>OY970820.1:5300872-5900872 GCA_963853835.1 Calendula officinalis
CGATCTCTCTACTAGTTTCGATTAGTATTGATTGCATCTGTATATGAAAAACTTTTGTCTCTTGCGTTGATGACATCATCTTCTTAGTTTTCCTTTCAAACTTGAACTCAAATTTTTCTACAAAATTCAACACTTTGAGTTTCGTTGTTGCCACAACTCAGTCTTAACTGTTAAATTTTTTTTTTACTCAACACCATGTGTTAACTACGTAGGATATAAGTTTTTGGCAAATTCGTCGATCTCTTTACTAATCTCATTAGTAAAGATTGCATCTGTTTATGTCAAACTCTTTTCTCTTGCGTTGTTGACCTCATTTTCTCATACAGAGTTGACATTATAGGCTCAACATCTGTATATTCCTCAAAAAAAATTTACTCATACTTTGTGCTCACAATGATGTGTTCACAACGTAGGATAAAAATTTTGGTCAAATTCGTCGATCTCTTTACTAATCTGATTAGTAAAGATTGCATCTGTTTATGACCAACTTTTTTCTCTTGCGTTGCTGACATAATTTTTCAAACCTTATTCTGATTTTGCATAACTGTTTCATTTTTCAAATACTTGTTTGCAACACTCAACACAAGCTGTTGTTAAATTCGTCGATCTCTTTACTAATTTCGATTAGTACTGATTGCATCTGTTTATAACAACTTCTTTGATTGATTGTTCTTACCATTTTCAAACAATTTTTACAAACTTATAACAATGGAGAAATTATTTTAATTTTTCTCCAAATGGTTCAGATTTAAATTCTGAATTATTCATATGATCACACACACAAAATCGTTTTTTGCAATGATCTTTGATCCACTTCAAATTGATTTCTTTTAAATCTCAAATCTTTGCTTAACAATGTCTTCAATCATCCTGTCTGTCAAATTCGTCGATCTCTTTACGGAAGTTCTTCAGTAAATATTGCATCTGTTTATGACTTCAGGTGATTCTTGACACTGTTAATATCTATTATTCAAATATTTTTCTCAAAGATTCTTGGCGAAAATCAATTTTTATTTGTGTACTAATTGAGTACTACATGTTCCTGGTTCTTGATTCCGAAATGCAACATACAACTATCGATTCCTGGCTCTTGTATTACAATGACATACAATTTCCTCTCTCAGTTTCCACATTAGCATGAGGCTCCTGGTTATGATCCTCATGAGGGGGAGAAATGAGCAAGAAATGAATGAGCAAGAAATGTACAACATTAAGAAGAATCACAAACATCTCATCAATGAAGAAAATTCATGTCTCTCGTACTCAAATCATCGGCAAAATCAGAAATAGTTTATATCAAGTTTTTTAGAGGAAGAGAAGGTGATAAACAATGTGTTAAAAGGAAAAACAAGTGAAGAAGAAGAAACCGGCATATTTACAGAAATCTCTCTCAAAAATCTCAACCATGACATTAAAAAAAATAATAATAATAAAAAAACCCAACCAGTTCAAACTGAAACTTAATCGTATAAATCTTTCTGTCCAAACTACAAAACATCCATATCAATCCAAAATTCCAAATTCCGTAACAACCACATACATTCAAAAGCTTAACCGTTTAAACCATTCTTTCCAAAATTCCATTACATCCATATCCATACAAAAGCTTAACCGTTTAAATCGATATTTCCATACCGAATACAAAATTATCCACATTCATCCAAATCCTAAATGTACATATCATTCTTACATACATACAAAACTTACATACACACACATCCAAAACTTTGACTGACAAACCATTCAAAAACATTATCATTCTATCCTCAATATAATCCTCTACCACAAAATTCCGAAAACAACTTCTCCATTATCTGAAAACCCAGTCAAATCCTTATTTAACTGATATTCCCTTTCCCAAAATTTTCAAATCTTTAGTAAATCAGTTATAGGATTTCTTCACTCAAACAGTATCAACGAAAAACATATCCTCTTTGAGTATCTTAAACTTCCAGATTTCTGAAATGTTTTGATCTTGAAATTCAGAAAAACATTTTCTTGCCAAAGACAGATTATGAGAAGAATCTGAAGTCTGAAGACTGGGATGACGTGTTAAAGATCAAAAAGGGGGAGATTGTTAGGACCAATATTGTAATAGGTTTTGACCTTTAAGTCCGTTAGTTAACAATTTCCTTGTTAAGTGGTAGATGGTATATATACTTTTAAGTTTGTCTTTCATTGTAAGCTTTCCCACACTTTTATTGAATACAATTCTGAAAGTTGTCCATCCATCTCGTTCTCTCTCTTTTACACACACTAACACCAAGAACACACACACTCAAATCTTCAATTTCTCATCTAAACATCATGGATTAGCTTGATTCTAGCTTCATTCGATCTCTCAAGTAGATAGTTAATGGGTGTGGGTCCTACTATTTTTTGCCAAATAAGTTAATTTTTCAAAGTATAGCACTTATTTTGAATCACCCATTTATAGAAAGTGTAGCACTTATTTTGAATCGGAGGAAGTATGTAATTAAATGCTATTTTCGTAGCTGATTTGTTTTCTTAAGGCTACATTATAAAGATACTGTTGCGACCGATTCCTTATAAATTCTCACTAAGTTTTCTTTTACGCTATCTTCATTAAATTTTAAACGAAAGAAAAGAAAATTAGACGGGGGCGGAACTAGAACTTTCCATCAGCAGCATCACTCTTGCGGGTATCAAAAAGGCGGAGGTTAAGGGGTTGCACTCTCTTGCAGGGTCCCAGGAGCAGCGCCCCTAGTGACGTCCAAGGAGCAGTGCGTCAAAATAATAATGAATTTTACATAAATAACTCTATTACATACACACCATGTTTGATTATAAAGTCTTCAATGACTAATTATTCATTTCATAAATCTACAAAACAACTACTAATATTATCGACCTAAAATTAATAACTACAAGACACATACTTTGGATTCTTTTTTATTTGGTTTAGAGTTTTGTTTGACTTTGAGTTTGAACTATTGGTTAATTTGTAGTTCTTTTTAAGATTGATTTGGATTATTGATAGGTTTTTTAATCCGGTAGAAGCACTGCACCGTAATACCAAAACAAATACTGAAAAATTTACCCTGTGGGAAAAATTTGAATAATGTCCCGTGCGTGCCACTGCGGGACCCATATCAAATCCGCCCCTGAAATTAGATACTTCAAAGAAGTAGATACATAATACAATTAAATACTTCAACTATCAATAATTTTATTTATTCATTCTAAAAACATATAAATCACAATTAATCATTTATATAAATAAAATGAGTAGTACAATTATTTTGATTGCTTCACTTTTGACTCAATTGATGGTTGTTTTTTTTCGTTTCCATAATTAGATTCAACTTTTGAATTTTGACTGGAATGATTTTGTTGAGACTTATAATTAAGAAGATAAAATGAATGATAACACATAAACATGGAGCGGAAGAATCGCCTCTGAAGTTATTGATGTGATGATATATAAATGAAGATGCATAACCCAAACTCACTTATTTTTATTCCTTTTCCTTTGCCTTATGTGATTCTTTGCTTTTTATAGAAATTAAAATTTTAAATATAATTACAATTACATCAAGCCATTGGCTTTAAAACCAAACTTTACTACGTATTTATTTACCACACAAAAAGGGCATTCAAAATATAGAATACTCCATATTTAATAATTACGGATATAATTGAATAAAAACAATGTTAGAATACAAATGCTTCAAAACAATTAAAATTTGAAATATTATAAGAAAAACATTCAACTGAAAAGAACATGTACATTTAATAATAACACATCTATATTTAATAATTAATAATTTATAAGTATATATACATATATAAAACTAATAATAACTTATACTTATTTTATAAATAAGAAGTAATCATTATATTATATTTGCTAATTATTAAATATTACTTATTTAACTAATATTAATTATATATATAATTATTATAAAAAAACACATATACGCATAAGGTAGCTGTACCCGATACCCGTGCAATTTAATTGTCATGGGAGCACAACTATCTGCATGAAAGTAAGTAGTTCAACGCCCATTAATAACGACTTCGTTTAAATGAAGGTGATAAACTTGAGCAAATTGTTGTCATCCTGAGTGTCCCACAGCAATTGTTGACTGTTTATACATATTATTATATGCATTGTTTATTTGTACTTTTTTAATGTGAAATGACAGTCAATGTTTTTACCGAACATATAGAAAAGAGTATAAACACACAAATACCCGCATTAAGTACTTGTACGGTGGTTCAAGATGACAGCCTTTGTTGACTGTTCATACTTCATACACACATTGACACATATATATGATACCCATCATGTGTTTGCACCGTCGAGTAAAACCACAACGCCTATGGGCTATGGGTGGGTATTAAACCGGTCAAAATCAGACACAATACAATAATTCGAGATAAAAATAAGTAGTTTTGATTTAGTGGTTTTTACATATTTAAGTAAATGAGTTGACTTGAAAGTTGAAACAACACAAAAGTTAAACAAGTTGAATTAATAGGTATACTAAGTTTTAGCTCAAAGATAATCCAAATAACTCGTGCATATAGTAATGAGTTTTATATTATTAAATATGTTGTATGTAAATATTATCTAAATTTATGACTTGGAACTTAAAACTTTGAATTTTTATTTAATGGTTTGGCAATTGTTTAATCTAGATGTCGAACTTTCACATGTTAAACGAGCCAATCAAGTTGGTTGGGTTTCACACTTTCATAGGTATCACGGGTTACGCGGTTCGTGTCGGGTTGACTTGTGTCATGTCTTTGTCAACATTTTGAACTCGTTTATTAAACGTGTCGGGTATTGGCTTAGGGGGTTGACACCAGTTTAAGGTCTCGATAAGATACGTCCATTTGCAAGGTCTTGTGGGTATATATGCATAATATGGTTGTACAGAAATGGTGAATTTTAGAAAAAAACTGGGAGGTACAACTAATAGTTGCAGTTTTTTTTGTTTATAGGCGTAACGTATATATACTAAAAAAATTGTTATTTCTTCGAAATAATTCAGAAAATTTGAAGGGTCTTCATGGACTACCTGTGTACTGTAGTGCAAAACGACATTGATTGTTGATTGTTCATACTTTGTATACATAAGTATGCATTACGTGATTGTACCATTGTGCAAAACGACGAATTGTTTGAAGATGGGGAAATAGTGTTTGGTAGGCTCCAGCTGCTTGTACTCTTTGGGCCACTTCATTTAATTCCACACACAAACAACTAAACCACTCTACTGTTCCCAAAATTGACCTTCCAACATCATTATTTATAAATTTACGTTTTTCTATAACTAACATTTATTCATAGGGGTGATTTTTCTACCACAACTTTTAAAATATGTACCACATCTAATGCATAATATATTTGTACAGTTAGCTGTAAAATATGTACACTGTGGTATAATCATTAAAATTTGTGGTAGTAATATCAATTCTCTTTATTCATACACATAATTTTCTGTAAAGTTTTTATTTATTTTTCAACTTTAGTTCATCGGGAGTTTAAACTTTAATGTATTTGTTAACAAAAATAAGTTAGGTGTTGGTCTTTGTCTAGGGTCAGTAACAAGTCAAATTTATGTTTGGATTAGAATTGAACAAACATCTATTATAGAAAAAAAATACATATTAAGGTAATTAATCAATCTAAAAATCAATACAACCTATCTAAACTTCTAAGATTTTAACTGTTTCGTTCTTTTCGTATTCATATTTGATTTTGCCATTTCTTCGATCTCCTTGTTAGTTTAACTATTAAATTTACTCTATCATTACTCTGTTATTTAGTTGATAAAATAGATTGAGTATCATTACTCTGTTATTTAGTTGATAACATAGATTGAGTTATACGTCGTGTCTATGTATATAATGCATTCAAAAAATTAGCAAATTTGTACAATTAATATAAAACTTTATTGACACGTTTTACTAATTATGACGATTTATTTCTATAATTTTCTAATGACACCTAATCTATTCTATTTGTCCACGATGTAGTACTTGAACTTATGCACAATAGGTTATGGACGACAACCAAAAACCTTACATAAATATCACTATGTTACAAGCTTTCAGGTATTTATGCATTTTATTAACTGTAGTGCTTTAAGGTAATAAATACGGAGTGACAAGTAACTTGTTATAAAGGAAACATGAAAACAGAAAATAATGTTTTCAAGCGTTTTCAAACCATTTGATGTGGTTTCCTAACAACCAACATTCCATTTATAAATTTGATTGGCTTATCAATAACTAATTACAAAACATAATCAACTATGACAATTAGTTAACCATTTAAAGCTATTGTTAAGAAAAAATTTAATATTTTTTTCTGAATAAAATAATTTAGATGTTTGTATGCTACATTTTTAGCGATTTTCCTTAGCTTTTCTTAACTAAATCGACCAACTTTTAGGCATATGAGTTGTAAAGATGTAATTAATTCTTTCTAGCTGTTCAAAAAAAAAATCATTCAATTAATCTTTGTAACATAGTTTTAGCATGCTCACACACCAACTTACGTAACTTGTATTCCAAAACGAATAACAACAAAACAGCTTCGCAAAACAGGGGGCGATTTGCGATTTCAGGGTTTCGCAAAACAGCTTCGTTTCGTAGGGTTTTTGGTTGGTTCTTCGTCTCCCGTTTCTGGAGGGGCAGGTTTGGATCATATGGCGTATGATGATTTCAGCAGGCGAGGGGCAAGCGGTAGTGGTGCCCAGAATTCGTTTAATAGGCGACATGTTTTAGACCTAAAAGGTATCGCTCGTTCAGTTTATGTTACAAACTTTCCGAATCATTGGGATACCAATGATCTTTGGAAGGCAATGCAGATTTATGCTACGGTCGTTGATGTGTTCATCCCACGTAAGTTATCTAAAATCGGTCATAGATTTGCGTTTGTGAGGTTTATTAGGGTTAGCAATATGGATACCCTAGTGGTCCAGTTGAATGATGCTTGGTTTGGATCTTTCCATTTGTTTGCGTCGGTTACGAGATTTGATAGGAAACCAAAACAGGAGCAGGTTCGCCATAGTGAAAGATTGGATAGTGGGGGTCCTCCTACTATCAAATCTGTTGTTGTTCGTCCGCCTGAACGAACACGTATTCTTACTCGTGATGACAATGCACGTGTTAAGTTCTCGGATCTCTTTAAAGCAGATAATCAGAAACCTTCTCAGGGGGTTAAACCGAAACCTTCTGTTGCTCCAACTGAGAAGCCGGAAACGTTTAGGAGAAAGGCTATAACACTATCTAAAGATGATGTTATGCCAGTGCATGATGAAGGCTTGATTCTTATTGGTAAGGTTCGTGAATTGTCGCTTATCGAGAACATTAAGGTCGTATGTGTTAAAGAAGGGTTTTTTGATGTTGATGTTCAACATATTGGGGGGACTTGGATTTGGTTGGAGTTTGAATCCAAAGAGGTGTGTGAGAAGTTTAGGTCACATGAGGATATGCAGTTTTACTTCATATAGTTGCGGAGGTTGGATGACAAATTTGTTGTCGATGATAAGGTTGTTTGGGTGAGAATGGATGGTTTGCCGCTAATGTCTGGTACTGTTAATGCAATAAAAAGGATAGTTAAAGGATGGGGTGAATTAATGTTCGTAGATGATGATCAAGGAGAGGGTGGTACAGGGAAATTTTGTATTAAAATTAGCATTAAAGGCAAGGTCAATGAACAATGTGATGTTATCATTGATAACATTGTTTACTCGGTATGGATTTATGTGATTGCGTTTTGGCAACCTATCATGAAATGTTCGGATTTGGAGAGTAGACCCGAGGAAGATTTGTCAGGTTCTGATGTCGGGTCTTTAGGTTCTCGTAGTGAAGATAACGGGTTTGGTGATCATCATGATGTTGAAAACAATGATTTGCAAGGAAATCTTGATGAAACATGGAAGGCCTACTCTGAAGTGCCCGTTGTGCAGAAGACGTCGCATGACCTGTGTGATGATACACAGGCACCTGTCAATGGTGCTTGTTGCGTGGATAGTGTGGAGAAAGGTGAAACTAATGTTGGTCCTGAAAAGACTGTTGAGGAGGTGTCGTTGTCTAGACCACCAGGTTTTGAACAAGGTAATATAAAAGAGCAAGTGGGGAACGGCGTTGAGAAAAGATCGTTTTCTCAAAATTCGGTATGCAATGAAGGTGGTGAAAAAATTAAGTCGCAATCGGTTTCTCTTGTGGATGATTTGGATAAGTACATTAAACTTGGTCATGCTTTAGGTCATGATATGGAAGAGTGTAAAGTGTCTCTTGAACGGATGATTTCTAGAATGGGAGAGGACAATGGTATTAAATGAATATTATGTCCTTGAATGCTTGTGGTATCGGAGATGGCGTTAAACGTAAGCGAATTGGTATTGTCTGTAATAAATATAGAATTTATTTTCTTGGGATTCAAGAAACGAGAATCTCAAAGGTTGATTTGTTCATGATGCGGCAGTGTTGGGGTAATTTTTCGTTTGATTTCAGTTTAAGTAGTGCGGTTGGTTCGTCTGGGGGTATTTTGTCGATGTGGGACCCTAATCTTTTCGTTAGCTCTCGGGTGTCTAGTTTTCAGAACGTATTATTTGTGCATGGGGAGTGGAGAAGTATTAAGATGAAATGTATCATGGGGAATGTCTACGCGCCCCAAAGTAATGTTGAGAAAAGAAGACTGTGGGAGCTTATTTCCTTGTATATGCATGCTAATGAAGGAAATTATATTCTTTTTGGTGATTTCAATGCGGTCCGTGATGAGGCGGAAATGTATGGTTGTGCTATTAATGAGAAGGAAATTGAAGATTTTAACGATTTTATTGACTCAGTAAGTATTGAGGAGGTGCCTATGGGAGGTTCCGCTTTTACTCGGTTAAGTACTGATGGACGAAAAATGAGTAAGCTGGATCGGTTTTTTGTTTCGGAAGGGGTGTATGTTGCGTGTTCTGACATCTTTGCGTCCGTTATGTCTGATATAATTTCTGATCATCGCCCTATTGTTTTGGCTCAAGAATTGGTGGATTATGGTCCGCATGTGTTTCGTTTTTTTAATTCCTGGATGGCGGACGTCTCTTTTTCTGACGTGGTTGATAGATCATGGGCTATGCAAGGAGACACTGTTTGTAATAATCAGTGTATTCGGTTTAAAGATAAGTTGAAATTGTTGAAACAAGATTGTAGAACTTGGTGGAAATCGATAAAAGGTGATCAAGTTGCAAAGAGAAAGTCTTTAACCGATCAGGTTGCGAAGGTGGAATCTAAGATGGAAGACAATACAGCCTCGGATGATGATATTCTCATCCGGCAGCAAGCTAAACAAGAATTGTATAAATTGGATGCTAAAGAATGGAGAGATCTTGCGCAAAAAGCTAAAATTAAATGGGGTGTTGAAGGCGATGAAAACTCTAAGTACTTTCACGGTATTATAAATAGCAAAAGGAGACATTCGTTGCTTAGAGGCGTTAAACATGAAGGAACTTGGATTACGTCGGCATTAGCGGTAAAAGGTATTTTTTCTAATTATTATGCTAACAAGTTCAAAAAGGTGCAGGTTATTAAAATTGTTAGACGAAGTGACAACTTTAAAAGTCTTTCGGATGCAAACGCGGTGATTCTGATACATCCGGTTACTTTGGACGAAATTAAAAGAGCTGTATGGAGCAGTGGGAATGGTAAGTCTCCTGGTCCGGACGGGTTCACGTTTGCTTTTGTGAAAAAATACTGGGAGCTCATCAAAACCGATATTCTTGCCTTTGTTCTAGAGTTTTTCGAGACCGGTGTGCTTCCTTCTGGGTGCAATTCGTCGTTTATTACGTTGATTCCGAAAGTGATAAATCCTATTTCCGTGACGGATTTTCGACCGATTAGTCTTATTGGTGTTCAATACAAAATTATCGCGAAATTGCTTGCTTTGAGGCTTGCAGGGGTGGTGGATACGATTGTTAGTGTGGAGCAATCAGCCTTTATTCAAGGCCGTCAATGGGCCGCTTATGGTTAATGAAATCATTGCATGGTTTAAAAAGAGGAAAAAATGCGCAATGTTTTTGAAAGTTGACTTTGAAAAAGCGTACGATTCTATCAGTTGGGAGTTTCTTGATCGTATGATGGAATTTATGAAATTTCCTGAAGTGTGGCGGAAATGGTTTATGGCGCTGTTAAATTTTTCCAAAGCCTCAGTTCTTCTTAATAGCAATGCGTCTAAGGAGTTTAAATTAGAGAGAGGCCTTAGACAAGGGGATCCGCTTTCCCCGTTTTTATTCATTATCGCTATGGAAGGATTACATGTGGCCATGGAGGAAGCTAAGGCTAATCAGATGTTTCAAGGATTGCGGATTAAGAAAGAGTCGGTTGAAATTTCTCACTTGCTTTATGCTGATGATGCTATTTTCATGGGGGAATGGTCGAGTAATAATTTGCAAACTCTTATGGCTATTCTTCACTATTTTCATATGTCTTCAGGGTTGAAGATTAATTTGCATAAATCCAAATTTATATGGTGTTGGCGTTTCGGATGGTGATATCAGTTTAATGGCTGATCGTTTAGGGGTGTGTAAAGGTAAAATCTCGTTTGTCTATTTAGGGTTGCCGGTTGGTGATCTTATGTCTAGAAAGAAGATTTGGGCCACTTTAATTGATAGATTTAAAAGGAAGTTGTCAGGATGGAAAGTGCAGACTTTATCGGTTGGTGGAAGATCTATGTTGTTAAAAACAGTGTTGGGAGGTCTAGGTATTTACTATATGTCTATGTTTGTCATGCCAAAATCGGTGACAAAAATTCTGGAGCAGCTGAGAGTTTCGTTTTTTTGGGGTGGTACGGAAACGCATAGGAAGATTCATTGGGTTAAATGGGATTCGGTTTTGGCTTCTTATCAGAATGGAGGTCTTAACATTGGAAGTCTGAATGCTTTTAATATTGCTTTGGTCCTGAAATGGGTGTGGAGGCTTGCGATCAGCAAAGATATGTTATGGGCTCGTGTTATTACGGATATTTATGGTGATGATGGTGGGTGCGTTTCCGGTAATGGTCGGGTTTTAGGTACCGGTCCATGGGCAGGTATCATTAAGTTGATGTCTAGACTGAAAGGGGAAGGTTAGATCTTTATTCTTATATGAAGAGATCGGTTGGTGATGGCTCTCAACTAGCTTCTGGAAGGACCCTTGGATTGAGTCGATGGGGTTGTGTTTTAAATATCCTCGGTCATTCAGATTGGAGGGTAATAAGCATTGTACGGTCGCTGATCGGTTGATATGTGGTATGGTGGTTTGGAATTGGTCTCGAATTATTAGAGGTGGTAGAGAATCTGATCAGGTTGATGAGATTCGATCCCGCGTCAAAGGTACAACGTTAAATCTCGAACCTGATCAATGGAGATGGGGTATTGGTTCTAGTGGGGAGTTTGAAGTCAAAACGACTAGACGGTGGCTTGATGATAGACTATTACCTTCTTCACTGTTTGAAACGCGTTAGAATTCTCTAGTCCCCAGGAAGGTTAACATTTTGGTATGGAAAGTGATGATTAATCAGATTCCTTCAAAACATAATCTGTCCTTGCGGGGGGTTATTGTTGATAACTTGAAGTGTCAGGTGTGTGCTCACGAGGTGGAGGATTCTGATCACATTTTTTGGAGGTGCCGTGTAGCTAAAAGTGTGTGGAGGGCCATTGCTATTTGGCTTCAAGTTTTGGATCATGATGTGGACGACTTGCATGAATTGATGGAGTCGGTATATTCGAGTAATTGGAGCAATCACCGTAAAAAAATTGTTGAAGCTATCTGCTTTACAGTTATTTGGATTTTGTGGCGCTTTAGGAATGCTTATATCTTCAATAATGGCGATACCCGCAAGTGTATGTTGATTGATTCGGTTAAGGAGACTGCTTTTAATTGGATTTGTAATAGGAATAACAAATTTAGTGTTAGCTATTCTGAATGGCTTATCATTCCTTGCAACTGATGTATTGTTTTTTTTTTCTAGCTTCTCGCTAGTTTTTTAAATTTAATACAAAGCTGTTTCCAAAAAAACTTGTATTCCAACATTAAAAAAATTGAGATTCGTGAACATGTGCTTTAGCAATATATAAGGTACGAGTAAGAAATGTACAATTTGTTTTCTAAGTTATACCAAATGAATTATAGTTCCATATTATCTCGTGTTTAGATATCCTACAAAATTATATTTTTAGGTTCCGTTGAAGATAATAATGTAGATTTAAGGGATGCGTGTTAAGCTTTACAAAAAGTTAAAAGATGCAACATTTTTGCAATTTCTAAGTTAGAAAGTTACAAGCAATAGATGCATAAGGGGACATAAACTACACTAAACTGTTTATAGATAATGGGGATTGAAGCCAAGAAGAAATAGAGTTACAACAATAAAATAAAGTAGAAGTCCTTTGGGCATGAGACATTGAATGCACATATCAAGACCATAAACACACGTGCAAGTGACCCGCAAGTCACGTGCGCCATTGAGATTTGTACATCCCAAATCTGGATCACAACTTTTCCCTCTTTGTGTTTCCCCTTGACCTTGTTTCCAACAATATTTGTTTACAAAGAAACCAAAAACAAGAAAATAAAAAACAAAAACAAAAAAACAAAAGCATGTGTTGTAGAGCAATCTCAACATATTTGCATTGCAATGTTTTGGACAGCCATCTACGCACAAGAACATCTATGTCTCCTGGGCTAAATCAATGGGAAAAGAGGTTTACTTTCACACTTTGATCAACACGGTTTAATTTGATATAGGCTAGGTTTACTTCAATGCTTTAACCTCGTGTTTTTAGACGACCCGCTACGATGATCAGGTCACGGTTCAAGCGGTTGAACCCACGGGTCAACCTGGGTAAACTAATCACCTTCCAAATCGCCTTCAAACCGAAATAACATTCCAAATCGGTTTCATGTGGTTTTTCAATCAAGTATTCATAATAAAATCACCTTTCAAATTGCCTAATCACCTTCCGGATCGTCTAATTTCTCATGATTCAGTTTTCAAAATCGCCTAATCACTTTTCAAATCGCCTGATTTTCCATTATTCAATTTACAAAATCGCACAATTACCTTACGAATCACCTGATTACCCATGATTCGGTTTTTAAAATCATTGTATCATCTTCCAAATCACCAAATTTGGTTTCCAGTTTTGACGATACAACTTCCAAAAATAAAGTTCAAACGAGATTAAATGCTATAACTGTGTCACAAATGGTTTCCGGGTCGCGAGGTTTCTCAAAAAAAATTCGGGACGCCACGGGTCATTAATGAGCTAAAACTCAGATACTTTTTACCTACCATTTTCTCCAATCCCGATTTAACTCGTTTAACTAGCCAGGTCGATCCAAATTTTAAAACACTTTACTTTGGTATATGTTGGGTTCTCTTTTACTTTTTGTTTTTTTTATCAAATTTAATAATCAATATGCAACTGCGCGTATTAGTGTTTAATGTTGCCTATCATCATAGGTCATGTGTTCAAGTTTTGCTATGTATAAAATATGGTAGACTTATATGTGGTTAAAAAAAATGCAATCGAGGACACCTACTTTTTTTTATGTAAACTTACACCAATTTCAAATGACTGAATGAGGTGGGTTTAAACTTTAAAGTCGAGAAACTAAATTATGCACTAATGTAGTAAATGCATACATACTAAAAACATGGAAACTATATTTCTTGGTGATTCACAATTTATTTGTACCATTCAAGTTATGAAGCAATGTATCATGTTGAGTCATCAAGATGTATTTGTTAGCTTTAATAGCAAATTAGGTGCGACATTTAAAACATACCAAATCGTGTAGATTGCATTGCTAATTGTTGTCCTTTATATGATTAACAAATTTGAATTAAGATTATTTATAACAACGTGACATTTATTTCCAGATTATGTGAGCAATAAACATGATGATCCCTAAATAGCTTGCTTTTATTCAGAAAAAAACACTTGTACACTCTATGCCGTATCCGAACATAACAAAATGCCCACATATTGTATGAATTAGATTATCAACTTATTTCAAATAAGCAAAAACCTTTTTAAATAGGCTTGTCTAGAACAACTTACCAAAAGATCTTTTTTTATAATCTGGATTTTGACCATTTATGTCAGCCGACTAATCTCAGGGCGCCCATCCGCTTTGCGGGTAGCCCCGAGTTGGTGTAGGTGTACCTCGTGGTCACAAAGAGGTATATTTTGTTGCGGGAGTGAATTATTACATAGCAATTTTAATGTATTCGGAACAATTTCGTGTATAAACCGGACATAACTGGATCCGGATCAAATCGGTTTGTGAATCCGTTTGAATCCTGTTCAGGTTTACTCTAAGGACATGCACTTTTTTGTTAAAGCAAAAAAGAGAGAATTTGCATATATAAAGCCCAATCCATGAAATGTTAGAGGGAATACCGTATTAAAATATTTAGCCCATAAAGATCGCAGCTTGAAATGAGTTGGCCCAATAATCCTCGTCTAAAAATTTGATAATTTTGATCTCGTCATTTTTTTCTTCTTAATCGGTATCCGATTTTTGGGTGATTTCCTAAACTCGAAACCGGAAGAAGTTAACATGTAACAAAGTTCTCTTTGTAATGCTACAACTTATACATAAAGACCAAAGTTTTTCGCTTGTTGAGATGTCTCAGTTTTTCTTCAAAAATTAAAATACTAACTTTTTATGCTCCACCGAAGGGTACCTAAAGCATTAACTATTGTACATATTCTATCTATAAAAAAGTAGTAAACGAAGGTAACTTGAAGAACTGTTGAGAACTGGGTATATGACAATGCTCCGGTGATCATTGTATCCCAATTTGTAAGATTGAAATAAAGGGAGGTCGATTGGAAACCACCAAGGACGCGTCCTTCCCATTACGTGACACTGACTACTCATTTCTTCTTTTGATTTGGTCATGCGACAGATGAAGGTCGCTTGTACGTATGCAATAGTCGCTTGTACATTATGCATGGTAAATAGTACATGCATTAATAAAATTTATTTTTTAAGGTTTAGTCGTGGATTTGTTACACGCTATAAGGTTTGATCATGTGTTTGATTATAATTACAAATGGTCAAATGGGCCAGAGGTACACTTTTTATGCATATAACCTTATACTTGTATATTTTTCTATTTTTTTCAGTTTGATAATAAGTTATACAATTTGATAGTTTACATTATTTGGTAAAATGTAGTAGATTCATGACACTAAATATTTTACTCAGTATAATGAAATAACCCAGTCACTTTTATTTTTATTTTTAACTATAAATAATTTATTTTAAAATGGAGGAAGTAAAACAATATATAAAGAATCAGGCGTTAGACTCGTTTTACAAATGCATTCAATTTTTCGATCTATGATTTATTATTTATGGACGTTGATGCAAGGCAAGTACAAAATGATGTTAGACTTTTCCTTCCTTTTTACGAAGTCAATGCTTACCACTTACCAGGAAAGTTAGATTTGGAAATTGTTATATTTAAATCACCGGTTATTAAAATATAAAAAAAAAATTAAAGGCCACGACCTTTTCTTCTTCCCTGTTAGTTTATTAGATTTTTGAAATGCTTGTTAGATACTTAGATTATTGTTTTCGGTCTATGAACTTATAATAATGAATTTATTGACAATTTCAAACTAATAAAAACATAAAACAATAAATTTTTTTATGTAAGTATTAAATGATTAAAATATACTTTTATATATATATATATATATATATATATATATATATATATATATATATATATATGATTAATCTTGATCATTAATATTATTAATTAATAGTTGATAATTATCATTTGATATTACAAAAATGTTAAAAACTACTTTTAACACATTTCAGATAATTAATTAAGATGGAAAAAATAAACTTATGCGCTTTTCATAAATTACATAATTAAATAACCCATGGCCATAACCTAAAACAAATACTCAACATTTTACCATCCACAATATTAAAAAATATATAATTCAGATTTAATACACTACAACGTATGCCTAAAGCAGTAAAGCGTTAAAAAAAATTAACGAGGATGACGTAAAACAAATATCATTCTTATACCGTCATATTTGTTTAACTTATTTTTTCCGCATTTGAATTCATAACGAATTCGATTAAAATTAGAATGATAATTTAAAATATAGTTTTAGGTAAATCGTATTTTATTAAAAATAGCCGTACACCACAACTAAATGTAATTATAAATTTCTTCAACACAAATGTATATACATATACAATATAAATTATAAGAATTCAAAATAGTGTGATATTCAAATAGAAGTAGGACGAGTGACGACAGATAGGAGAAATGAAGAAATAGTCGATTTAGGTTTCACTAACGTTGAGTCAATTGGATAATTAAAGCCCAATAATCAAGTCCAATTGGAATAGGAAGACAGCCCAATAAACAAAGCCCATTAGATAAATTCTACAAGTCCAATGTATTATATAGGGTTTAGGGTTTCACTTCTTGCTCAGCGAGCGACGACGGGAAAATACTGCCGCCGGAGGAAAACCACAGGGTTAGGGTTAGTTCTTTCACATATTGCTTATTATTCATTAATCAATGTATAATTATCATTAATTATTGTCAAACTACATGATTTTTCTTCATCAACTGTGTCTTCGTGAAGCAGGAGTGGTTTAGATTCCTTAATGTTTCAGTGTAATTTAGTTACTTCTGGTGCTAAAGTTTTCAAATTCGAAGCGTGATAGTGTTTAAAATGTTCTTTTCATAGTTATGGTAATTAGTTTACGGTGTTTAAATTTGTTTGTATCGATTTTGTTAACTGATCAATTATTATTAACTGATTAGTGTTCATGGCCTGCAGTTTTGTCAGACGCTACATATATTTATACCAATTGAGCTTTTTAAATAATATATATTTCAAATGTCGAGCTCTTCAGGTCGATTAAAATCGTTTGGAAATACAAATGCTTACAGTAAATTACAATGGTCTTAATATTAGTCTGCTAACTGTAGAAGGGATTTTAAGTATAAAATTCACATAGAACAGAATTACAGATCCAGAAAAAATCGATTAGCATGTTCAATGAATTTGATTTTTTGAGCTTGGAATTAATTGTTCTAATTTTTTTTTCTGTTTTGTTACGTGTTATTAATGATCCTTCAAAAAAAGGATTGATATGTTGTTGCAAAATTAATATTGGTTTATACTGAAATGTATACTGTTTGCAGCACACAATGGCTCCAAAACAGCCGAATACCGGACTATTTGTCGGTCTAAACAAAGGACATGCTGTGACCAAGAAGGAATTAGCACCTCGCCCTTCTGACAGGAAAGGGGTAAGAAGCAATTAAACACACAGTTAGTTTCCTAATAATAATTAAAAATGTTAATCTCATTTGTCTTAATTTTGTTTTTGGTGTTTTTTTTAGAAAACAAGTAAGAGATCACACTTTGTGCGAAACCTTATCAGAGAGGTTGCAGGATTTGCTCCTTATGAGAAGAGAATTACTGAGCTTTTAAAAGTTGGAAAAGACAAACGTGCCCTTAAAGTTGCCAAACGGAAGTTGGGCACTCACAAGAGGGCCAAGAAGAAGAGAGAAGAAATGTCTAACGTTCTCCGAAAGATGAGGTATATAATATAAATATATATATATATATATTTATTTATTTATCAAAGGTATAGGTTTTTTTTTCGTACTTAGGTTTAATATGTTCGGTATTGTTTTTGTAGGGCTGGCGGAGGTGCTGAGAAGAAGAAGTGAGCATTTTTTTTAATATTTGTGTTTTATAGAAATCAGTTCTGAGTTTTGGTGAACCTTTTTGTATTGTGTTTTGGATCTTTGGAATTTTGATTTATTTTAATCTAATTGCAGAATGTTAAATGGTTGAATTTTATTCTTTCTTTTTGAGATATGGCTGATTAGAACTGCAGATTTGGAGGGTTTGGGGTTCAGTTCTTCAATCAATTTGGTTTTGTCGGAGACAAGGTGGTGTTCGTATTGTGTTTATAGAAAAAAAGGCAAAACCAAAGTATTTTTATCTATTTAAGGCAAAGTGATGAAAAAACCGAAAAACCACAATACTGAAAAAAATGCTAAAACTTAAAAAATATATAATTCCATACCAGTAGTTTCTTTAATATATTTAGTATATTAAATGAGTTGTATTCTAGGAAGTTCAAATGATTTGTCTAGTTTTAAGTGATAAATCCTAGCTATTGGATCAAGATGGTCAATATCAAATCCCCCGCCTACAGCCGCCGCCTTCGGCCGCCATCCGCCGCCGGTGGCCGGCGGCTGGCGGTGGTGGTGGTGGTGGTGGCTGACTGTGAAGGTGCTGGTGGTAATGGGGGTGGTGGTGGTTATGATGTATCGAAGCACATGTGCTTCACTAAAACATAATATATTACTTCGAAGCACATGTGCTTCAGATCACGAAACACATGTACTTCAAGTCACTAAAAACATGAGTTTCTAAACACACAAGGGAGCATACGAAGCACATGTGTTTGATGTAACGAAACACATGTGCTTCACTACACAGAAAAAAAATCAAAACAAGTGACGAACATATCATTATGAAGCACATGTGGTTCATAAAGCCAAGCACATGTGTTTTTGTTCCTGAACACATGTAACTTACAAACAAGTCATTTGTGTTTGAATCACGAAGCACATGTGTTTGACGTTATGAAACACATGTGCTTCGCTACACAAGAAAAAAAATCAAAACAAGTGACGAACATATCATTATGAAGCACATGTGCTTCATAAAGCCAAGCACGTGTGTTTTTGTTCCTGAATGTAATTACAAGCAAGTCATTTGTGTTTGAATCACGAAGCACATGTGTTTGACGTTATGAAACACATGTGCTTCACTACACAGAAAAAAAATCAAAACAAGTGACGAACATATCATTATGAAGCACATGTGCTTCATAAAGCCAAGCACATGTGTTTTTGTTCCTGAAAACATGTAACTTACAAACAAGTCATTTGTGTTTGAATCACGAAGCACATGTGTTTGACGTTATGAAATACATGTGCTTCAATACACAAGAAAAAAAAAATCAAAACAAGTGACAAACATATCATTATGAAGCACATGTGCTTCATAAAGCCAAGCACATGTGTTTTTGAACATGAAGACATGTAACTTACAAGCAATTCATTTGTCTTTAAATCACGAAGCACATGTGCTTAACGTTATGAAACACATGTGTTTCGTTACTTGAAACACATGTGTTTGGCTGTACGTATACACTCCTTTATTTTCAAAGCACATGTGTTTCAAACAGATGTGCTTCCAGTCACGACCACCACCACCAGTCACCACCGCCGGCGGCCACCTCCGGCCGCCGTCCGCCGACCGCCGCCCACCGCCGCCGAACACCGCCGGCCGCCGTCTCCGACCGCCGGAGAAGCACATGTGCTTGTAGTGGTGGTGGTGGTTTTAATTTTGATCTTGACCATTGATTTTTCTTGATCCAAGGGCTAATAATTGTCCTTTGAGACTAAATAAAATTAATGGACTACCTTGAACATTTCACTATTAAATCATATTGAATTTATATAATTGAAAAAATTAATGTTTTAAAACCTCACATTTGAATTGAACGGGTTGATATTTTAAAATAGTCAAACCAAATTATAATATCTATATCTATACTACTCTTAATGCATTTAGGCCTTCTAATATTAGAAGGTCTTAATCTTAAGACTTCTACTTTGCGAAACAACTTAAACAACATAAAATAAAAAAATAATTGCTTAGGAGATTCGAACCCAAGACCATTTGGGAATTAGGAGTGTGTGAAAATCACTTCATCTACTTGACACTTTGCTTTATCCCATCAAAAAACAGATATAAACTTTTACTTCAACATAGCTAAAACGGCTCATATCTATATCTATATTAATATTAAAGAATTTAGGCCTACTAATATTAGAAGGTCTTAATCTCCCTTGTATTTTTTGGAAAGTCTTAATTTTTCGGAACCAAAATTAAAATAGACATGACAGGATTCGAACTCGGGATGTGTGGGATATCATGCAACACCCATAACCACTTGGCTACTCAGCTACCACTTGGCTACTGAGCCACTTGGGGTTTAATTTACGCAACCGCTCATATGTATCTTGCTCACGTTTTACTGCATCTTCCATTCGGGTTCTCACCATGATTTCAAGTGTTCTAATAAAGTTTGATCCGCCAGAAAAGATAGTTACGTGGTACCCGCCGCCGCATACTCGGGTACCCTGCTAGTTATCATAATATATAATAAGTTAATTATGAAATTTTTGTAACTATTGAAATTTAGAAAATTACCGATTATGAAAATTATTAATCTTGAAGATAATAAAAAAAGAATGAAGGTAACGATTCACTAATGTAATACTAGGTAAAATATTTCACGAAACACTGAAGTGTCATATACCCTTAGGTCAAAACCCGGTGGTTCAATCCGAGTCGTATATTGGATATTGATTTGCCTATATCCAACTGACAGCGTACTTTTCTGACCTGCCGGGCTAAAATTTTAAGAATCCTCATCCTCATCTTCCTCTTGCTTTTTTTTTTTAAGACTAATGATATTATTTCTTACTATTTATTCATACTTATCTTCCTACTTATTTGATTAAGAAATGTATCAAAATCAAGAGATAATAATAGGAGTGATAATTATTGGATTATATATGTAATCTTATAAAGTGCATAAGAAGATGAGTATGAATAAATGGTAGAAATAAATATTATTTTTCTTCACTTAATATTCAAATTAAAAAAAAATTAAAAAAGGTAAGTTGCTTGGTATGAATCGGTCAATAAAACTTGGGAAAAACATGTTACAATATTAGGATTCCATTTTGCTTAATAGCCGCGTATAATGTGTTACCCTCCAGGCACTCACCAACTACTCTTAAGACTTTTTTGAAGAGGCATAATTGACTTATTTGTTTATTAACCACAAGTCTGAGAGCACCCAGTGGGAAACTATCAATCCATTACATCTAGAAATTAAAATACTACAAATGACAACCTGTTTTATGTATTATAAAATTGTAGACGATTGCTATAAAAAGGATTCTAATTAAACCATTATAACACACAAAAACGAGTCTTAGTCTTTTAAACCAAGATATGGGAAGCCTTAGAGTGTTGGGGCATTGGCCTCACCTATTGTATGCTTTTGTTTTCTTATTGATTGCCACCATTGTCATAGCCGAGAATCCTTACGGTTATAAATCTCCAAAGCCCGATGGATGGAAATTGCCAAAACCGGTGAAACATACATCACCAAACTCACCTAATGTTTACAAGTCTCCACCGCCACCAATGAAGCACACGTGGCCACATTTGCCTAATCTTCACAAATCTCCTCCGCCACGTAGGTATATCTACAAATCTCCGCCACCACCTTATGTTTACAAGTCTCCCCCACCACCTTCACCTTCCCCACCACCTCCATACGTTTACAAGTCTCCCCCACCACCTTCACCTTCCCCACCACCTCCATACATTTACAAGTCTCCACCACCACCATCACCATCCCCACCTCCTCCTTATGTGTATAAATCTCCACCTCCACCATCACCATCTCCACCACCTCCATATGTATACAAGTCACCGCCCCCTCCATCACCGTCTCCACCACCTCCATATGTGTACAAGTCACCACCCCCTCCATCACCATCTCCACCACCTCCATACGTTTACAAGTCTCCACCACCACCATCACCATCCCCACCTCCTCCTTATGTGTATAAATCTCCACCTCCACCATCACCATCCCCACCACCTCCATATGTATACAAGTCACCGCCCCCTCCATCACCGTCTCCACCACCTCCATATGTGTACAAGTCACCACCCCCTCCATCACCATCTCCACCACCTCCATACGTTTACAAATCTCCACCACCACCATCACCTTCCCCACCACCTCCTTATGTGTATAAATCTCCACCTCCACCATCACCATCTCCACCACCTCCATATGTATACAAGTCACCGCCCCCTCCATCACCGTCTCCACCACCTCCATATGTGTACAAGTCACCGCCCCCTCCATCACCATCTCCACCACCTCCATATGTTTACAAATCTCCACCACCACCATCACCTTCCCCACCACCTCCTTATGTGTATAAATCTCCCCCTCCGCCATCACCTTCGCCACCTCCTCCATATGTTTACAAATCTCCACCTCCACCATCACCATCTCCACCACCTCCATATGTATACAAGTCTCCCCCTCCACCATCACCATCCCCACCACCTCCATATGTCTACAAGTCTCCCCCTCCACCATCACCATCGCCACCACCTCCATATGTGTACAAATCTCCCCCACCACCGTCACCATCCCCACCACCTCCATATGTATACAAGTCACCGCCCCCACCATCACCATCTCCACCACCGCCATATGTGTACAAATCTCCCCCACCACCATCACCATCTCCACCGCCTCCATATGTCTATAAGTCACCACCCCCTCCGTCACCATCTCCACCACCTCCATATGTCTATAAGTCTCCCCCTCCACCATCACCATCTCCACCTCCTCCATATGTCTACAAGTCTCCCCCTCCTCCATCACCATCCCCACCACCTCCATATGTTTACAAGTCTCCTCCCCCACCATCACCATCACCTCCACCTCCATATGTTTACAAATCTCCCCCTCCACCATCACCATCTCCGCCACCTCCATATGTTTACAAGTCTCCTCCTCCACCATCACCATCTCCACCTCCTCCATATGTTTACAAGTCTCCTCCCCCACCATCACCATCTCCACCACCACCATATATTTACAAGTCTCCGCCTCCACCATCTCCTTCACCCCACCATCCATATTACTCTAAATTACCACATTTGCATCCATTACCAAAGTCATCTCCCCCTCCAGTTTACTACTACAAGTCTCCCCCGCCACCAAGACACTATTAAAGCAAATACGTCTTCAATAAAGAGTAACGTGACAAGGTTATCCAGTTACATCATTTCAAAGTTTCTTGTTGATGCAATTTATCATCCCATTTCATTCTTAATCAAGTGTACGTATGAGTTAATAAGGTCTAAATGTTGCAATGACCTTTGTTTATTTATGTTTTACGTATCATTTACATTATTCTTTCCTTCTATCAATGAAAACATTTAATTCATAATTAACAGATTCCTAGTGTTCTTAATATCATTATCGTAGTCTTTCGTTATTATTACCATAAAAGACAAGCAAGTATATTGGAAAGTAACTTTCTTTTATAAAAACTTTGAGACAATCAAAATAAAACATTTTAAATTTGCCACTGACCTTCGTTTGCAATTGCTTTATGAACAAAATAATAATAATTTGTCAATATTTGTGTAAAATTATAAAATACATATAAACTTGGTGGCTTGCAAGGAAAAAATAATTTATAGGTCTACTAACAGAAATAAATGAATAGTTTTGTGATTGCTCATTGCTTGGTCGTTCAATAAGTGTTATATAACTATATATTATGTTTGGAAAAAGTCAAAACCCCTATATTACACTTGATAAGAAGTCGGGATCAATTGATAAACCAAAAATTCTAGAACTCGTAAGAAATCAATAAGTGACAACTTAGATAATTTAACACGATTATACATATCTCATAATTTTACTTGTGAGTATGGAAAACAATAATTTTAATAAAATTCATAGGTTGTTGATCAATCTTTGTCTTGTGTTGTTCGTTAAGATTGAAAACGGTGTTTTAAATAAAATAGTTAAAATCCAAAATTGATACCCAGGAACAAAAATATTAGTATAATTTATTCAAAGTTAAAAAAAACAATAAAATACAATAAGTTAATTATTTTAAAAATACGTTGGCATGGTTGATCTTGATTCTTTGATGAAATAAGCCCATAACCTATATGTACAGGCCCAACAGGCCCACTTACACATTTTTGGGGATGTTTATACTTGATATTCAGGAATCTGGAGAGGTACAGATAGTAGCTTTAGGGTGTTCGTTTGGATGGTTTGGTTTTATCCGATTCAAATTAGATGAAACTAAATAAAGTCTGGTTTTTAAAAGTGCAAACTATTAATTTGGTTCAAGTCCAAACCGATCTAAAAAAACAAATAACTAATCCAAACGAACCAAACCAAATTGTCCAATTGGACAATCCGGTTATATCTGAATAGTGAACATCCCTAAGTAGCCCAGTATACTGACTTGAAGGATGAGAATTGTGAAGACACCGATTACCTATTTTAATGAAAGATGTATTTTATTTAATATTTTATAAACGAGTTAGTACGATTAAAATTGACCGAGGAGAGCTACACCAACCACCAAGGGATATAGGGTTTGGCGCAGTTTAAGAGCACACCCACATTGAACATTCCTTTAAATTTCTAGTCGGAAGGTAAAATAATAACGAACAATTTTAAGGCTCATTGTTATGAATGAATATATCAAGTACAGGGACGTGTTAGCCCATTTTGCAGAGTTGAGGGGCCTTTGATGTCATTTTGTCTTAACTATGTCTGTTATTTCAATTAGTTATGGTTCGTTACTATCATAAATAGAGGAAACTCCTCTATTAACTGTACCTTTTCATTTAAATAAAAATTGAATACATTGTAGCAAAAAATATACAGTATTATGTGCATAAATCTTTGACCTTTTAAAAAATAGGAAAATGCTAATGACTAAAGGCTGTCATTAAGAAGACAAAATATACAAAAAACAACCCCCTGAATTTTAGGAATATTATTTTTTTAATCAATGTACAAGCTTTTTATGCATATTAGTGACAGCCCTAAGGACTGTCATTAGCAAAATCCTAAAAAATAACTTCCTATAAATCTTCTTTTAAGTCCTTGTACTTAATATATATGTACAACTCTAAAATAAAGTGAAAAGTGTGTCAGTTTAGAATTATTCAAGTGGCATTATGGTGTGACAACTGATGAAATAAAGTACGGTTTTCCTAGCAAGAAATCAATGAATAAATAAACATGTGCAAACTACAATCAGTTACATAATTTTCTTAGGTGTTCATCTATGGCCTATGTTTTCACCAACATTAAACACCATTGACAAAAAGGGTAAAATCTTAAAACCCAAAAAATGCAGAAATTTCTTCCCACTTTATCACGGTATAAGCTTCTCATTCATCATGTCTTCATTACCAGTTGTTGACTTTTCAGAAGGGTTTGACTTTTCCGATTGAGAAAACAAAATGAGGATTTGCATTAAGATGAGAACAAGCAACAACACTATTGCACAAAATGCTATTGTCCCCCAAGAAAATGAACACCATTCGAAAAATGCAACCACCCCGAATAATAGTAAACAAGACCAAATAATAACCACCTGTTCATATATTCATATATAAATAATAAAATCAAAAGTGTAAGAGAAGGAAAAAAAAAAGGGACCAAATTTGTGATTTAAATTTGTTCTTACAAATAACGATTTCTTTGGTCTACCGATGCCATGATGACATTCAATATCACCAAACGAGTTATCAAAATTATGTTGCTCCAATAAAGCATCCTAGAAATTAACCCAAAACAATTTGTGAAAAATATAGATTTTCAAATTACTAATAGCCATAAAGTATGTTTATTGTACCTTTTCAGTAAATATGTCTCTACACCATTGTTTGATATCATCATCAGATTCTGGCAATTCACAAATCAAGTGCCTTTTAATATGCACGTGTACCTACATAAGAATGCATATAATGTGTCAAACTTGTGGACATAATTTAAATAAATAAATAATAAACCATGGTTTTACCGTTGATGGTATTCCTCTGAACATTCTTAATAGTGTTGGCAACGGTTCATCTTTAGGAATAGCAACCGTGCAATTGTAGATTGCTGGAACAAATGTGCGCAAGTGATTGATCGCATCAACAAAACCCTAAAATATACAAAACATGCACATGACTCTTGTTTAACTATGGTTAGATAAATTTGGATACAATTTCCTTTAATAAAAGCTAATACTTTATTATTAATTTAAGAAATAAACATAATATATGTATAAGAATTAAGAGGTAGCCAGATGTTTGGATCAGGTAACAGGTCAAAATGAGTCATTTTTTGCTTTCTTTCAGTTTTTTGATAAATAACAATTCAGTAATTTTGATTACAAAAACAATATTAGTAAAGAATCTAAATCTTGGTATAAAACGGTTTAGGAGATTTTATATATTAAAAGGAAAACTAAATGAATAAATAAATACTAAAACCTTTGATCGAGGAATCAAAACATTCCTAGGAACAGGTAACTTATTTGCAATAGCAAATTCCTGAGCAACATGAAGTTTTGCCTGTGTAAAACGAGTCCCTTCTACAAAAACAGCTAACCAAAAAGGCATTGGGAAATCTCTCAGGTTTTCAAAACCTGCCTGCAGTTATGAATATTGGTTATTTTTATTTTTATTAATAAAAAATTATTAAATCCTACCTTCAGAGTGTCCTTGTCTTTGGACCAGCTTCTTTCCAAAAAGATATATTCAGTAAACCACATTGACCACCCAATTACCTGCATAAGTGATTAAGATCCTACTATATGTATGATGAGTTGATGAGTATTTGTAATATGGATTTAATTAACTAACTCACCGGAAGGAATTTTAATGATTTTTTCATCAAAGCAAGACTGCTACTAAGACAACCTGAACGCTGCCAAAAAAAAATGCTCTACAATTTAGAATGTATTTTAATTTTTGAGCAAAAACCATACAAATTTGTATGTTTGTGAGTAAAATGTTATATATTTATATAGAATATATCACCTGAGCCAATACCCAACCAATGAGCCAGTCAATGTCACTTTTATGGTTGCAGATAACAAGTGCATGTTCTTTACCTGAAAATAAGGTGACATGTAAAATATGCTAAAGGTTGCATTCTAATGTGAGACTATACTTATATGAATTAATTGAAATAATACCACAAGCGACTAACGAGAGCTCTCACCCATTAATTCAAGTGTTTCAGAATCTATATACAATTCTACCTGCAAAAAGGTGAAATAAGTCCACAAGCTTCATTAAGAGTAATTATTAAGTATGAGTAAATAGATTCATTTAAATTAGATATATTCTAGTTGGAAGCAGGCACCTTAATGTGTGCCCACCAGTCGAAAAGCCATATGACCTCTAACCACAAAAGTTCTGCAAGATGAGCATTGATCTTCCTGTACAAGTTTTTGGAACAAGGTCGAACGAAAACAAAGAACAAGGCCTGAAAAGTAAAATTACTAACAACTTTAAAATTGCTTGACTATTAGCATCATGTAGACATGAGCAATATTGCTAAATTTCATGTTATAAGCGAGATATGGATTAAGCTTGTAATTATTTAGTATTTCTTTTGTTATGGAATTAATAACAAATAAATATGTCAATTTCCAAGGGGAAGCCTGTGGTTTTACAATATAAGTCAACTGTTTCTGTATTCTGATTCAAGACAACATACTCGATTTCGTCCTCTTTGAAAAGCATTATACTAGAGAAAGTGCAGCTGCAGATATTTTAAATGAGCATTTATCTCGCAATTTGGAATTGAAGCACAAGGTGTAATAATAGTATAAAAACATGATCTGAAATCTGCAAATCCGAAACTCAATCGTACAGATTTCCTCTGTAACTATCGATAAACCTGGATCGACGTCTGCTTCATTTTTTAGATCCCCGTTCTATAAGCAAAATGCCATTGATTGCATACAGGTAATGAGAAACACAGATTACTTGCATAATAAGTAGAAATTAATAATTTGAAATACCTGAAGAAAATTGATGATGAGTCCAGATAGAAGGAAGAGTAGGCCAATTGGTAAAACGGCCACCGCTGCAATCGCCATCGCTACTGAATGCTAGGGATTTCACTGGCGTTGATTGATTGAAGAAGATAGTTTGAATTGAAGGAGAAAAAGAAAGAATGGATGATCCACCGACTTTCTCGTTATCTGCTCGTCGTCCCAACACACTCTGCATTGCCGCGTGCTTCAGCAGGTGTAAATAGATCTATCGTTTTTTTAATTTTTTTTTCCTTCTATTTTTGTCCTTTTATAATAATATAGAGTATAAATTAAGTGATAAATTTTGTTCTAATATTATCAACTTATTGTATGATAAATTTTGCGATATAATTATAAAACTTTTTTCTGTAATTTTGTTATCTATGTATAAATAACGAGGAATGTTGGTTCCTGCGTGTTTTAAAATGCATATTTTTATATCAAGACATACATTTTATTATTTTATTTTATTTTTATTTAAGACTTTATCACGTGTCTTAATCTCTATAGTAAGTTTGGTAAGTTAGACTTATACTACTATTATAGTATTTTGATTAAAATATGACAAAATTATTAATATATTCGTTGTTATTCGTTAATATAACATCTAACATCATTAATATTAAAATAAATATGATCATATATACTTATTTGACTATTAAACTCTAAGAAAGTTTTACTTTATTGTCATACTACTAATTATTTTAATATAACAAAATTATTAATTGCAATATTTTGGGTCGATAATGATTGTTAGTGTTTGGTTTAATGATTATTCTATTTTCAAATCAATGAAATATATAATTTCTTAAGACTTTATACACTGTATTAATCACAATTAAATAAATATTAAAATATTGTATATATATAATAAATAAATAATACTATATGTTCAAGTAAAACTAAAAAAGAAATTACCATCGCAAGGTTCAATAATTTTTTTTGTATTGAAATATAGACTTTTATATATGCGATGAATATTAATTTACAGTGGTAATCTTTAGTTGTAATTTTGCCAAGATGGAAGCATGTTAAAAAAACAAAATATCTATATGTTAAAGAGAAATTGTATAGAAGAGGATTCTAGATCATGACCAGCCCATTCACCTCCAAATTGCTTAGCCACGTGGAGAAAACATTGCAGCATCTCAAACATGAAAACAGCTAAAAATGAAATCCTGTTTCCATCCGTTCCGTTTTGTATGAGTTTGTAATGAATAGTACCATTCAAATGGTAATTGTATTATAGAAGAATGTGTAATAAATTTACTATTAATAAGATTAATTTAAAAATACAATAATAAAATGAAGATATTTTAGTTTAATATCTCTACAAGCTCTTACATGTTATTAAGACCTTTTAAAAATTAAGGTTGAAGTTAGGTTAAATTCAATCAATGCTATAATTAGTAATCATTTAATCAGATCAAAATAAATACATTCCTCTACTGTAATAGTGATAAAAATGAAAAATCTTATGACTGAACCATAATTAGCAGTAAAAATGAAACATTCATATAAATTTTGTAATGTAGAGATTTGGATAAACTGTATAAACAAAAAAATATAACTGTATAAAATGCAACCAAATGATTGTCATAAATAATCCATAGTATTAAATCAAATATCCAAATGCTTCATGGTAAAAGGCAAACTCAGTAGCTTTATCCTTTGATCAGTTAGATCTGAAGACAAAGCTTTAACCATAAAAAAAGACAACAATTTGTAGGTGTGATTGATGATAATTTAACGATATAATTCAAACTCGATTAATAATGTTGCTGCAACATCTGGTCTTCACATGTACTTGGTCAACCAAGGTAGCTCTTTGCTGTCTTTCAATGCAAAACTCACATCATCACTGCCATTAAACCATAAAAATATTTTAAAAATGTGACAAATAAAAAAAAGATTAACTATATAAATAAATAAATGTTGATCTTATTAAAGTGGAAATGAAGAACTAACCTAGGAAAATTGAGCTGCAATTTCTGCAACCTGTGACTTGCTCCTGATTCACAGAGAACGATTCTGGATTCACCGAGCTTACACCTGTGAACAAAAATTAATTATATAAATTTAAAATATTTTAAGTTCAAAACGGTTACTATTGTCAAAACTAACAAAAGACTTACCCAATTCTCAATAATGTATCCCATCCAGGAAATGTTATTCCATTGCTGACACACAGACGCGAAACAGTTTGTGCCAACTGCAAACCAAATTAATTTTTAGCCACGTATTTTATTTTTGCATAAATTGCAAAAGAATTGAAAAAAGATTGAAAAAAACTGACCTTTTCAAATGTGGTCTCACTCATTCCTGTTTTATAAAGCTCATGAACCATAGCTGCTAGGAAAACCTTACTCAGTTTAGAACAACTCCTCATCACCTGAAAAGTGAAGAATTTACATTTAAATATATAACATGATGTTGATAAATAATAACTGATATTGAAATAATTCCAAAAGTTACAAATTTATACTAACATAATTTTATATCATATACCTGAATATGAGGAGCCTGAAACATCTCCTGTATGGCTGCTTCAACCTCCCCCATGCCAACAAGACTTTTTTCTGCAAAAATTAAATGAATTATTGTAAGAGAATAATATAATTTAAGGATAAAATATAGTAAATCAAATAAATTATTTACCCGTATTTGGAATCGAGGTTGATTTCTTAACTCGATAGTCTGCAAGTTCTGCTGCACGCCGACATATCTCGAGTGCACGTCGTGCATCACCTGAAACGGCCGCAACCTACAAAAAAAACAATACTTTTTATAAACATAAACAATATTCCTTAAAAATTTTATAAAAAATTGGTTTGGTTATAATTAGCAAAAATATGAATAAAAACCTTTCTTGATGCAAACTCGATAGCTTGTTTCTCAAATGCATCAATTCCTTTAAGACGAGAACCGATGATTTCTTGAAGCTGCAAATAGTTATATGGAGCAAAACAAAGCCTTTGTATACCCATTCGACTGGAAATTCTCGGGAGTAATTTCTCTGGTAAATCCATAGTATTTGCTATTCCTGTAAAATAATTATTAATTATAATTAAATAAAGTAACTGAATATAATAATGAGACAAAGGGTTTTTGGGCCTACCAATGACAATAAGTTTGGAGTTGGGTTTAGTAGGCCAATCAAGAATGTTGTACAAAACCTATAAAAATAAAAAATTTCATGAATCATAATGTAAATATGTAATCAAGATTTTACTATCAGATTTGAGTTATTTTATATTTTTATTTACCGATTGATTTCTAGTTACTAAGAGATCAAGTTCATCGATGAGAAGAATACAAGGGCGATCATCATCTTTGCTACTTTTAATCCCATTTGAAAACCTGTCATTCAGTAAATTAAGAGCTTTTTTCCAACCGACTCTATGTCCAGTTAAGGCCTCATAAATAACCTGAAAATAGTCATAAATTTAATTTAATATATTTAAAGTTTTAAACACTTAAAAAAGCTTAATTTACTGCAAGCAAATCATTACTCTGTATATATTCTCTGGTGTAGCCAATCTTAGACCATTTATCTCCACAAAAGAGTACGGTTTAGTAATTCCAGCATCAACTTCAGATCGAAGAGTTCGCATAACCGCAAGCACACTCATTGTCTGTAAATAATTAATAGTCCCAATTTATAATTTAATATAATTAATTAATAATAATTGAAGTAAAAATGTAAAAAATAATTGCTAAAATCTACCTTGCCAGTTCCTGGAACACCATGAATGTAAAGACAACGCCCTAAACATTGATCATCACATATAGCACCTTTGATAAATGCAGTTATTTCTTCCGTCTCTCTATAAACAATTAAATAATTTATTAAATATAGTAAATAAAAAATGAAATTATTAACATAAAAACACCATTTGTCACGTACTTATTTCTACAAGGCAAAGATTTGGGCAAAGTTGCTAGCAAAAGCGTTGCTTTTGCCTTTTCAAGTTCAGTCTGTTTGTGGTTTCTCACGTGCTCAGGGATTTTCTTTGTTCCTATTTTATCAAGCCCAAATGTGTGACCTTTTCGTGAGTTCTGCATAATAAAAATTAATTTATGCTTAATTTAAATAAATAAATAAATATATAATAAGCAAAGAAGTGTGCTTACTGCAGCCACTGCATGAGCTGGAATTGACCCATGTGCTGATTTATATCCATCTTCTTTTTCATATTCCACATCATCATCTGAGTCATCATCTGAATCCTCATTACAATCCCAATCTTCATCATGTTCAGCTTCTTCATCATCCTAACAAATCAAAAATTGGTCAATCTTATGATTCTTATAAATTATATTTATTAATTTTCTAAAATACTCACCTCTTCTTTGTTATCAATATCAGCAATTCGTTTGAAACTGTGATATTTGATATCATATTCATATTCACATAGAAACACATCATCACCATCATTCACAGCCTTTGCATATTCATTTGGAGTTTTTACATAACAATGTCGAAGAATGGTTTCCATCTAGAAAATATATACATAACTCAAGAATATAAGTAAAAATACAAAATTTATCATCTATAATTTATCAATTATCAACCTACACTAATGGCAATTATAACATTTATATTACCTCATTATCAGCAAAATCATTGGTTCTGTATAGCTCCCTTTTTAAATTATGTGGTTGTCTACCTGCAGCTGTTTCTTCAGGAATTATATACCAACGACCTCGAAACCAGAAGCTATCATCAACCTCTTTCCATAAACTAAATAACACAACAAATTCATTAAAATTAACAAAAACATAATTGCTCTAATTTTTTTAATTGGGTTATTAAATTGTACATTTATACCTTTCAATTCGTACTGCCCACAAATCACTTGAAAGAAGTTTCTCTTTGGCAGTTCTACGCCATTTTTTCCCTTTTAATGGCTCTGGTAGTTCTATTGGTTTCCCCAATTTATTCATGTCACAATAATAACAGATCCAATCACCATCAGGAACCGATCGCAATGGCGGTTTTAGGCATTTCAGATGAAATCCACCTAAACAATCATCACATTCGATCATTATAGCTCTACCAGCTTTGAAACAAATCCTACATTCTTCAATTTCAGGATCATCATTGTCTGAGCTGGCATCATCTCTCCTTTTCACATACACATCATCGCCAACTGCAAATTCTCCCCCATCGTATGACACTTTCTTATAGTACACTCTTCGTTTAGGTTTTGTAGGTTTTTCATTTCGCAGAATTTGAACTGTTACTCTATCGGAAGCATTTTCGATTCTGCTCTTTCGTTTCTTCGTCTCCGTTCGATCGGGAGATACCGGCGAGAATGCATCGGCGTCGTTGATTGAATCGGTTGGATACAATTTCTTCTTCAACTTCTCGATGTTCTCCGAATGGTTGGCTTTTCGATTAATTGAGGTTCTCGGGGTGTTTGCAGGTGAACTGATTTGAGGTGGTGGAGATATGAAGCGGGAGGAACGCCGAGGTGTTGCTAGGGTTTGTGGAATCGGAGTTTTTGGAGACAATTTGGGTGCTTTTTGTGGGGTTTGCCTGAGCTTCTTTGGTGTTTCCGCCATGGAGATATTGCAGCGTTAGGGAACGGCGGAAATCGAGTGAGCGAGGAGTGCGGTTCAGTGTTTGTGTGTGTGAGAGAGAATGAGAGAGAGGGAACTTTTAGAGAGAGAAATGGCGGGAACTGAGATCCTATTTCCGCCATTCTTTCAAACCGAGCATCGTTGACTGATTAAAACAAAAGATTGACCTTCCAAACTTGTTTTTAGGGGTAAGCATCTGGTAATAAAAAATCAGAACTTAACTGAAAACTACTTGAAACAGAAAACATGGTTTGGTTTCGGTTTTGAAATTTAATCATTTTATGTTTTGATTCTATTGTTTTCGGTCATCTGATAGGGATGGCATTTGGGCTAAAAAAAATTGAACCGGAACCGAACCAAAACCAATAAAAAATGTAATTGTTCGGTTTTCGGTTTTAAAAATTCTTCATTTTCAGTTTTGGTTCTATCAATTACGATTTGGTCTCTACACCGCGCTCAACCCTACTTGTTTTATATGTAAATATTGTTTTCTTTAAATATTGCTTAAATGAGATTATTTATCACTAACATGTGATTTTAAAACGGACTCTGCTAATATATGACCCATGAGAATACGATAACAAACGCTTGATTAACTAAAATTTCCTTAATTATAATAAAATGATATTAATGAGTCATTCATCTTTTTGTATTATACTGATTTTACCTTGTCATATATAATTGAAAATTAAGTTTTTGATTAATTATAAAAGACGTTTATACTAATAGTAGTATAATCCTTTGTCTCATAAAACATAAAGCTAACATTGTATCACTTATTTAGACATAAAGCAAGTATATAGTTACATATGTAAAACAAATTTAATATATAGCATTCGAACATATATTTGAAGATGAAAAACATATGTTGAGTATCTAAGTTTGATCAAGCTTTACTTTTCAAACCCAACTTAATGAAAACAAGTGTAATGTAATCATATCGTAAACCAGATTTAAGAAGCTGTAATTTCTTGTTATTCCATGGAGGATATCTGAACCCGAAGTCGATAAGATATCCCCTCATCATCACCGCCTTTTGATGACTAAAAATTTCGAACGAGTATTTCCCGTGGTACCTTCCAAACCCACTTCCGCCAACTCCTCCAAACGGTAATGTATCGATCGCGTACTATATTGTAATTCATATAAAAAAAACATAGCTTAGGTTAATATATTTTAAAATAAATGAATTAACCAAACGAAATGTATAATCGAATACTTACTTGAATGATGGCGTCATTGAATGTAATGCTTCCTGATGAGGTTTCACAAATCATCTTCTTTTTGAGTTTTTCATTATTCGTGAAACCATAAATAGCAAGTGGTTTCGGCCTTGCCCTTATAAACTCAACACTTTCTTCAATTGTATCCAACTGCACCCAAAAGGCAAAAGTCAAATAACGGTTGATTATACACTTCCCCCTATCAAAATAATTGATACATTATTAATTTCATGAGTTTTGAGATAAAATATTATAATGAGAGTTACAATATATTAAATTAGATTGTTAGTGACGAATGAGTGTATCATCTTTTGAATAAAATAATTTTAATAATGTTTAAAAGTAAACATAAGGGTATAAGAGTCATTTTACTATATTAAAATATATGGTTATTGGGTGTGGACTCCACTACAATTTACCAAATAATGTAATTTATCAACATATATCACTTATTTTTACAAAAAAATGAAAAATACATCACTTCTTTTATGCAGGAGAAGTATTAGTTTTAGCATTTGTAATTTTGTAAAAGGATGTTTTTCTTACTGTGATAATTGGTAGTAATGGACCAAAGATCTCCTCAGTCATAATCGCGGCATCAAGTGGAGGATCAAGCAATATTGTCGGCTCAATGAATCTACACCGGCTCGAAGTTCATTAATTCACGAGGTATAAATTAGGAAATGACTATTTTACCCTCTCGGGAATCATACGATTAATGAAAAATTTACTTACAAGTTTTGTTCGTTTGATGAACCGCCATAAACGATTGAAGATTTGACACGAGGTTCATCTAGAAGCCCTTTTAGTCTTGAAAATTGTTTCTTGTTAATTATCTTGGCAATGCTATTAGACTCCATTGGATTGTCTCCAAATGATTTTTTGATGTATTTTTTCAATAGTTCAACCTTAATTAATTAACTAAAAATATTATTTGGGGATTATTGTCATTAATATGAAATTTAGCATTGCTTTCTTACGAGATGTGGTGCGAACTTTTTCTGTGTGAGTATATAATCGATTCCTATACAAGCTTGCCCACCACATGCTCCATATTTACCCCAAATAATTCTTTTCATCGCGATCTGCGGTGAAAGATAAATCAAGTTTTTAATACATAAAACTCTGAGCTAATTTATGTTTAGAAAATACTTTTACATTTCATAAAATTTAAAAATGTGAAATTACCTTTTTGTCCCAAGAACTAGAGATGAAATCAACCACTGCAGGAGATTTTCCACCCAACTCCAAAGTCACAGGAGTTAGATATTTGGCAGCCGCTGTCATAACAATTTGGCCCACTCTTGGACCACCTACAAAAATCAACATCAAAATTTAATATTATGACGCGTGACATAATGATTAACAAATCATTCAAAAATAGGTGACTTATGTAATATTATTTTTACTTTCATACACTACGATGTAACAATTTTACACCAAACTGTACAATTATAACAAACAATATATAGTTTTGTGGTGATTTAAGTAAAAGTTGTGGTATAAAAATTACTTCTTTAATCAAATGTGAAAAGTTTGTAACAGTTTGAACGTACCTGTGTAGAAAATTTTGTCGAATTTATGTCGAAGAAGGATTTCACCCACATTGGGACCACCTTCGACAACCTTAATAGCCGAGTTGTCTAGGTAATCAGAGATGGTTTTAGCAAGAACAGAAGAACACGTTGGAGCTAGCTCTGAAGGCTTTAGGATTACTACATTTCCAGCTGCTATAGCCCCGATTATTGGTTCAAATGATAACCCTATTATAATTAATTTTCCAACAAATGAGACATAAATACACGGCAAATGTAAAAAATAGGAAGCACGTATTAATAGTAGTTGTAGAGAATTCTTAACAACAATAATGATACTTATATCTCTATCCGGAGAATTAAGAAGTGATATGAGAGACGTAAGAAGTACTCATATCTCTATCCAGAGAATTAATTTTTTTTTTTTTTTTTGAAAAGTCTGCCTGACATTATTCACCGAGTTGAGAAATGTATTATATAATCTACAGGGGTTAGTTATGTAAAATCGAATAAGTGTGAGGTACCAAATGGGAAGTTCCAAGATGATATGATGAGTACAACACCAAGAGGCTCGTGAACCAACTTCGCTGAGCTGGGGAATGAAGCTAGCGGCACTTTAGCCTGTAGACACAATTTCACATTTTTACCCTCAAAAGTTAAAACATGTCCACAAATCACAAATAAAGTTTTGAAAAGAATAATTGGTGGAAACTAATTTACCCTTTTGCTAGATGTCCATTTCTTTAAGTTCCCAAGTGCATAATTTGCAGATTTAGCCACTGTTCCAATCTGTAAAATTCCAAGTACAAGAAAAGCATTGTTAAATTTAATAGATTAAGTCCAGTGTTAGCTAAATGATAAGTCACAATTTTCCTCAAATTATGTAACGTTCTCCGATGATCGATAAAAGTTCATTAATTTGTAGATCAAAAGATTAATTTTAGTTGGTTTTTTCAGTCAAAATGCTCACCCCCTACCCATGGGACAGATCTACATGTAAAAGAGTGGTAGCTAGCTTTTGGAAGGTGAAAAAATATACAATTGTTCAAAAGAAAATGGAAGCTAGCAACAAATGTCAAAGTTCCGTTAATATTTTTTAACGATGATTTATGTACCACATTTTTTATTCGAGTCACCATAACTGTTGATTGATATAATTGTACAGTTTGTTGTAAAATTTGCAAAATGTGACATATATATGAAGTAAAATTTATGGTATATAAAACACCTATTTTTTCATTTCATAGTTGTAAACCTTTGATATTTTTTCTTCTAGATATAACATTATACGTTAAATAACAAAATATTTATACGTTAAACTACCACATAATTACCTCATCTCTATATGCTTCAACATGATGTTTGCCCAAATCTTGATTTAGAGCCTTGAAGATGTCACTTTCTCTCTCTTTGAGGAGAGAGATTATCCCTTTGAGTTGCGACCTCCTCCATGATATGTCTCTTGTCTTTCCACTGTTGAAAACCTCCCTCAACTCTGTTAGTTCGCCGTCAAATTCACCTACAATTGCTTCCATTGTGTGTATTGCTCAAAATTTTTAGAGTGAAAAATGGTTTTCCGTCAGTTATAATGTTGGTAAAGGCCGGCTATGATGGTGCAGGAATAGTACACATACACAGGATGTGTTTATTTGATCCGTTATAATGCTTCATAAATACACTCACCCACCGAATTCAAGTGGTTAGATAGATACACCTCTTTTGAAGCAAGTTCTAATTTGTAAAAATAGCATCTTACGTACTATGTTAAATAATGAACATATTGTATTAATTTTAATATCCTGAATTTGGTTGATTAAGTCATCTACTATCTTAAACAATTATAAAGATACAACATAATGCACTAAATTAGCAAAAAAATGTCAATTAATTAGTACATCGACTCATTAATTTTATCGTATTTTCTTACATGATTTTGATTCGGTCAACCATGTTCGTTCACGGCACTGAAATTCATTTGATCTTAAATAATTGTGAAAAAAATGAATTTTGGTCAACTCTATAGTGATAACATATTGTCGCCGTAGAGTTTTCTACCAACTCGCGTCGTTTTGGTCGACCACGTTCAGAGTACATATATGTATTTTTTTACCTTAAAAAATTATGTTATGTAAAAGGGATATCTCATAACATCCCCATCATCAATTTTCTATGAAAAAGTTTTCAAGTGTACTTGATTAAGAACATGATTTTTTTTCTCTAAAATTCATACTAGCATGTGTTTCATCGGATATATGCGGCTCTCATATTCTAAAACCGTATCTGAACGAATTATTTTATGTAGTTGAACATTTGTATTGAAATTTTGAGGGGAGCACCCCGCCTGTTCTTACTTTACGAATGTTTTGAAAGGATACATATTATAAAAAATTCTATTTATGAAATAAAAAACATTGTTTATGAATATTATTTTTCACCTATGAAATATTATTATAGATACTGTGTATATATTGGAATTTATAAATGTTATAGAGATATACTTTATAAATTTTACATTAGTATGATATTATCCAAATCTTAAAATTAACCCATTAAACCGGTTGAACTATAAACAAATACGTACACGGACACCATGCCAAACATTGGTCCCCATGATCATGGAAAACTTGATTAGTCATTTAGTTGTTATGTCGTGTGATGATCTACTGGATCTAACTAGGTGTATTTGTGGTGATTTTTATACCACATATTTTAATTTATTTACCATAACAATTACATTTTTAGGATTACTTGTACTTCGTATAATACGATATAGACATCAAATGGCAGGTAAATTAATTCACATTTCATATATGGCCGAATGCAATAATTTTTTGAACATATATTGTATTAATTGGACATCAAAGTATAATTGTCTAAAACTGAAAGCATATTTATTTTGTTCTCGGAAGGTCTCTCCTTAATCTCTTTACTCTTGTTCTCGGAAGGTCTCTCCGTCTATCGACCGCCATTGAACGGAGGGATCGTCGAGAGCAAAATTAAGGAGATCAAGGACCATCCATGTAATTTATAAATGTAGGGATTATTTTTGTAATTTCGACTAAGAGTTCGTTTGATAGTTGCTAATTGGGTTATTGCGGATTGAATCAGAAGCGGATTGAGTCAGAAGCGGATTGAGTCAGAAACGGATTGAGTCAGAAGCCGATTGAGTCAGAACTTCTAATTGAATCCAAATGTTTGATTAAATTGCTAATTAAATGTGCTAATTGATGAATAATGACCTTATTACTCTTCTCTTTTGTGCTAATTTGAATTTTGGCATTAACAACCTTAATTTCATGAACTGATTTAAATATGATTATTTAAATAAAATATAATTTAAATAATTATTAAATTATTTAAAATTAAATAATTAAATGAAACTTGTTATTAAATACCGTACAATTTAATTTAAACAAAAGAATTATTAAATACTTAAATTAATTTAAGGGTAAATTACAGTTTTTGTCCATGACCTATGGCCGATTCGGGGTTTTATCCCTAATGTTTTTTTGTCGGTTTTTTTGTCCCTTAAGTTTTTCAAATTCTGGAAATTTGTCCTTCCGTCCATTTTTTGCCGTTAAGTGACGATTTTTTTGTCAATTTCCCCAAATTACCCCTATCATCATCATCTGATGCAAAATGTTGATCCATATCAACTTTGAACGAGAACTGCACCACAAAAATCATCTGCAAAGTCCGTCGCTGCATATTCATCTACATTCTAGGGTTCCGCCGCCCATTTCCGCCGGCTTCTTCTTCCGTCGGCTTCTTCATCGCAGATTCTTCATCGTCAAACTTCTTGAAGCAGGCGTGATTCTTCATCACAGATTATTCATCTACATTCTAGGGTTCCGCCGCCCAAATCGTGTTCTTGAAGGAGGCGTGATTTGAAGCTCAATTCAAAATCTGGTGGCGTTCATCATCCTCAATTACACAGAGATTATGGATTAGGGTTTTGTGAAGAACACTAATCGTGGATTTTTGAAGAACCCTTTTTGAAGAACCCTAATCGTCGATTCTGTCACCGAAGAGGGATTTCCGTCACGACGCGGAGGAAGAAGGTGGCATCGCAACAAGGGATTTCCGTCACAAGGCGGGAGGCGGCGGAAAGCAGACGATGATGTGGAGGTTTGATATTTTCTTACGAAAATCTGCAATTGAGGATATGGATTTGAAATAGGATTTTTAAATTTTGATTTCTTTAATTCAGTGGTGGTGGCTGGAATCAATGGCAAAGAAGAACTGAGTGGTGGTGGCTGGAATGGTGAAAATGACCAAAAGGTGGTGGTGATTGCCATTGTGGTGGTGATGGCGGAGAGAGGCGGTGGTTGTGGTGGTGGATTTGAGGGAAATGGTGGTTTCTTGAAGAACATGAAGAATGACGAAAAAAGACGAAAATACCCTTATTCTTTTTGCATTTTTAGTCATTTAACGGCTAAAAATAGACGGAAGGACAAATTTCTAGAATTTTAAAAACTTAAAGGACAAAAAAACGGCCAAAAAACATTAGGGACAAAAACCCCGAATCGGCTATAGGTCGGGGACAAAAACTGTAATTTACCCTTAATTTAATTAAGATATCTAAAATCTGAAAAATTCAGAATACATGAAACAATTCAGAATATAATATTTAATTAAATAATATAAATAACGTTTCAAGATACAGGAAACGACCCTAAATTTGCAATGAAATCGAACAACAAACGACATACATGAAACGACCCAAATACATGAAACAACATACTTGCAGAATCGATTCAAACTCACAATAAACAGATTATCTAAAACAAATCAGTGAATAGAATTGCAATAAATTTATACCCGCTTTGCACTTAAGGAAGAAAGGCGGAGGAAGGAAGAAGACTGCGGAGGATGGAGGCTGCGATGGAGCGATGGGAACGATGGAGGCTGTGCAATGGAAGCTGCGCGAGTTTATGGCAAAATAGATCGAGTCTGGTGGATTTCAAGTTCGGACCGGATCAGACGATTTAAACGGACCGGTCCAACATTTCGAACGGATCAGACATCTTTTGGACCGAGTCCAATTCGGACCGAATCTTATCGATTAGGAAGGAAATCAAACAGGACCTAAATGTGATCAAAATCGAATCTTTATCTCAAAACAATATATTTATACTTAAAAATCCGCAACAACGTACGGGGACCACAACCCTTGTTACAAACATTATTGACATATAAAATAATTCAATTTGAATTTATTGGGTGTCACCCACACATACACAATAATTCGATGTTTAATGTGACATCACAAGATGAAAACAACCTTGAACGAAACTCTGGCGATGGTTAGGGCTGTCGAAAATAACCAAAACCCGCTCTACCCGCCCGATCCGTTTCGAATTCGGGTAGATCGGGTCGGGTAGTTCGGGTATCGGGTAGAAACATTTGGGTATTGGGTAACCCGAAAATAATACGGATCGGGTATAAGGTAATATTTTAAGTTGGTGGGTATACCCGAATAACCGAATTTTATTAAAAGGGATTTTTTAAAGGTAATATTTTATAGTATTATAAATAAAATACGATCGTTAAGTTTGTACTCCATGTGTTTCATCTAAAACTCAATGATAGAGTCTCATGTCAGTTGGAGTTTGGTAAAATTGCAGACAAATTTGGTATATTAAGGTCGAATATAATCACTGTGGTCGCCGACAATACAAGTGTACAAATTCTCGGGTAGTAGTGGATATACCCGTACCCAACCCATTACCCGAACTACCCATACCCAAATACCCGAATTTAATTTAGTTCGGGTATTGAATATTTTTTATATTTGAAAATACCCGAGCTACCTGATCCGAACTACCCGATACCCGAAAGTTATACCCGATCAACACCCCTAGCGATGGTAGTGGTCGAACTTATACTTGAATATGACATGATCACATGCATTTAGTTATGATCTTTAATTCAAGTTCTACCCATTTTTATAAAACGTAGATCGTATATTTTATAATATCTTACGCATATACTTTTGTGACCAAGAATCGATAATTAGTAAAGACAATTTCATGGAAGTTGATAAAAATCGATCAACACTCAAAAGGGTAATAAAATATATACAAAATATGAACCTAGCTAGGTCAGAAAATAACCACCCCTCAACTGAAATTTATTGATTATTTCTTGTAACACTATCCTACAATGTGGAAATATATATATTTGAGCAAACTTAATTACAACCTTTCGAATAAAAAAACGTTAGCTAAAATGAAATAAGACAAATGGCTCGAAAGAATTACAAATCACGCACAATATATTTTCAAAGATACCTTATTGTTAATCATTTCATTTAGATATATTTTCATACTAAAACTAACCTTGTTATTCTCTATAAAAGTCAATATAATTAGACTGATACACAACGTACACCACACAGTTTAAGTTTTTCTTTTATGTGGGACTAGCACCCACGAGTAAGACCAGCTTTAACTACACCCTCCGCTGAGTAGCTGCTTCTATGCTATATATATAGTGATAGTAAGCCCAGACCACCAAACGACCACGACACCGATTCCCCGACAAAACCCCCGATTTCCCGAGAGTTAGATAGCCGATAAATTTTAGAGAGTTTGCACTATTGAATAATACTTAGTTTTTTTTAATTGCTTTGGATACTAGGTATGATCGTAACACCCAATTTTTTTTATTTTTTTTTTTAAAAAGAAGTATCCTAGAGAAAAATATTTGAATTGTGGCACGGGCCCTCTTCCCATAATTATACCATAAATTATACCACGTCTAACACATACATACATGCATGTGAATCCATGATTTTGAAAAGACTTCATGGGCAGTGTTACTTTACCACAACGCCATTAATTTCAATTTATTCTATTTCCACCTGGCCTCAAAACCCAACTACCCAATACACTCTTTAAGGTGTTTTTGTCCACAAAATTATTATTATTATTTTTAGAATTACCTAGTCGCGTTACTTTAATAAAAACAAGACAAATAAATACAACTTTTATACATACACACCAAAACTAACATTAAATCTACTTTTCAACAAATAATTTAAGATGTATACTAATTAATCCAACAGCATCTTGACCGTTGAATTCCTTAAACAATCCTCAGGTTTCGGTCTGATTTTGACAGGTTTCCCGAGCTTAGATTTGTCTTCCATTTTAGCAATCTCGCGAGCTTTTTCACAAACGGGAAAACCATTTTCATCCAATGATTCCAAGATCACACCGGACCCCACACAAACATGTTCTTTGTAAAAAGCTGCAAATTGACCAGCTGCAAGACCTTGATCATCTTCGGGTAACTCGACAGTGCCGATGTTTTCGGTCCCGTTTTTATCAACTTCCATATGCAAAGTGCAATTGTAAAAATCGGGACCGTGACGAACCTGTTGAAATTTTTAATTCTATATTATTAATTGAAAGCAGAATGTAAGTAGTTTAGTTGAAAGTGGGGCAAAACGGGCCGGGTTGTATTTAAGGAAGACCAAGTATATTTGGTTACAATTTCTTAAATCGTTATATTTATTAAAAAGAATTATTATTAGTTGAGGATATAGTTTTTGTAATGAGAGAGATACATTAATTATTTCTAAACAGTATTTATAAGGTTTCTGGAACATGACTTTAACCTCCTAAACTGATTTACTCAAATAAATTAGATTGTATTTTGATAGGATAGTTTTTATAATTATATTTGATACATTAATTGTTTATAAAATTTAAAAAAAGCAGACATATAGTTGGCATGACCGGACCCGGCCCGTTTTGACAAATTATGGGGCTATTTATCTAAGATAGCCCTTTTCAAAAAGGATACTTTTTATTAGAAAAAATGTTAAATTTATATCAAAAACATTAGATTTATATAATAATAAACTTTATATACACATAACTGAATTGTAACTACCTTGCATCTCAATTGGTCAAAGTTTTGGGGAGGAGATCCACTAATCCATCTAAAAGATCCAACACGAAATGAACGCCTTCTTTTATCAACCGAATAATAGTTTCTTGATACAAAAACTACATTATTGTTTACATCTTTCTCAACAACATACCTGCATAAATTGCATGAAAACATGCACTTATAAAAAATGTGTGTGTGTGTGACAGTGTGAATGCACACAGTAAAAATGTTAAAAAAATTTACCATGGTCCGCCAGCAAGCTTTAAACCTTGACGTTGGCCAATTGTATAAAACCAAAAGCCTCTATGAGACCCTAAAAAATCCCCTGTTTCAGCTTCTAATATTATACCTTCTTTTTCACCAATATGTCTTCCCACAAAATCACTGAATTTAATCTGCATAGGTAATTAACCAATTATATAAATGATTTTTAAAAAGAATTATTAGGGTAAATTACAGTTTTTGTCCCTGACCTATGGCTGATTCGGGGTTTTTGTCCCTAATGTTTTTTTGTCGGTTTTTTTGTCCTTTAAGTTTTTAAAATTCTGGAAATTTGTCCTTCCGTCTATTTTTGGCCGTTAACTGACGATTTTTTAGTCCATTTTACCAAATTACCCCTATCATCATCACTTCTTGAAGAACCTGCAACAAACTTTCACCATCTTCAAAAAATGGTTCACCATGATAAAAAACACATATGGTGGTTAAAACACCAAACCTCAGATCGACAACCAAGTTATGGTGGAGATCATCTTAAGATCTGTTAAAACTCGATTTTGAGATATATATATCCTTAATTTTTCCTCAGATCCACACAGGTAAATTTCCTTAATTTTTTTTATTTAGTAAATTACAAGATTATTTTTACCGGTAATTAATTAATTAATTATTAGTATTTGTTTTTTTAAAGGTTCGTGGGACATGGAGATGGATGCTTGGAATTGCTGCTGTGCCAGCTATTATTCAGTTTTCGTTGATGTTGTTTTTACCCGAATCGCCACGTTGGCTTTATAAAAACGTATAGTATTTATCTTCATTTGTGTAATATATATATCATATATGGTGGTTAAAACTCAGATCTGTACGATGGTGGAAGATGGTTACCGGAGTTACCCAGCTTGATTTTGAAAGCTATGGTGGAGAAGATGAAAACCCAGCTCGATTTTGAAAGCTATGGCGGAGAAGATGAAAACCAAGCATAATTTTACCCCTATCTTCTCTCGCCACAGCCTCCAATTTCATATTGCAGGTTCAATTTTTGGGCGTTAATTCGGAGATGGTTCAATTGCAGGTTCAAGATTAGAAACGTAAATGAAGAAATTAGTGTTGCAGAGATGAATGAAGAATGGGGTTTTTGAACTGTTCTGCTTCTATTCTTCCACCGTCTCTCTCTAATTTGTCGAAAATTTCATGCCGTCAATCGCCGAGATCTAGGGTTTTATAGTGACGATTTTGAAATCTCATGTGTATCTGTACGATTTTGAAATCTCATGTGTATCTCGTTTGGGATTCATTGGAGAAGACAGCCAGAAGATGGTGTTTGTTTGTCAAGATGCCCTCACATGGCTTGAAGATGGTGTTTGTTTGTTTGTTTGAAATCTCTGTACGAAAATTAGTGGTCGTTGAAGAAGATGAAGAATGGTGAAAAGGACCATAATGCCCTCACATGCCTTGTATTTTTCGTCAGTTAACGGCAAAAAATAGACGGAATGACAAATTTCCAGAATTTAAAAAACTTAAAGGACAAAAAAACCGACAAAAAAACATTAGAGACAAAAACCCCGAATCGGCCATAGGTCAGGGACAAAAACTGTAATTTACCCTATATTTTATTTATTGGACGGTACCTTCCCAAGAAAGCATATACCCTGTGAATCCTTTCTATCCTGATTAGGCAAATCAAAATTTCTAGCAAGCTTACGGACTTCATCCTGATGAGTTAATAAGAAAGATTAATTTAATAAATATTAAATAGGATTTAAATATTAATTTTCTTATAAAGCATACTTACCTTTGAAATACATCCAAGAGGAAGGACTAGTCTTTTAAGCTGAGCCTGTGTGAGATATGAAAGAAAGTAGGTCTGATCTTTGACCTGAAATGTGAAGAATTACAGATTTACCCTCGTGAAAAAAGTGCATTTTTTGTTTTTTACCATATCTTTTGAGAGTTCTAGAAATGAAAGCTTGTTGGTGTGAACAACTTTTGCATAATGTCCAGAAGCAATGTAATCAAAATTCATGTTACTGATAGCATCCATGAATGCACCTAAAATTGTAAATAAAAAAAATTAAGAAAATATTTTAACAAATTAGGAGCAAATCAAACAGTATGATTACCAAAATCAATGTTTTAAAATTCGTGTGAGGCGTACGCCTCGAGGGGGGCCTCGAGGCGCGCCTCGAGGCGAGGCGGTGAAAAAACGTATCTGAGGCGGCGCCTCAGTGCCTGATTTTGAAACGCACGCCTCGGTGGTCCGAGGCGGTGAGAGGCGGATCCGAGGCGGTCAGCATCTGAGTTGGGTTTTTTTTAACTTTTTTACTGTTTTACTTACTTTTCCCTGATTTTCTAGAGATCCCATTAACTTTTCTTGACTTTTTGCAAAGAATGCTTTGCTTAAAACAAAAAGGGTGACCAATATCTATCCAAAATCATGAACGGGTCTTGAGTTTGACAAAAGAATTGCAAAAAATGGTCTTTTTGTGAGTATAAATGACCTTTTAAACTTGATATTGGGATTACATAGTACGTTGTGTTGCTTTTTATGAGTTATATGATATTTTAGATATTATTTGTTTTTCCGCCTCGATGTTACGCCTCGGTTCGCCTCGAGGCTTACGCCTCGTGAGGCCAAAGAAAAACGCCTCGAGGCTCGATCCCGTATATTAAAACCTTGACCAAAATTACACACCAAATTTGATTCTTGTATTGCAAAGAACATCAGGATTAGGTGTACGGCCACATCTATACTCATCAATTATATAAGATACCTGCAACATGATGATATAAGAATTAAAATTCATAAATACATTTCATGATCAAATTTCTTAATTATAACAGAACTGATAATTTGAGAAGATGCATCAACATACTTACCACTTTATCCCAATATTCATCTGTCAAATGTACTACTTCCAGAGGCACATCAACCTGAAACAACAAAAAATAACATAATTAAGGATTTGTGTGATCAAATCAAGTTTAATTATTAAGAGTTAAGGTCTAGTTGAATACAGCGTAACCTGATTGCAAACAGATTTTGCATACTTCAAATCATCTTCCCATGGGCATTCCGACCAAAAGTTTTCAAAATCTTCCTACAAATAAATTTAAATTTAGTATTAGGTTTAATTAAATAATTACATCTTTCAAAGTGCATGAACTTGATCGTTAATCTGGTAATCTAGTTACAAGAGCATTCAAGCACACATAATCACCTGCTCATATCAAATTGCCACAAATTCAATTACAGTTCATAAATCACAATTTAACTACTACTCTACTAGTATTGCTTAAATATAAATTTCATGTTATATACTTATCCACTCATGTAAACGCACACCAGAATCAATTTACACTAATCATAACTTAAATTAAGGATAATCAACATAATTAGGGATATATTCATAAACTGAGTAGATTTAATTGTATATATAAGCTAATAAAAACGAAAAAACGCACTTGGAACCAGATTTTAAGGTAGAAAGCAGTGCAGGAGTGTCCGGCTGCGTGAAGGAGGCGAAGTGCGACGCTGCTATCAACGCCGCCGCTGAGAAGAACCGCCACTTTGAGAGGTCGCTTGCTATCAGGAATTGAGCACGATAGATAATTCCGGTCCAAATCAAAAACCGGTTCGTTCGAAATTTGGGGAACTGCGGTAGATAATGATAGAGAACGAGGTGTATTGATGGATAAGATTGGTCTAGCTACTCGAGGATAGCTTTGTCGAACTATGAATTGTAGGGGTAATTGAAGGGATTGAGAGATGAAATAATTGAGAGGTGTTGAGTGTAGTTTGGTGGTGGTGTGAAACAGAGCAGCCATTGTTGTTCGGAGCATCCTTGCTTCGTGTTTGGATTACGCCCGTCTGGGAAAACGTACCTCGCCGGAAAAAGGATGTTGGAAAAACGGGATGACCGCGTTTAAGATGACAGATAGTTATTAGGGGCGTTTTTTTTTATTGGGTTTTAAATGGAGGTAGGCTTTTTTAAACTAGTGGGCTTTTCTATTAGGTTTGGGCTTTAAAAATTAGGTTTTAATTAAAATATGATTTATTATGAAAATATTCTCATATACATGAGCCTACATTTGATTGAGATTTGACGACTGTACACTTTGGAGCTCCCTCATTGGTTGAGAATGTTACCTGTAATTCAAACATTAGCTGGCGAATTTTCAAAATTGGCCTCTTTACGATGCCCTAATTCTCAAAAACAACTTCCACCTATCCCACGGAGAAAACAAAACTGCGACGGTGAGAAGCTCCGACGGGATGTTTTCCTTGAGCGGTGACTTCACCATCCTCATACAGCTGTAATTCGAATTCAGGAAGGATGCGTGCTATTGCTTCGCCGAAGGTATTCCGTCCAACTCCGTCGCAAAATTATTCTCGGGTAATGTTGCCTTAATCCTTCAGCACAGATATTTGTAGTTAGTGTAAGCGAATATATTTGATATTCTTTTCAATCATGTGTGTTGCATTATTTGATATACTTTTCAATCAGAGGCTGCAGGGATCTCAAAATCGTCCAGCAGAAATGCAATTTCAGAGGTAGCTTTTGCTGAAAACTATTGTATCATATGATATATTTTCATTAGATATTGATAGATTTTGCTTGATTATCGATTTATATCAAATATGCATTCATCTATATTCTGAATTGCAAGTTGTATTAACAATTTCGCAGTATGATATTAGTGGATTAGTTTCACAGATACAAGATTTACAAAAAAAGAATGCTGATCTGGACAATGAGAATAAGATGCTGAGCTCAAAGGTTTACATTTCACAAATTATTTTATATTATTTTTGTTGCTATTATCAACTCCTTGCCTTATGATTAATGAATTCTTTTGTTGTTTATGATATTCTTTGTACTTTAGCTTCATTATACAGAAATTGATAATGACCTGCTAAATAAGCGAGTGAATGATCTGGTATGTGCTCTCTTATTAACCACTACAATTATTGTTTTGCTTAATTAAATTTCATTAAACAAAAATATCATCTGCCATTTGTAAGCACTTGTAGAAGATATCAAATGATCAAAAATAACCTTGCAAAATGTAAAATGAAATTTTGTACATGAAAAAGTAACCATAATTTTTCTTTAATCTTTTTCTGGATTGCAGGAACAAAATAATGTACCATCATTGAGGAAAGATTTAAATGATGTAGCAATGGAAAAAGATGCAGCAGTTGTTGCACGGGTATAAATGAACAATATATATATATATATATATATATATATATATATATATATATATATATATATATATATAGGGGTGAGTTATATAGAGAACTCTCTAATTAAATAAAAAGGGTAATTTGGTAATCAACCAATTTAATTTAGTATAAACATTTGAAAAAGGAAAAAAAATCATGTATAACTGCCACTCCTTAATTAACGTCATCACAACCCACTATCCAAGATTACGTGGGTTTTTTAACGAGGGTTTATTCGTCGAGAAGGAGAGATGATCTTCAAAATCCGGTTAAATTGGTAAGTGATTTTAGCAAAAAATCGTGAAGATTGCTTTGATGCAACATTTATAAGAGGAACATCGGCGCAATCGAAAAAAATTATAGAGGAAATTTGATATCGGAGCTTCAGAAGGATACGGTGATCAAGCCAAACATCGAAGAACAATGTCAGGTAAAATTTCGTTTTAGTTTGATACATAAGCAACGATTAGGGGCAGATTCATTTGATTTGAATGTTTTTGAAACAAAAAAGAAGGGTATCGTTAATGAAATACAAAATTAAAAGATTGAAAATTGTTATTTATAAGGGGTTTTGCGTAAATGTAATTCGGGTTGGTTTCTACATTAATCACTGATGTTTACCAAGTATTTGTATGTCGGCATTATCAAAAATCGTTTATTGTTGGTATGACTCTATGTCGACATTAACAAAAAACATCATTGGTTTCTACGAAAAACATTGATGTTCAAAATTTTGTCTATGGTGTTATTTAGTGAGGCCACGATCGATTATATAACTGCAATTTAAGGTTTCTAAATTATTATTTTTTTGTTGCAAAAATAGAGGTTTATCGTGTTATATGCTAGCATGTGGTTGTTTATGCAAAACATTGGTGTTTTATAATGACAGACACAACACGTAGTGGACTAAAGAGACAAAAAGGTGGAAAAGAGATTAACAAAACAGGATCATCTTCTAAACCGTCAGGTACTTTTTTGAAAATAAACAGTTTATACCACCTGATGTTGAGGTAAAGATAGTTTGTGATTACATGTATGTTTCTGGTTATAAAATTGTAGGGAATACTGGTTGGTTTCGGATTACATATGTGTTTGTGATTACACATGCGTTTCTGACTACATACATGTTTCTGCTTACATATATGTTTCTGAGTACGTATATGTTGCTAATTGTATAAATATTTTTTTTTCCAAATGTTTCTTATTAAATATATATTCCTGATTTCATCTATGAAACTGCAGGGCAGAGTAGCCGTCCGAATAAGATATCTGGAGTATATGTGATGAGATGCATGGAGACTTACTATGGGGAGGACCTACGGAAATGGGACAACGGGTTATGTGGTGGTGCAACAAAAATTGGTAAGCAGTTCAATATGTTGAAGAATAAGTATGCAGCCTGGTTGCTCTTGACTGAATGCAACATCCGGAAGGATATGAACCAGAAAATTTGGATGCAATGAAGTGAATTTCGTTGATTTGTTTTGCTATATTTAGGTTTTAAATATGTTAAAAGACAACATGGTATCGTGTTTTAAGTTTTAGGTCTGGTTTTTATGGTTGTTTACTATGGTTTTTTATGAACACATCAGGTTTTTGATTACATGGATGTTATTTATTGTTTTTTCATCACATGTGCACCAAAAAAAACACACGAGTACATAAATATATTTACATCAAACACACTTGTATTGTTCATGTTCAATGAGTATAATGTATGTACTCGAATTAAAGTGTTTTATTACAATAGTATTAGCTATGGATGTTATGAATGTTTCTTTATTACATGAATGTTTGTCTATTAGATATGAACTGATTTTCGAGTATAATGATCTATGAAGAAACATTCATGTAATAAAGAAACATTCATGTAATAAAGAAACATTCATAACATCCATGTAATAAAGAAACATTTATGTAATAATGATCCATGGAGATCATTCTGTATTACAAATATTACCTATGTATTTAAATGAAACTATTAACTTACACATATGTAAACACATTAAAAAAAAAAACTCATTGTGTCAATAAACTAAAACAAAACGAGTACAAAAACATAAATGTAAACACATTTAAAAAAAAATAAAAGTCAAATTTAAGATCCTAAATTGAAACAGAAAACTTAGATCATTAGAATTTCTAAAAAACAAATCCGTAAACATAAATGCAAACACAATAACCAGTTCCAAAAAAATTATAAAAAATAGAAAAATCAAAAATAATGTGTGAATTTATGATTCTTCATCAAAGTCACTAAAGCCTTCAGTCGAATCGACCTCCACATCATCATCTTCTGTATCATCATATTCCACTTCATAGACATCCTCTTCAACCACATCATCCTCAACAACTGGGTCAACCTCCTCGATATTAACAGCGACATCTGTGTATCATCATATTCCACTTCATATGAGCAACCGTACGTGAATCATTAGTTAACCCCCAAAAAATAAAATTATTGTGTCTATAAAAATCAAAACACTCACAATATACATCTATGTTAAACGATTGATCCATTATTACAAAAAATTGATAAAACGAAATAAAAAAAATTAATTGTATCTGATCATCAACTAAAAACTCTTACCACTTAAATCTTCATCAACTGGAAAATCATCGAAACAACCATCAATCAACTCATCGTCACCTATAATCAAGGGTGCGTCAGCCAATTGATTAGTAACTTGAACACCATTCGAACAACCAGCATCATCGATCAATACCATGTTGCAATTCTCTCACGCCCAGATTTAATTACGAATTTTGAAAACTCTGAATTGTGAATTTAATCGGCAGTAAAGATCACGAATTATGAATTACGAATGGAAATAGAGATTCCGGTTAAATGCTAAAAATCTGGAAGATATGGGGTATTCGGTTTTCAAAAGGAAGATAGATACGTGAAATCTCCACTTTCCATGATTATAGGATTTAAATTAATTGTTTCTATAAAATATGAAATATATTGAATACCGGAATTGCCCTTTACATTTAAATAAATGAAAAATATTTATCTAATTTCTGATTGGCTAATAAGGGTATATGAGTTCTCTATAATATATATATATATATATATATATATATATATATATATATATATATATATATATATATATATATATAGGGTCCGATTCAGCGCAGAACCGTTTAAAAGTGCAGAACCGCAGAACCATTCTAACATCCAATGTTTTCTATGTTATACATTAATTTGCATTTTCATACACGCTATAACACATTTATACATTTAATGTTTTCAATTTTTTATACACATAATATATATATATATATATTTATATAAAAAATTGGAAACATTGGATGTTAGGATGGTTACAGCGTGTATGAAAATTTACAGCTTATGTATAACATAGTAAACATTGGATGTTAGGATGGTTCTGCGGTTCTGCAGCTTTAAATGGTTCTGCGCTGAATCGGGCACTATATATATATATATATATATATATATATATATATATATATATATATATATATATATATATATAGTGAAGGATTATATTGAGAACCCTGATTTTAAAAAGAACTTTGAGAACCCTGATTAACCAATCACAAATTAGCATGCAATTTTAATTTATTTAATATAAATAAATTCGGTAGGGGCAATATAGTCAAATAAACATTTAACACGTTTTATGTATATTAGGTAGTTATTAAAGTATCCCTACAATAATGGATCTCAATAAATCGTATTTGACTATTCCTTTTAACCGATTCACGTGAATTTCATCTGCTACCCTAAAATTCTTCGTTAATTTTCACACTAGTTTTCCCCCAGTTCGTTAAATTCTTCATATTTGGTATTAAAATTCATAAATCGCAGAGGCTTGAAATCGTGCGTAATGGTTAAATCGCAGAGGTTTGTTATCGTGCGGCGGCGGCGAGTCGATCGGGGATGAAGAATAGGGATGACGGAAACGCAACAAACGATTTCTCATCCCAATCGAACGATCCAAATGGATGAAGAACATGGATGACGGAAATGCAACAAACGATTTCTCATCCCAATCGAACGATCCAAATTAAGCCGAGGAATACTTAAGAATCAATCATCGTTCTCAGCTCGTTATCTTCGTTTTACCATCTCGCTACCTGTAACTTTAAAGGGAAAGATTTACGCTTGTAAACACTGCAAAACCAATCTCGCTACCTGTGACGACATTGTCTCAAAGGTCAATTTTTCACTTTTTCACTTTTTCCAATTTTAATTTCATATTTTTGGTTGATTCTGCCGATTGAATTTGTGGGTTCTGAAGATCATTGCTTAAAAATTTTGAATCTCATGTCTTAGTTTTGTTTTTGTTATGCAAAATCTTCAATCTTTATTGACCGATGATGATGTTAAAGACTTAAAGTTGGTATAAATTGAAATTGAAATTATTAGAATTATGAATTTAAATTTACATGATTTAGTATAAAAACATTCGCAGACAACTCGTGAAAATTACAAGTTAATTTAGTCATGGGGGCAAATTACATATATTAGGAATCCTTAATGTGGCTGCTACTAAGAAGAATACTTAACAAGAAAGATACAAATATTGTTAATTTTTAATTATCTTTCTTTTCGTTTTACTATTTCGAGTTAACTACCTAAGGTGATAGGTAATATTTGGTGGGTTTTACTTTTTGGTGTTAACTATTTTTTATTGAAATTGCAGATGATGAAGTCAAGTGTTATATTTCAGCTGTGGTATTGATAAAGAAAAACTTGAAGATGCAGTTAGCTTTGGGACATATGTGTTATTCATTTTTTTTGTACTTTTCATATATGTTCTGTTATTGTTTGGATATGTAAATGTTATTCGTACAATTTTTATACATTGATGTTTTTTTGTTACATCTATGTTATCAGTAGACATGTTTCGACTTTAGGGATTTAATCATCTATGTTGTCTCAAACATATATACTCAACTGGTTTATAACACGGATGTAAGTGGAAATAACATATATGCAAAACCATCTCAACATATATGCACAACCTTTATGTAACACTAGTTACAAAAAAAAAACATATATGCACAACCGGCTTTATAAAAATGTCAAAAAAACAAAAAGAAATTCGAAAAAAATTCCTAAATTTTAGGAATTTTTTTCGAAAATAATCAGATGATTTTTGGAATGTGGGGATCAATTGCGTAATTTTAGGGGGAAGTTTACGAAATCTGTGCATGTTATTTTGGATGCTTTTATTGATTTTTCTTTTCTTTTTTAATGTTTACCAAAATACCCTTTTGCTCATTATAAATCTGTCCAAAATTAGGTTACTAATTACACATATGCCATTTTATAATTTACACCATTAGATTGATTTTTGGATGGCTAGGATTGAAATTAAATAGTTCTCAGAGTTCTTTTTAAAATCAGAGTTCTCAATATAACTCAACCCTATATATATATATATATATATATATATATATATATATATATATATATATATATATATATATATATATATATATATATATATATATATATATATATATATATTGTTTTTGTTGTTAGTGATAAATGTTTTACAAGTGATCTTATATGCCAAGAGTATGAAATACTGATGCTTTAGTGTAGGAGGATTTCTCAGCACAACTTAGAGCACTTAAGAAACGTCTAAAAGAAGCAGAAGAAGAACAATATCGGGTAAGCAATAACGACGGGACTTGAACCCATGAGCCATGGGCAACATCTTATCTTTTTCACCAATACCACTAGGGCCTAACCAGTTTTTACCTTCAAAACCCCAAACCGGTTCCAAATCGATCGGGTATTCCAAAACCGAACCGGTTTTGGTCAAAACCGGGTTTGGCCGGTTCGGTTTCGGTTTCCGGTTTCGGTTTGGGTTTCCGGTTTCGGTTTCGGTTATTTTGTGCATGGCTACACTAGGCTAGAAGCCTTGGGTTTTTTCTCTTCAAATTAAACTGTTTATTTTGTCATTTAATTGAATTTGTTTGTGAATTTGCAGATTTAAATACCTCCTTTTGATGAGATGAAAAAGGTGATTGAAGATGTTGATAAAGATAGACCGTGTGCAATTGATACTTCAATTGTGCGAATTATGAAAAGTAGAAAAGTTTTTGGGATATCAGCAGTTGGTTATGGAGTGTGTTGAACAGTTGGGTCGCATGTTTAAGGTAAGTTTTTGCTTTTAAATACTAAAAATTGGACCCGTAATCATGTGTGCCCGACCCAAATCAGCTTTGAATTTAGACCAAAATTATAACATGTTGTGATTAGCCTGTCTGTGTTTTCACTCATTGACCCGAATCGACCCATTCATAAGTAAACGGGTCAAAATTGTCAAATCCACACATTTTATTATAATCTTTATTTTTCAATGTTGGTATGTAACTGAGATGAATTATGAGCATTTGCAGCCTGATGTAAAAGCAATAAAAAGAGGATTGAAGATTTGATAACGCATGATTATCTTGAAAGAGACAAAAAGAACCCTAATTTGTTCCGGCATTTGGCATAATTCTGGTTGAGAATTAAAGCAGGAAATCCAACAAGTTTGGCTGATGTTCTGGATTGATGCTTGATTGATGCATATGTACAAACTTATCATTACAGCTATGAATTCTTATATCAATTTAAAATATTAATATTTGTTGTTATTTTTCTTTAATATATGTCACGAAGCATGCCCGCCAAGTCGGGCGGGCTATGAAGCTAGTTTAATAATATATGGTATTATAAACCAACTATCTGGGATAATCTATACTACTTTTAAATGTGTGTTGGACATTTCTAAAAGAGCAAGTATGAACCCTTCCATTTTTAGCAATGCCAAACCCACTTTAAAATCAAAATTTTAAAATTGCTTCTGCCGAGATTCGAACGCAGGTGGGCAGGTATCCCAGCCAGGAAGCTTACCACTAGGCTATAAGCAACTTGGTGACTAACTTTCGTACACTTTCTATACTAACTGTCTCGAACCCATTTCACGTTAAACTTAAAAATTAAAAACCCGCGCTTGCCGAGATTCGAACCCGGGTGGGCAGTTACCCCAGGCAGGAAGCTTACCACTAGGCTATAAGCAACTTGGTGTCTGTGTTTCGTACACTTTCTATACTAACTGTCCCGAACCCATTTCACGTTAAACTTAAAAATTAAAAACCCGCGCTTGACAAGATTCGAACCCAGGTGGGCAGTTACCCCAGGCAAGAAGCTTACCACTAGGCTATAAGCAACTTGGTGTCTGTGTTTCGTACACTAAATATACTAACTGTACGGAAACGCGTTTAACTATATTAAATAAAAACGTTTACCTAATTAATTCCTTCCTTTTATAAACAACAATTTTAAAGGAATATAGATTCGAGATATTAACCTGATTAAATAAGCATGCAATTTCGGATTTAAGACATACCATTTCCTAACCATTTATGATCCTAATTTTTGGTACATATCTGGAAACACAGTAATTTGGTTAATATCTGAAATTGCATATAACCATTTAGACATACCAGTTCTTCAATGATTTCATCCTAATTTTTTTAATTAAATTTTAACATTGAATTCGTGCGGTTTTAGATCACACCATCCTATTTTTTTTAAGGTTACAAATCACAAATATCTTATGAATTTAATAAGTTACATTAATGTGAAATCATTGAATTGATACTATCCTTCCTTTTGACTACAAAAAACTGTAGATGCCACACTTTTTAAATAAATGTTCGAACTAATACTATCCTTCCTTTTGACTACAAATCTGTAAATTAAAGCACAACCGTTTCATTCACATTCTCATAAGCGTTTCGTTTGTGTAGATCAAATCACAGCTGTAAATTACACCTAATTTAGGTTAATCGACGGAATTTCTGGACTTTCCTTCAATCCATTTGCAACGTCTTCTCCAATAAACCATACATATGAGACATTTTGCAACGTCTCTCCCATTCATTGCAAACGGGCATGAATTCCGCCCCTTTCTTCTTCAATTCCACCAATTCTGTAACTTTTGAGGGTAACGGATATTGAATTAAAATAATCTCGTTTTATCTGTTATAAACAGCCATCATCAACAAACTGCACCAACTTCTAATACTAGCAGTATACCTGATGCTCCTTCCCAACCACAGTGAGTGTGTGTGTGTGTGTGTGTGTGTGTGTGTGTGTTTTCATATTATTAAACAACAGATTTTAGGGTTTGTGGGATATTATCATTTATACAATTTATTTGCCTATTTGTAGGGCTTCTAAGACCTGCACATCTTCTTATGGGCCAGCAACTGCAACGGGCCTGGAAACGGCTACTGTAACTGCACCGTAAGAACTTTTTTCCAACTTTTTTTTTTAATTTTTTTTTAATTCAACACTTTTTAATTGGATCTATGTGAAAAAATCTCACTTTTGATGCATACAACCTTCAAAAATTGTTTTATGCAAAGACTTGCAGTTATATTGTACTGATTTTACTTATGCAATCATAAATATTACACAATTTTTTCTATTTTCCAAAAACAATTATGAAAAAATGATTATTGGTCAATGGTCAACCCAATCAAGCCCATTTCTCATGTGGTTAATATATAAGTTTTTTTTTTGGTAACTGCAGTGCTAATTCTGATACATATGGTGAAGCTGCATCAAATGTGGTGACTAATAATAGTGTTGAACAAACTATTCAACACATAATGCATATAGGCGGTGGCAGTTGGGACAAAGAAACAGTTACTCGTGCTCTGCAAGCTGCTTACAACAATCCAGAACGAGCAATTGATTACTTATATTCTGTATATTATCAAGTTATCTTATTATAATTAAAAAAATAAAAAAAAAATTAAAAACTAATTTTTAATGCCAATATTTTCAGGGTATTCCAGATACAGTAGAAGTTGCAGTCCCAGTGACTCAACTTCATGAACAACTCAAACTGCTGCACCTTTATCCGGTGGACCTAATGCATCTCCATTGAATATGTTTCCTCAGGTTATTTACTAATTATTAAAAAATTATGTTTTTATTTAATTAATTGTATTTGATGTTGAATGGTATAAATATTTGATTTTAATCATTTTAAGCAGGAAATACCTTCAGGTGCTGCAGGAGCCAATCTTGGATCTCTTGATTTTCTTAGAAACAACCAGCAGGTGTTATTCAATATTTATGTTTCATATAGTCAACGTTTAAGGCTGATGTCAGCATTATAAGTTATAATTATAATTTTTGATTTATTAATCATTATTTTTGTGAATTAAATATTGCATTTCAGTTTCAAGCATTGAGAACTATGGTACAATCAAATCCACAAATACTACAGGTCTGTCATCTGATCTTGTTTTAAATAATATAATTTTTATTTATTTCTTGTTACATTTTTTATTTATTAATGTAAGAGTTTTTACAGCCGATGCTTCAGGAGCTTGGAAAACAAAACCCTAACCTCTTAGGGTTAATCCAAGAAAATCATGCTGAGTTTCTTCAACTAATCAATGAACCTGCTGATGCTTCTGAAGGGTGAGTAATTGACCAAATTGTTGACCTTTATTTTCTTAAAGTAGTTGACCAAATTGTTGACTTTTTTTTCTCTAGGGATCTGTTTGATCAAGGAGATCAAGAAATGCCACATGCCATTAGTGTTACTCCAGCTGAACAGGAGGCCATTGAACGGGTGGGTATTAAACTATTAATCACATTTTTAGTTTTTTGTTGACTTTTGTTGACTTTCATTGACTTGTTGACTTTTTTACTGTCAGCTTGAGGCAATGGGTTTTGATAGAACCCTTGTTATTGAGGCGTTTTTAGCATAAGACCGTAACGAGGAATTGGCAGCCAACTTCTTAATGGAGAATGCTGTTGATTATGAGGATTAAATCATTGAATTCTGAAAGGTTGGAATTTTTTTTATTATATATTTATTTAAGTTGAAATATGGATATTTTCTCCAATAAATATCTGTTATTTGAATATTGAATTTGGTATTTTTCAGGTGGATGAAGTTGAATATGGTAATTTTGGAGGTTTTGTCATATGAGTAGAGACATGTTTTTAGGTTGTGGGTTTTATTGCACTTGTTTTTATTTATTTTTATTTATTTGAAACTTGCCTCACATATCAAGGGAGAAAGATGATGATTTTGTTTGTGTCTAACCAATTTGATACTACTGCTAATGTCCCAAATTCCATTTTTATTTTACTCAAGATATGAATATGTGTTCTGTATGAATAGTATATGGCTGGTTATTGGCCTATTTTTATCATTTTAAAATAGATAAACTTTTTTATCTATTTCTGATAAAATAGATAAAACTTTTTTTATCACGCTAATAAAATAGATATACTTTTATCATGTTAATAAAATATTATTTTACCCACCTCATAACTATTATTTTATACACAGTTTTCATGGTTATGTATTGTATTCGTTATAAAAATATGTAACCAATGGACTTTTAATCGCCAAGAATATATAGTTCGCAGCCCGCCGCATCGCGCGGGTTTTAACCTAGTTTTATAAAAAAAAATGGCGTGATTTTATATTTTTTTTAAAATGGTGAGATGGAAATTAAAGAGGTATGGTGTTGTGTGATGGGTATTTCCTAGAGATGATGTGGTGTGGTGGTGTGTGGTTGCTGAGGTGGCAGATGATGTGACAGAAAAAATTAGTGTGGGTGTGGTACCCATAGCCTTAGCCCCTGTATTTTAGAAGCTGTCAATTTTACCATCATACATGTAGTTTTATTACAAACCAACTATATTCAAATTACAAAGAGAAACACTTAACAGTGTACTGGACTGTACAATTATAGCTATCATGCCTAGGGTGATCATTTAGGCCGAAACCTAAACCAAAATAATGTAATTTGTTCCGTTTTCGGTTTTGTAATTTCATGATGTTTGGTTTTGGTCCTATGTTTTGATCTGGTACACGGTTGGGAGTGGGCATCTATGCTGAAAAAATCGAACCTAAATCGCCCGAAGAGAAACTAAAAACATGTTCGGTTTTCAGTTTTAAACTCTAATTGAAGGAGCAATTAAGCATAAGAGTAACCGTAAGTTTTGTGATTGGTTTGTACAAAAAAAATTAATTATGTACACGAATTGACCTACAAAAATAGATGTACGTACCTGACAAAAGAGATGAATTTGAACCGAGCACCAATTCTGATTTTCGATTGAACAATTAAACAGAAAAAATGAACAAATTATTATGTTCGATTAAACAGAAACAATGAGCACCAGTCCTTTTCCTTACTCTCGGTCGTTTCTAATTACAAGTTATTATTACTGTGTAGGTTTTCTCCTTTCTTTCGGCCCGCGGGCTATTTTTCATTTGGGCCCTTAGTCCAAACTTTTCAGGCTTTAAATATTTTCCATTGGGTTACATACACAGGCTTATTTTTTGAAGTGGGCATTGTTTTGTTGTTTAGGATACCATCCTCAAAACTATTTACTTGGCTAAACCAGAACTTTGTTTATTTTATTTTTTCTCTGTTCTTTCTCTCCTCTTTCTCTCTAATTGAAAATTGTAACATTAAATGATCACACCCTTGACAGTAGTGATGGCGATAGGTGGTGGTGCGTAATAATGGTGGATGGAGACAATAGTGATGGTAGGGGGCAGTGGTGCGTAATGATGGTGGTGGGTGGCGTTTGTTAGTATTGAGAGTGGTTATAGGTAGAGGTGTACGTTCGGGCGGTTTACGGTTTAGTAGGGTTATTCGGTTTGAGTTATTTGGTTTTTATAAATATTTTTGACCAACCAATATCCAAACCAAATTAAATAAAACCAAACCAAACCAACCAAATAAGTAATCGGGTTATTCGGTTCGGCTTATTATAAAACCAAATAAAAGAATAACCTATAAAAAGTAATTGTCTTTAGTATTATTATAACTAATTACTCATCCACGCCAAAAATTTCTATTAATTGTGAAATAAACTCAAAGCAACAATGAGTTCAACAAAGTTGACGTATATTTAATTTTGATATCTTTAATATGTAGGTTCCTTTTTACTATTTGGTTATTCGGGTGTAAACCAAATAAGGATTTTTGAACCCAAATCCAATCCATAAACCGGTATATTATTTCGGGTATATCCATAAATCCAAACCAAACACAAATAAGCCAGACCATGTCACCAAATATCATTTGGATTGGTTGATTTTTCGGGTCAAACCGTTTAATGAACGCCCCTAGTTATAGATGGTGGTAAGTAGAATAATATAAATTCAGTAATTTTTTTTGGAAACGGCAAATGAAATAACGGAAGCCTACTCGCAATTTTTCAGCGAGCACCCCGAGTTCGAGCTCCGCATAAGCGGGCAAACCCAGCCCCCAAAGGGATTTCCAAGGAAAATTCCCCATATGTGCCCGTGTGAGGTATGAGTTAAATTACGCAAATGCAACGCTTCCAAATGGATTCGAACTCACGACCTGCAGCCCACATGGGTATAAACTCAGTGCTTCAGACCAGCTAGGCTGGTCATCATTGGCTATAAATTCAGTGATTAATAAAGATAATATGATACATAGGTAGTTGCAATCAAATACAACATGAGTCCTAATAGCTCAATTGGTTAGTCTCTTACTAACAACTTGAATGTCACATGTTCGAGGATGCAAATATATATCACCCGAATAGTAAGTATCTTGGCACAAAATTAAGTTTTACTAATTTAAAAAAATCACAAATACATTAAAGAAATAGATTATTTGAAAACTGGCTCAAAATAGTTGGTCATAGCGAATGGATGCCAACGAAAAGAAGTAAAAGATTAGGTGCCCTGCTGATATTAGTTTCCAAAATTAGTAAACTAACAACGCACGAATACATTTGAGAATCGCACCCACATATATAAAGAACAATTATCCCATATAAAGAAAAAATATATAATATATTGTTGTCGATAAATAAAGATCGACAAGGACACAACCAAATAACCACAATCCAAAATACTACCACCAATTATAGTTTTGGCATCCACCTCATGATCCGGATTCCCATTATACAAAAGCAAACAAGTTAAAGATAAAATAGATAAGATTTTAAGTTATTTTATTGTACAACTACTTAAAATAAAGTTGACATGACTTATATAAGTAAATGGAGAATAATTAAAGATAGGGGCAAATATTTCGTCAAAACAAGAAAACCAATAGTGTTATAATGAGTTAATGACTCATATTCATGTAAATAAGTGAAATTATACGTTTTTTTGAATTCATCAAACACGGTTTTTTACAACAATATCAATAAAGATAGCCAATTTTACTAGCATGTGAATGTAAAATGTAAACATCATGACTTTACGATAAAATAGATAGACTGCTTACTACGCTAATATTCCACAATGTTTGTGGACTAAACGATTAAAGTAAGAGTTAAAATATTCAGGGTTTCATGAATTTTAAGGCAAAAGAGTAAAGTAAGAGTTAAAATATATAAAAAGGGATAGTTAGTGGATGATGAGGGGTTTTTTTTAATAAGTAAAAGTAAAGATTTTTAAAATTAAAAGTAAGGGTGCGTTTGGTACAGAGAATGGAATTTCAGAGAAATAGTGACAGAGATTGGAATTGCAGAGAAAGAGAATTAGTCTGAAGAATGAGAATTGACTCTTCTGTTTGGTAGCACAGATACTTTAACAGAGAATTGTAACAGAGAATCATTTCTCTTGTTTGATACAACAAAAAAAAATTAATAGAGAATTGTACCAACTTTATCATTAGCAATTTAGCACACATTTTTTTTCTTCCACAACAATCATTATTGAAACACACACATACAAAAATACTAATGAATTAATAATAAAAATGTATTAATAAAATCAATAATAACATTCATAAACAACATTCATAAATAGTTTTTACATCAAATAAGTAAAAACACACAACTATCTTCCTTCAATTACAGCTTCAAAAACCTAACATAAACCAACAAACCATAGTCGATGTAAAATAAGATACAGTGACTGCTAAAATTGACTATCATGAGCATGTTTAATAATAGATTGAAGTCTCCTTTTTTTCAAGATTTCGTATGCTTATAACCTTTTTTCAAGTCTCCTTTTGATAACTGGTTCACCATCTGCAAAATCATATTAACAGATCATATATTTTACACAAAGTTTCTCATTAAATCATGTACAAAGATGATTTAATTATGAATTGAGAATATTATGCAGATGAATTTTTCCATGAGCGCAACAAACTGCAATTACAACAAGAAACAGACAATTTCCATCCTTTAAATTCTTAAAGTTTTTTTCTTTGTACTAGCATCCCAAAGTTGAAGTGAACTATCTTCACTTTCAAGAATCACCTATTTTAGATACATTTATTAAATTAATTTAAAGATTAGATAGCAGTAAAGAAACTGAAGAAAATGTAACTTAATTAACAAATTGAATACTTTAATCAAATGAATTACAGAATGTAAAGTTTTAAACCTGCTTGGGTTTTTCAATTTTGTCTCTTCCATTGCAAATCATATCAAATCCACCATATTAACCGAGTCATGCATTAAATTTAGAATCCCTAAATCCATCCCATACGATAACAACAGAAGTGTGATTTGAGAGAGAGAGAGAGAGAGAGACCCCACCTTTTGCCCGATCGAAAAGAAAATGTGACATCAAAAAAGATATTGTCAAATTATGTTGCCGATTTACTTTCTGGGCCATCATTGTTGTAATGATGCCAACGCACATCAAAGTATGTAAGAATATGTGATTTTGGACCCAGGTGGGAAAAAAACAATTTGTTAAATCGATCCAAACACCCCCATATTGCTACACTATTTGTTGGTTCTTCAGAGAGCGAAATAGAGAACGATACATAGAGAGAGAGAACACGAGATAACGAGGGTAGAAGACTGAACGGAGGGTAGGGTTAACTTCAATCGGGACAGAGATCGAATAGATGAAAGGCATACCTCGAAGGAGATCGATAGATGAAGGCTGTGTTGACTTATGAGGACGTCGATTGTGCGGCAGATGGGTTTCGAATGGGCAACCTCTCCAACTCTCCGTGTTTTTTCTAGCAATTCTCTATTTTGCAATTCCCACCTTTTCTCTATATTAGGGAGGGAAATAAATTTAGAGAATAGGAAATGCCAATTCTCTACTTCTCCTTTTCTCAATGCAACCAAACAAGGGATTTAATTGCTAATTCCATTTCCCGGCTCCCATTTCTCTGTACCAAACATACCCTAAGGGTAATGACGGGCGGAGTTCTTGTGGCGTGTGAGCAAAAAACAAACTCTTGGAGCACAAAACATTCCATCTTTACATAACCGAGTTCTATATTGTGCAGGATGCAACCAACATTCAAAAACCCCATGACCAAATTCACAAAGATCACCAAAACGACAATTTCCTCTTTTAAAATCGGGACACGCCTTCTTGCACTTTCACCCGGATGAATAAACGGGCATTCGGTCCAATCGTGTGAATAGTCCCGTGAACATGGACGGATTTTGAATGCAAACATCCGAAATTCATCACTCGAATAAACATCACTCGTTAATTTGAGTGAAAAAGGGTCAATCGGGTACACTTCCTTCTCAAGATTTGACTTCATAAAAGTCAAACCAAAATCATCTCCTTTAAGTAGCAATTTTTCTAACAAAATCTTCAATCTAGTTTCATTTGGAGGTGCGAAAACAACATCAACTGCTCCAAGTCCATTAGCATCAACTAATTCAGCATTAGCACCAGAAATTAACAACATTTTAATAACATCAAAAGCATTACATCAGTTTCTGGTAATGAAAGTATGAACTTTACAATATCGAGACTTCCATAAGTTGCAGCGATCATCAATGGAGTTTTATGCTCCATTAACATACGTTTAGAGCTTCGTTGACGGCCGTACCATAATCCCACTTCATTAATGGCAGAAGAAATGCGATCGATTATTTGTTTGAATCCGTTAACGTCATTATTAGCAGCAAGTTCAAGCAAATTGGAGAAATATCGAGTCTTGGAGGTTAATTGATCAGGACCGCTACACATGCTTCTTCGAGATTTATAAAATATAACCTGAGTTCATAAACAAATCAAAATCGTAAACTTTATTGCGGTTTATATCATATACTTGTATTAGGTATTTACGTTATTATTTCTCTAAAACTTCCCCAAAAATGAAAAGACTTGAAGAGAATTTTTTGTGTGGAATTTATGAAAATAATTATACTTACCAAATTAAGATATCTCTAACTAATTTACATTTTAAAGTAAACATTGTAAATTTGTTAATTTTTTCTTTCAATCTAAATTGAGAACACCAAAAAAAAACAATGTATTATTTTCTTTTCTTTTAGACTTTTTTTCTTTCCAGCTCGAAAACATGAAAAATAACTTTTCTGTATACAATCGCTTCCCTTAAATATATTCACAATCTAAATAAGAAAAATATTATGAAAGTTGGTAAATTTATGATGTGGAATGTTCGAGACGTTACTCTTTGATTAAAACTTTAGGGTTTTGCTAATGCCACTAACATACATAAAAAACTTATACATTGATTAAAAAAATAATATTCTTAAAATTCAGGAGGTTGTATTTTATGTATTTTGACTTCTTAATGACAGCCCTAAAGGCTCTAATTAGCATTTTCCAAAACTTTAAACTTTAAAAATGGTAAATAGCTTCATCTTCACATAAGATCTCAAAAACAGAAACACAGAGTACAAAAGCTAGTTTCCCATAAATAGCTAGTTTCCCAACTTTAACATAAGATGAAATAAAATAAGAAAATACTAAACCTTCAAGTATTGAAAATCCAATTCTCGGTTCCGTTTTAACAAAACCAATACAATTGTTTAGTTTTCAAATGGTTTCAAATTGCAAAAAATGATCAACACAAGAAACCCACAAATTTTACACCAAAAGCTTAATCATTTAATGAGCAAGTTGAAATAAATGTTATTTTCTGTTACTTGAGCGTAAGTTTTATAATATTGGAAATTTCTCACCGTGAAATGCTCGGAGAGTCGGAGTCACGGGTGGATTTTGAGGGTTTACTGAGGGAGTAAACCGGCTGTAGACGGTGGCTGTATGGCGGAGTAGCGGTGGAGTGGGTGAGTTACGGTGACCGGGAAAACCGGTTGACCCGCGGGAGCGTCTTCTTCGTTTCCTTGATTTGTTTCCGAAGTTCTGTTTTCGTACAAGGAAAGTGAAAACCTATGCCAGCTTTAAAATGTTTTATGCCTTTGTTAAATTTTCAATTAAGGCCCTTGTAGTTGTTAGTATTTATGATAAGTATCCTGGTAACAAAATAACTTTGCATTTATGTTGTTTTTTAAGACGCCATTTCTCAAAAAGTGTAAATTGTAAATTCACTCGTTTGCATTTTGAAATTTGGGTTCAAAATCATTGGCTACACGAAATAAAGGTCACTACAATTTGGTCGAATTACTTTCAGGCTTAATAAGGTATTGGGCAAGGGATTATATAACATTTCCAAGATTGGTAGACCAACAATTATTTGTACACTAGTGAAGTAGTGATTAACAAAATTTCTAAAGTGCAAATAGTTGAAAATAGTGTTAATACGAATACACCTTTCAAAATATAGGCTCACATTGAGTTATATTTTATCTGTTTCACTGGGAGACAAAGATTGACTGCTCTATTTCAATAGGTATCATTTATCTTGTTAAAATTGCTCAAGAATTTGGATAACATGATAGTGCAACTACAAAAATTTGGATCCGTGCATGTTGCTTTTGCCTAGCTCAGTAGGAATGAATATGATTGCCCTAATTCAGTTAAAAATAATTATTTACTACTCATTTTATTCTCAGATAATATTTAGGTAAGTTCCTTACAAAAATATTACTAATATGATTTCTAAACAATTTATAAAACTAAGGAAGTCTACCTATTATAAAGTTAAAATAATTTTTAAAAATATTATAACACGTATTTTTTTTTGTAAAATATTAAGTGGAATAATTCCTTTAACAAAATTTTGAGGTAGGTAAAAATCCTCCAATAAGAAAAAGACGAAATGCTCGATGTCTTAGACCGGTGCCAATGGTGACGGCAACTGACGCCGTCAGTTGCTGCCAACTTAGCGCCACGTCAGCATACAAACTAACTAACAATAAACTGACGTACTCATGCCAACAACACTCCGTCACTTCACCAACTTTAATTAATTTACATTCTTTTTAATTAAAACAAAAATATACAACTAATTAAAACATATAACTAATAAAATTAAATTTCATTAATTTAAAAATACATTACATAAAAAAAAGACATTAATTAAAAAAAAAACATTAATTAAAAAAAATAGAAGGTGAATGTGGTGTAAAAATAGACGAAATGAGAGGGTTTTTATAGATGTAAAAAGTTTTAATTTTTTTAAATTTTTTTGAATTTTTTTAATATATTACCATTTAATATTAAATATTACCATTTAAAAAAAAGAAAAAAAAAGAAAATCAAATATTTCTCCGTCTCAATTCCGGCGAGCCAAACCGGCGGACCCAACCGGCGGGGCCGTGCCAACGGTCGCCACAACCGGCGGGCCAACCGGCGGGCGTCGGTATCCCCCATTGGCACCAGTCTTACAAATGACCATTGAAGTCTCATTTCTTTCTAAACACACACTAACGCGAGATACAGTTTGGGCCGGAATATATAACCTTTCCAAGATTTGTAGACCAACATTTATTTGAACACCAGTCTTTAACAAAACTTCTAAACTATTTCAACAGTAACAATTATTTACCATTTATCTTGTTTGAAATTGCTCAAAATAGGTCCTCCAATTTTTTCAAAGATAGTACCTAGAAAAGTATTACTCCATGATAATGTAACTACAGAATTTTGGGTATGTGCATTTGGCTTTTGCCTAGTTTAGTAGGAAATGAATATTAATCTCTCATTTTGAACTCGGATATTTTTTAGGTAAGAACCTTACAAAAATACTACATGATTTCTGAACAATTTCTAAAGCTAAGGTAAGTCTACTTATTATAAAGTTAAACTAATTTTTAAAATTATTGTTATGTTTTTTGAAAGGCACCTAATTTTAAACAATATTAGTATAACATATAGTTTTTTGTAAAATATTAAGTGGAATAATTTCTTTAACAAAATTTTGAGGTAGATAAAATTCCTCCAATAAGAAAAAGACGAAATGCTCGATGTCTTAAAAATGACCATTGAAGTTTCATTTCTTTCCAAACACACACTAACGCGCTTATAGACACGCGTTGGAGCGGCGCGTATGACATTCGCCGTCGTCCGACGATCATGCCTGGCTCAGCGTCCTCCACTCACCGCCCTCAGGGTTTAATTGACCGCCTTCATTCCGCTGCCGCAGACGGCGGAGAAGCAAAACTGAAGGTTCTCAGGGAACTTAAAAATCAGATAATTGGAAATCGAACGAAGAAGCTTTCGTACATCAAGCTAGGTGCGGTTCCTTCCGTCGTATCTATTCTCTCATCCGCTTCATCTACATCCGATTGCCTCCTCGTGCAGTGTGCGGCAACCATCGGAAGTTTTGCGTGCGGTGTTGATGCCGGCGTTAAGGCAGTTTTAGATGCCGGAGCTTTTTCTCTCCTTATAAATCTCCTTTCTCATTCGAACGAAAAGGTCATTTTATCGCAATTCCTTTAACATTAGTGTGTTTGATGTTTCATTAGCATAATTTATTGATAATAGGTTAATTTACTTAGCATAATAGTGCTAATGTTGGAAATTAACGTTCCTAAATCCTAATCGACTAGGGTTAGGTCAATCGGCATAAGATGCTTTAGTTTTTGAACTTGTTACATTAACAGAGACTTCAATAAGATTAAATTCATCTTTACTTCTGCAATTTGATGAGATTGCTCTGCTATGATTGGTAATGCCTACATGCATATGCTGATTATAAGTTTGAAGGGTTATTTAGAGTTATTTTAGTGTATGAAGATGTTTTTATGAGGCATAAGTAGTTAGGATATTGCTTTTGCTGATAATTAAATCTTCTTTGAGCATAGCATTGTTGATCCTAGAGCTAAATTATATGGCAATGATAAATGCAGTTTATTAGTTAAAATGCTTTTAAAGCTATGATAAATAAATGTTTAAATTCATCCCGCAGGTTGTAGATGCAGGTGCTCGTGCCCTAAAAATGATATACCAATCAAAAGTGGCACCTAAGTACGACTTTTTCGAAGCAAAAAACATGGAATTTCTTATATCTTTACTAGATAAAAATAATGAAAATGTAACAGGGCTTGGTGCAAGTATCATAACACATTCTTGTGAAACAAATGATGAGCAAAAGATATTGGCTAATGCTGGAGTAATTAAGAAAATCGTTAATCTTCTTAATGGCACAACTAGCCAAAGGGATGCCAGCTTAGAATCATTTTCTACAATTATCAAAGGAAATCCACAAGTTGTTTCAAAGTTTGTGGGACCCGAAAACAGTAGAACGTGGGGTACTTTAATAGAGCTAACAAAAGATAGGTATCCAAGAACAAGATTGCTTGCATGTATCTGCTTAATTTTGATAAAAAATGCTGATTCATCATACCTTCAATCGGTTGGAATCAGAACCAAATTAATGTTAGTATTACTTGAACTTATTGATGATTCTGGTCAAGTGGGAGATGAAGCTTTGTTTACATTATCTAGTTTTATTGCAATTGAAGAAGGGTTACAAAAGTTGGCTTTTGAAGCAAATACAATTGACAAACTTTGTGAACACCTGCAAAAAGAATTATTACAACCGAAACGTTTAGAGGGAATATTTTTTACTTTGGGTAATCTTTGCTCGAATCTGGAATGTTGCAGGTCTATTCTTATACAATCACCAAAGGTCTGTTGTTTCTTGAGTTAATTACAAAGATGGTCCCTCAGGTTTACACAAAATTTCACTTATGGTCCTTTACTTTTAAAAAAATTAATTGGCAGTCTTTTTTATGGAAACCATTTGAACCTACAGTCATTTAGCCTAACGCTCGTTAAATTATTCTGTTAAAAAATTACACTCGGCAGTCCTTTAAAATCACACCATTAGTCCTTTTTCTGTTAAAATATTTGACGGGTGTTAGGCTAAAGGACTTTAGATGCAAAAAGTTTCCATAAAAAAAGACTATCATTGTAATTTTTTTAAAATAAAGAACCATACGTGAAATTTGGGTTAAACCTCAGGGACAATCCTTATAATTTACTCTTTTATTTTTTTGGAAGTTGTAAATATGTTTTATGTGAATTTAATAAATTGTTTCTGAACATTTTTCTTTTATTCATTTATTTTGGCTTTATATCTACAGGCATTAAACATAGTAACTGATGCTTTGAGTCATACTAATGCGGATGTACGCATTGCTGCTTGTATCTGTTTGAAGAATATCTCCCGATCGGTTAAGGTTTGTACTTCTGTAAAAACAAAAAAACAAGTATTTATTTTTTATTTTTTTTGCTAAAATTATTTTTCAGTATCTTAGTGCAGGTCATTTTATGACAGAAGCAGTTATCACACCATTGATTCAGCTTCTATATGACACTTGTACTTCTGTTCAGGTATGCCATGCCAGCTGACAGCTGTTAGATTGTTTTTTTGAGTAACTTACATAGATTGTCCCTGTAGTTTGTATGAAATTATCGATTTCGTCCCTAATACTTTCTTTTATTACACCAATGGTCCCTAATCCCTATATTTCATACAACCATAGGGTCGATTTATGTAATTTACTCCTGTTTTTAGGACAGTGAAAGATGTTAAACGTTATTTTGTTGACTGGATTTGAATGGGTGTTGACTTGTAGGTTGCTGCATTGCGCACTATCAGTAACTTAGTGATCGATTTCACAATGCACAAATCCCTATTTGTAAAAAGTGGAGGTGTGAAACAGCTTGTTGAGCTGTCAGAATCTATGGACTCAACTGTCAGATTAAATGCTGTTTGGGCTTTGAGGAACTTAATGTTTCTTGTAGACAGCAGGTGCAAAGAAGGGATTCTTACAGAACTTAGAGCATTGACATTAACAAGTCTCGTTTGTGGTAATTACAATACTTAATTAATTTATTATGTAATTAGCATGAATTGTAGAATGACTATATTACCCTTGACAGATCCTAGTGCTGCTGTACAAGAACAAGCGTTGGCCCTTGTATGCAATCTTGTTAATGGACCTGCAGACTCTATTGAGTATGTGTTTACTGATGATGATATTTTATTGAATGCTGTTGGAAGACAGTTATGGAGTGCTTCAAAACCGGAAGTTTTGGTTCAGGTTAGATTTTACAGGTCAAGCGGGTAAAATAAAGTTTTTTATAAAAAAGGTAACGGGTAAATGACATTATTCAACAAATTAGCTTATTAAAGTAATCATATTTATCACTGATATTGTTTAGAGTAAATTACATAAATCATCCTTGTGGTTTGTATGAACTTATGCATTTCGTCCCTCATATCTTGTTATTACATGGGTAGTACCTGATTTTGACATCAACAGTCCCTGATTTTGAAATTTTTGCGTTAGGGACCATTGGTGTTAAAGTTTCAAATTTGGGGACTATTTGTGCAATAAGAAAAGTCGAGGGACGATTTATGTAATTTACTCCAGAATAAAAGATGTTGGGAGAAAAAGTGTTAGGGGTTGAACCGGGTCAGGTCGGTTGATTTATGAAAAATAATATTTATGGTACAGGGAATGTATGTGTTGTGCAATGTGGCATCTGGCAAAGAATGCCACAAAGAAGCAGTTATGCAACAACTTGTTCCACAAGCAAACAGCCAACAATCAATAATGGTGAGTTTGTTGCAAAGTGATTTAGCCCAATTAAGAACAGCTGCAGTTTGGACAATTGTAAATCTGACAATTGCAACGGGGGCTGGTGCATTAGCACGTGTTGTCAAGTTAAGAAATGCTGGCATTGTTTCCCAGTTAAAGAACATGGCTAATGATCCTTGCTTGGATGTCAAGGTATCTATTTTTCCTTTTTTTTTAAATTGTAATTTTCGTCTTTTTTAGTTGATAAAATAGGTATAATGATTAGAGGTGTCAGTTTCAGCCCATTTATATAGAAAGACAAGTTCTAATCGATTGATAATGTGTTAAATATATATTTTAAAGTAATCTAGCTATAAAATGAAACGAGTCAAATTAATAGGTCAAAAGCTCCTAAACATGTATTTAAAAGTTTACCATTCTATTTTTTTTTTAAAAGAAGAGTAAATTACAGAAATTGTCCCTATTGTCTTCCGAATACTACGATTTTGTCCGTGTAGTTTTCAATTTTGTGATTTTTGTCCTTATGTCTTCAAATTTTATTTTTTTGGTCTATTTTGACGTAAATGACCAAAATACCCTTATAGGGACAAAAATGAAATTTGGAAGTACATGGACAAAAAAATGAAATTTGAAGAGAATAGGGACAAAAAAATACGAAATTGAAAAAGTATAAGGACAAAATCGTAGAATTTGGAAGACCACAGTGACAATTTTTGTAATTTACTCTAAAAAGAATTATATTATCATTTTGATAATACAGTTTTGCAACCATATCTAAAATAAATAAAAAATGGACCAAAAGTATTGGCATGCCGCATGTCGACTTGACCCGAACCATTTTGATGTGCCTGTGAAAGTTGCTTGTTTTAACTTTTAACCTGAACCCATTTTGACCTTTTACCTAACAAGCCCGTTTTGCTATCTTTAAAATTGATCATAAGAATATATATATATTTAATATATTTATAATCATATCAAATTTCATTATCTCTGTCCAATTTATAACAGGATAAAAAATTATGAAATTTTATTTTGTTTGCAGCTTCGTGTAAGAACGGCACTTGGGCAAACAATGAGTTTTGGGGATTTCTCTACATGAATGATGGAACATTATTTTGTAATAGCATATGAGCTTGATTGGCAGTTGACTTTTTGTTGTAATTTGTAATAATATAAAATGTGTTTTATTTTTGGGTAAATTAATTATATCCACGATTGTTGAAATTATTTTGTGGTGTATATGGGGATTAAACAACTAGCAGCTTGTACCTTTGCCACTGGAACTCTTTATAAGAGCATCCCAATGGTTAATCTTACAATAGCTTATTACTTTTGTCACATCAACAATCTACTCACCAAAAACCTTTACATAAATAGCATCTCCAATGGTTAACCTTTCTAAAAGCTTTTTCTATTACAATATTTCTAATTTACTTTTATCTATCTTAAATATTTTATAGATACCCCTTATATAATTTGACACTTTTTATAACATCCTTACTAAATATAACATTTTTTAAAATATCTCATACAAATATATATTAATAATTGACACTAAATATTACTCCCTCCGTCCCACAAAAAAGTTCTCATTTCTCCTTATAATTTTGTCCCACAAAAAAGTTCTCATTTCTCAAATATGAGGGACCCACTCAATAAAATATTATTATTACCAAAGATTCCACCACTAAAACACTTTCTCTCTCCAATCTAACCTTATATTTTAATCAAAAGTATTACCAATACCCCACAACTAATTATCTCCTAAAATCTTGTGCCCAAGTGAAATGGGAACTTTTTTGTGGGACGGAGGGAGTATATAATATATTTATTAACTAATAAATATATAATAAAGAATTTATCTATAATATATCTAGGGTTTAAAATGAAAGACTATTATACATAGGGGACTAAAAATGACAAACAATGAAAGTCTATTAAAAGCTTAGTAGAAAAAAAGTCTTTGCAATAAGCTTTTAGAAAAGCTCACCATTCCAATGGTAAAAGGTCATACAAAAACTTATTATAATAGTAATAAACTTTTAAAAAAGCTACCATTAGAGATGCTCTAAGTTGGAAGCTGAGAGTGGGTTTTCATTCCCCGATTTCGAATATTCTATGGGGTAAAATAATTAAAATTAAAAGCTAAACACGTATAAAGAACTGGGAAAATATGTTCATTTTAAGACTGGGTGTAACGCACGACCTCTAACCCGGTCGCGACTGCCACATAACCTGACCCCGACGCGTCCCACCCGTTACGGCTCATTGCATCCGACGCGTCCCAATGACTTATCCGTCGAATGCACGACCGTTCGTGCCTTGGTGGTCGCCTCCCTTGCCTTCTTTCATTTCTTACACACACACACACTCACACACACACACACACACATATATATATATATATATATATATATATATATATATATATATATATATATATATATATATATATATATATGTATATTAATAAATTAATAATTAATAATTTAATAATATATTATATATAAAATAAATAATATATATATATATATATATATATATATATATTAATAATCTGCAATTTAAAAAAAATTAAAATTGGTCGCCGATTCGGTCACCCATTTGGGGTTTGGTCACTGTTTGGTCATGTGTTTGATCAGGAAAGAGAAAGCTGGTGTGGCGCAGATGTGACAGGGGTGACCAAACTTAGTTTGGTCACCCATTACGGGTAGTATAACTGTCTTTTAAGTTTATTTGCAACTAATATTTGTTTGATTAATTAATTTGTTTTTATTGATTAATCTTAGTTTGGATTACTGGTTTTATTTGCTAATACATTGTGTCGATGACATTGTCTTTTTAGAAGATGTATTAAATGTGTTTTTGATATAAATGGAAATTTTAAAATCATTAATTGCACCTTATCATATGCCTATGGGGCATATGATAGAAAATCCCTTTTTTCTAATTATGAAATGTCTAATTTGTTAATTTTCTAACTGCACGTCATATTAATCATCTATTTATGTTTTTATTCAGCCAACTGTAAAATCAACTTCAAACGGTAATCAATTCCATTAAAAAGAATTGGTATGTTAATATTTTAACTTTTCTTACAATTATAATACATGATAGATAAAACTAATTTAAACTTATTAGAAACATGTAGGATATAAATTATTATTATTATTATTATTATAAAATATAGAAGAATATATAAATATGTAGTTTATTATAAACTTTTTTAGAGAGCCCGTGTATCATATGAGATCTAACACTTGTTTTTTTAATAGAATTAATTTCTTCAGTTGGATAAGAATTAATTACTGTGTATTACAACATATAAGCTCTTCAATTAATATATTGTTAATAATTAAAGTGGTATTGATGGTGGAACCTTTTAATTTTCAGACTATTGATTTTTAAAAAATTCAATCTTGTAACAATAACTTTTTGATTTTTCATATACATTAAAAAGCATCAGGAATATTATATTAAAGGGATGAAAACCAACCCAAATCCTTAATGTATCACACTTGGAGTTATATACAGTATAAAATTCAAATATATGCTCAAATGCTCAATGGTTTAAAGTTAAAACAATGAGAGAAGCACTTAACGATGAAAAAGCTTTTATACTATAACAGCTAAAGTTGTGAGATTTTGACATCTTCTCATCTGTTGTTGAACTTATGAATAAACAAATGGCGAACTAACCTTAATACATGTACTGATGTACTATACTTCATTAATTAATTTAGGATAATGTTATAAGTTTATTTTGTTGGTACGTATATGTAACCCATCAATAGTCGGATAAGCGTATGCATGTTCGATAACGTAAAATCAACACCTATTTATGCATGTGTATACGTTAGTTTAGAAAACAATCGCTCTTAGAAAAATTCAAATATTTAATACTAAATGCATATCATATGACAGATTTTTGAATCCGCCACTGTGTTTTTAACTTTTTATTCTTCTCATAAGAAGTATATTATTTTCATAGTATTACTTCCTGAAATCATTTTATTTCAAGTACTATTGTTTGTGATATCGATTTTCCTTCATGTTGTCGTAGGAAATAGTGTGTGTTAGTAGTTTATGTTTTAGTTTGGTGTTACGCAGTATGTTTCGTATGGACTGTTGATTCTCGTTGAACTCTGTTTTTTTGTAACATAAGTTTCAACTCGTTTTGCAAGTAGACTAATTACAAGACGACCACGTGTTTTGCAGGTAGACCAGAGTCGGTGCAGAGGAACCTCCACAACTATAAAGGTTTTTTTTTTACTCCTATTAAGGATTGAAAATGAAATATTTTCAGAATTTAAACAGGGTATATTTAAATGGATTGCCATAGAAAAAAATTAATTAATGTTATTCACATCTTACCCATATAAAAATAAAACCATTAGGGTGGGCGTGGTTGGTAAGACTTGGGCCTCCTATGTGGGAGGTCCCGGGTTCGAACCCCGTGAAACCCCCCTTGTGGCCACCAGCCTCCTTTGAAACGTGGGTCCCCCTCTGTGCTGAAAATGTTGGGTCTCGTATATCGAGCCCAAGCAGAGGTGTGGATATCATTGTTAAGTGATTTGCCGGGGAATGCACCTGTTGCTGGGTCGGGTGTCCGGTCACAAAATGTGGCCAGTGTCAATGGTACATTCCTTTACCATTTATCTTACCCATATAATAATAAATATACTTTATCTTAAAAGTGTTAAATAGATAAAGTAAGAATGGGTATGCAAATAGTCAAATTGTAAATGTCAAATGGGTTATGGATAAGGTAAAGTAATTACTCCGTATTATTAACACTATAATTATATATAAATACTACAATTCAACCAGTCAACACATTCGTTTATTGATAAGGTTAAACATTTATTAAATAGTATAATACAATTTTAATCCAATCGAGACCCGATTCAATTAACACATGCTAAAAGTTATTATTAGTTTTCTCTTTCATTTAATATCTTGACTCATGGTTCCATTTGTAATATTATCATATGTAACTATATGAAATAAGCAAAAATTACTTCTAGGGACTGACTAAAGTATGAAAAATGATAGTATTTCTCACTAAACTTTTGTGTTCAACCTTTACGTATAAAATAATTGGTATTTAAAATTTAATAAATTTAGTTTTAATTTTGAACAATATATTGATCTAGTAAATAAATAGATTTAGTAATTAGTGGGAGGAAATAAGATGTTTTACACGCGTCAACATACAAAAGTCGTGTGAGGTTGAGTCAAGCCCAGTTTTCAAATCAAGAGACAGAAACACATACATGCACATTTTCTCTCTCTACATTCTGAACTCTCTCTCTCTCTAACAATTTTTCATCTTCTAGATTTACAGCTGAATTCTCTCCGATTCATCGGCCCAATCCTAGGGTTTTTAACTTTCGCGCTTTATACTGGTAATAAATTTCTAAACCAGACTTGTATATCTAATTTTCCCAATATGTATGCTTTTATTGCATATGCATGTTTAATATGTTGATAATTTCAGTCGCTTTGATTTACTATTTCGTTTTGGTGTTATTTTGTTGCGTGATCTTATTAATTACCTGTAAATCGTTATTCAATTGAGGGCGTGATGTTTTAATTGGATTTGGGGTTCCAATTTGGTACTCTTGACGAATTTGAGGGTACAGAGTTTGTTTCTGAGGCTTATTGGTTATAAAAGGATTTTTTGATTGGCTGATTTTGAGGCTTTCTATCGTAGTGCTTGGTTTTGTTTAAAATTAGAAATTTTAACGGTTTCTGTTGATTGCATTAGGTTTGACATTGATATCCTTATTCCTTAATGCATGAGCATGTTAATTAGGGGATGTGATTAATTATATGTGTTTATTACTAAATTGGGGACACGATGTGCTCCTAAATGGAGTTTGTGATTATGAAGAGTGATAATTGTGTGTGTAATTGGTAAATTGAGGATATCTGATGTTAAAAAAAATAATCTTATTGTTGTTAGAAGCAGTTTCCTTAATTCACCCAACATCAAATTTGTTGTTTCAAGGTCAACTTGACCGTTGAACTCTGTTGATTTTTGCAGGTAGACTTTTGTGGATCAGCATTGCATAAGCTTAATGTCCTCTGCTGCCATGCAGGCAAATTCATCTTCACCTGAAGAATCAGTAGACAGGGAATCACAGTCTGATGAAGTTGTAAGTGAGGAAGAGGATGATGTCAGCAAAGAGACACAAAATTCTCAATCTATACCTTCAGGTGTTTCCAATTTACTATGCTAATACTTGCAGTGCATTAACCTAATTTAATTTGAACTGTTAATATCGTTGTTTTTAGTCAAACATATTTTATATTCATTTTATGAAGTCAACCTTTTTCTTGCAGATAACTATGGACAAGAGCAGCAGCAGGGAGTACCAAATAATGGAGAAAACCTAGGGCAGGTCCCACAACTCTCACTTGTTGGCCACTCAATTGTAAGCATTTTTCTACTTTATTATTATATTTCTCTATATTTATTTCATATTTCATCATTATTTTTTTCAGGCATGTGCTCCTAATCCATATTGTGATCCATATTATGGCGGAATGATGGCTGCTTATGGTCAGACTATGGTAAGATGTTTGTGTATGTATATGTATATGTATATCAGATGACCAAGTTATTTATTCTTTTTCTTTTTTAGCTTCATCCTCAGTTTCTTGATATGCAACAAGCAAGAATGCCTTTACCACTTGAAATGGCACAAGAACCCGTTTTTGTAAATGCTAAACAATATCATGCAATCTTAAGGCGAAGACAATGCCGTGCAAAAGCCGAGCTTGAAAAGAAACTCATAAAGGACAGAAAGGTAATTATGCCATTTTTTAGAAAAAAAACTTTTGGCCAAAATGTATTTTAGTACATGAACTTGGACTGGATTTTCTATTACTCTAGATTATTAAATTTGAAAAATAGTCAAACTTTTTAGTATTGTAACTCACTAATTGGTCTTGTTTTCACTTATTACATATATTTGGTCTTGTTTTCTGCACTTTTAATTGTTGAGGGTAGTAGAGTGCTGAGTAAGCAAAGTTTAGGGTACTTCTTGGCCTTATTTTTTACTCATTGGTGAATAAGTTGTTTAATATTACAGCCTTATCTTCATGAATCGCGACATCAACATGCAATGAGACGTGTAAGGGGTACGGGTGGTCGTTTTGCAAAGAAAACCGAAGTTGATTCTGTAAAACGTGACAACAAAAACACATCAAAATCTGTTGGGTACCGTTTGGATACGGGTAATGATGGAGGGAGTTCTTTAGGCCAGCAATGGATGAATGTGTCATCTAATCAAGCTTCAAATATGGCGGTTGCTATGAAGTGATACTGATGTTGAAGCTGGCCGGCAAATCATTCTTGGCTCTTGTTTTAAGAGGAGGGTAAAAAGGTAAAATGTATGTTACCTTTTGGTAGCCTCTTTGCTTTTTTTTTTTTTTTTTTTACTTTTGGATTCACTTTTTGGTTTGGTACAAAGTATGTTTTCTGGTTGGTTTGTGTTAATTTCTTTTGTGAAATGGAGTTGAAATATTGATTTAGGGTTACTGGTGTAATGTTGTGGCTATTGAAATTTAAAGCTGCATTTGTTGTGTTTTGAATATTGTTTTGCATTTGTAATATTGAAATTAGAAGCTTAATCTTTTACTGACAACCATGCTTGATTAAATTAGAGTTCCTTTCCTTGTCGCGTAATTGATTTTGCAAACAGATCAAAACGCGTTCCTTAACGGGAATTGGATGAGGCGGTTAGAGAGTCATTTCATGAGTATCAAATTATTGTCTAAAAGCAAAACTGAAGAAGTGGTTTCAGGTGTCACATCTTGGACCGGACTGAAACCCGAGTTTTTGCCAGAAATTTTCAACTTTTTTGTTTTTTTTGTCCTTTTTTCAGTTTTGGACCGGACTGAGAACTGGTTTTTTTTATGAAAATTCAACTCGGGAACTGGATTGGTAGAGCTCGGTTCACCACAGGTTCTCTGTCCAGTTTATACAGGCAATCAGGCATGTCTAAACATCTTGAAATAATGTTATCCAATAATTTTCATTTTTTTTATTGAATTATTTACATTTGTTTTTGTATAAAAAAAATCAATTGTTTTTGAATATGCAAGTCACTTTAAGAAAAAAGAAAATGCGACTTACATCCATTTTAATGATTTTATTTTGTATTATATATCGATGGATATGCAATTATGCATATCTCCTTTCTTCAATAAAGGATAGCCAAGTTCTTGTTTAAAAAGGATAATTAAACATGGGAATGCTTAAAATTGTAGTCTTGACATTACCATGTTCATTTTTAGTCATTTACCCTGCTCTTTTATACGGGTGGGCTACTTTTTGGTGAAAATTACATCTCTGATCTCTATAACGATTTTAAACATGAGTTCTTTTTTCTTTTGTAGTAAAATTGTATGTACTCTAGGATAAACAATGGCTAGGTGATATATATCACAAGCAAAATTTGATTAGAAAACCCTAAAGAAAAAATTAAAAAATGTAATTCTTAGGTAAACACCGTGTAGTTTGTAACTCATTTATACTCCCTCCGTCCCTAAATAAAGTTCCCGTTTCTTTTGGGCACAACTTTTTAGAAGATAGTTAGTGGTGGGGTATTTGGTATTACTTTTGATTAAAATATAAGGTTTGATTGGAGAGAGAAAGTGTTTTAGGAGATAGTTAGTGGTGAAAGTATTAGCAATAATATTATTATATTAAGTGAGCCCCTTAAGTTTGAGAAATGAGAACTTTATTTAGGGATAAAACTTGTGTAACATCGTAATTTTCACGCCATTTTTTTTAAACAAAACACGGAAGCGTTTAAACTAATTAATTTACAGACGATGTAAAAGTAAAGTAATTTAATATTTACAAAATAGTGTTATAAACTTTCGGCTCGACTTTAAAAAAAACTATCTTTATGATTTGGTCATCCATTCCTAATCACAAACTTCCCAAAAACCTGCAAAAGAATCAACATAGTGGGGCACAAAGTTAAGTGATTGAAACTATAACACTTTATAACGTCTAAATCCAACAATCTCGATTCACAACCTCTATCACTTAATCACATATAACGAGAGGTACGGCGGTTTTGCGGAACCTTACAACTGTTGTGGGCCTAACAACAGCTTACCGATAGTCCTTTACTCATTAGCAATGGTAAGGCTTCCTTAAGACACAACGAATATGCCAAGGTACAATTACCGTTATCTAACAGTAAATGAAAGCCCAGCCCCCCAGTCAAGCTGCCTCTATACTTTTTCATGTGCACATATCAATTAATTAACACATAGCCAGTTAATTAACATTAAACCATACTGTATAAATCACCACACAAATTTTTGTAGACAAACAGCAGGTTCGTGCCACGAAACCAAAACTTCGTGCCACGAACTCAGGTTCGTGTCGCACGAAAAAGTTTGTGAGCACGAAAATCACTTTCTGTTCAACTTCATGCCACGAAACCCAATTTTCGTGACACGAAACACTGCAGATGCAAAAATCCTTCATTTTCAACTCAAAACTTCCAAAACCAACCTAACAAATTGCAACCTAAAGCATTGCAATTTAAACAGTACAAAGGTTATAAGTCCACTCACCTTGGCACTATCGATGACCACTCAGTCGTCTAATATCACTGAGTCTTCGCCTTCCCTTTTCCTGCTAACCGAAATAACACCCGAATTAGTATCAATTCATGCCAAAATATGCATAACTTTTAAACTCAACTTTAGACCCATAAATACAATACAATTTCTGCATAAACAAGTTCTTTGAATCCACAAAAGTCAATTCCAACATATTACTTACATATACATCTCTAAGGTACTAATTTGACCCGAACGGGTCAAAACCCGATTCTTATCTAAAAACATCTCAACACATTACTCAATATCATCACAACATCACACCCAATTTTAGAATTGTATTTAACCAACTTCCATCATCATCTAATCCAGGTTTGACCTTATAAAAAGTCAAACTAACCAAAATTCACAACTTACTAATTTTTGTCTAAATATTACCAAACAATTAATTTAATATTATAACTAGTTATTAACACAATTATAACACTAATTACAATCCTAAAACAATCACAGATTCACAGAAATCATCATCTCCAAAATTAGGGTTTTTGACCAATAATCATAATTTATGAATTAGGTTTAATTTGGATGATTTAATCATTCATATAGCATCTATAACACTTCACTACTATAATCTAATCCATAGAAATCATCAGTCTCGAATTTCACTTAAAACCCATTAAGAACCCTAACCCTAGTTCTTCCACTTGATCAAGAACACACAAAAACACAAAAGAAGATTACTTACTAGTTGAGGACTTTAATTTCGAAATTAGGGCTAGAGACTTCAAGGATTTAAACTTCAATGATCAACTTCTCTATTTGTGTTTGTTTTAGTGTGTGAAAAAGAGCAGAGACGAGAGAGAGATCGAGATGTTGAGATTGAGATAAAACCCAGTTAAGCCAAAAATCATTACACGTGCCCAATATGAGGTGGTCACCTCTTTTAAAAGAACAGTATTATTCTAAAATACGATGCTTAATTTGGAACCCTAAACGAACTCTGATTTCAAAACTAAAAATACCACTAGAAACCCGATTCAAAAGTGGACCCAGATATATAAAAATCATACTAATATATATCTATCTCAATTTTGCTAATTTTTAATGTAACATCCTAAAACCGGCCTAGTTGTTTTAGGTATATGCCGAACTCCCAGCTCTTTTCCCGTTGTTCTAGCTCTTTCCGCTGACCTTCCAAGGTAGGTAGCAGCTTTGTAAGGTAGTTTTCCTATTGATATTTGAAAAATACCTATTTGACCATATGTGGAATAAAGTGACTAAATGTTATATAAAATGTTTGACCTTTTGTCCTTTTGTGATATTTTAATCAAGGGATTAAAATATCCGGTTTCTGAAATGTTTAAACGATTTTGTGATTTTTATATATTTAGATTCCTTGTCGGATTTCGTTTCCGGAAATGCTTTCGCTTTAAAATTGGAGTCCGTTTGGTATTTTAAATAAATTAACTACGAAAGGGACTTTTATATTGTATTGTTAAAATAGAGAAAAGACAAAAAGGGCCAAGTGGGGCCCCTTTCCTTTCCTTGGCCGGTCATAGGGGGAGGGAGGACACCCTCCTTTCTTTGCTTTCTTTCTTTCTTTCTTTCCCATCTCATTCCATTTCATTCATTTATTTTCTTTTTGATTTAATAAATCAAATCCTCTCAAAACCATCATCTTCTTCTTGGTGTTCTTGAAGATCCAAAGTTCGTTTCTTACCCAACCGAAAATCTAATCTCGTTTTTGGATAGCTCTTGAGGTAAGCTTCAACCTATATGTATTCATCCTTGATTTCTTGCAAGTTGGTTTAACTAGGGTTTTATGCTAGATGATGATTCTTGTTGAATATTGTCACACCCCGCCAAAATTGGTTTTGCGGAAGAACGAGGTGCGACTAATTAGCAACATAACACATCAATAATAGTAACTTCGCATACATTAAAAATTGGATTGCCAATGTCGTTACAAAAATCAAAAAGTAATTGTTTAAACATAAACCCAAAATAAATGTTTGAAAATGAAAGACTTGTGCCATAAAGACTTATTCTTGAAAATTAATGCATGACAATCCTTGACAAAATAGAACCTTGAAATGACTTAGTTTCCGTTACCTGAAAAAACATATAGAAAAAGTGTCAACACAATGGTTGGTGAGTTCACAGGTTTTGTGAATCCATAAGAGTATCATCAAAAGCGTTGCGTACAAATCATGTACAAAAATAGTTATAGGTGCAATGCATAATCCCTCGCAAGCTAGCTAAGCAAACAAGGACGGTATAATCAAGGAGCCTATAATCAACCCGAAATCCCATATTGTTAGAATATAAAGCTCAAAATCAGTTGGGCTAGCGCATAACTAGCCATGAGCGGGGGATCAATCCCGATAGTACTATCTCTATATTCCTTGGCTACCACAAATAGTTAATGATTACTGTTAAACGTGGACATGTATAGTGGTCCTTCCCGTTGGTACGTGTACACAACAATGATTATACACAGATTAGTTATTGCAAAATAGTTGAGTAGTATATGTTTTCTCCCCCAATAAAGTAGTTATAAAAACAGTAAAAGTGGGGCCGTGAAACTCACCTTAGCGAAGCTTCCAAAATAGTAAATCCCCAAAGTTTGAGATTCCAACCAAAGTTTACTAGCGTCCTAAACGCATTTGTATAGTTAATAAGTGACGGTCTAAAATGACTCGCCTAGACTATATGATGCATGAATGTTTCTCTCAACTTGAATTTAGTTATAAGCGATACGTTGGTGACTCGATAGGATTGGACTTGTATGTTTAATATAGTTGTGTAAGTAAAGTTCATTTTCTCAAATACTTTTACTTTATTCGTATATATGTAAATTCGTTAATCAAAGTTAATTATTTAAATAAAAATAAATAATTATGAGTAATTATTAATTAAGTAATAATTAAAGGAAAATGATTTTTAAATATTAAATAATCATTAAATAAATATTTGATAAATAAATATTAATTAAATAAATGTTTAATTAATTAAATAAATAAATAAGTAAATAAATAATTAATTTAAATGAATAATTATTTTAACTTCTACTTACTGTTCGAGTTATATAAAAAAAAAAACCAAGGATTTATTTAGCTTATTTATTTATTTTAAAACTCTAATTATTCTTAAAAAAAATAAGTGTTGGGCTATTTTAATATAAAATAAACTGATGGGTTAAAATTAAATGGAAAATGGACTGACAGATTTAGTCTGTTGGGCCGGCCAGAGGCCAAGGCCCAACAGTAGACAATTTACTGAGTTGGACTAAAAAGTAAATAAACAGATTGGGCTTCGAAATTTAATTAAAATAGATTAACTGTTTGGGCTTAAAATATTTATTTGGGTTTACTTCATTTGCTGGGTCCATACAATTAGAAGGCCCGACTGAGCTTGGTGACTTGTGCCCAAAACTCAGTCGACTGAGATCAAAAACAGACGCCGGCAGGCGGCAGTTGGCCGGATTTTCCATCGGAATAACATCTTGTTGGAATACAAGTATATTAGAATTGAATGGTTTTGGTTATTTAATACATATACCAAAATTACCCAGAGGCTTCCCTAAACCCAACCGAATTTCACACCACCGTGCGTGGGAGCGTCGCCGGAGTTGGCTACGGCCAGGAGGAACAGAACTCACCCTTTCGCCGGGGACGAGGGTGGCGCGACGGGACAAAACCCAGAAGATTTATCGCTTAAAACTCATGTGCGAAAACAGTTTCGTCAATCACAGAAGCGTGTAACAACGATAATTCAATGGTGCCGGCACACACACTATGTGTGTGTCGCCGGAGAAGACAACCAAAAATCGAAACCCAGCTGACACCCAATCCATAACTCACGTGAATGCATGCTTAAAATAACCAAATAAAATAAAATGATAAAGGTTATACCTAGAAGGTGTGTGATAAGGAAACCGAGGATGATAATGATCGTAAAGTTTGCGTCGCCGGAAAAGGGCTGTGGAGATCGCCGGAAATGCTTCTGTTTGTGGGTGTGTTTGCAAAAGTGGAGAAGGGAGAGAGAATGGGTTATTATATAGGGTAGTGTAGGGTTGGTGGTTGTTTCAAGATGATTGGAGGATAAGTATAAAGTTTGAATATAAAATTCAAAACAATTCAACATGTGTACCGAAAATTAAGAGTGATTCGGTACGGTATATGCATCATGGAGTAGTGGGATAGCTGGAACTTTTGAAGATATTAATATTATAATAATAGATTACTTGATCTTAGGAAAACTCGGTACAGTGGCTGCCAACTTACATGATAAGGGTAAAATTCCAAATTTGAACAAAAACAATTTGAGGATATATGCAACATGCTTGCATACGAATCTAGAAAAATGTCTGGTGACTTTTGAGGACATTATTTCTATGGTTTTTGACTTTTGTTATATTTAATTAAATATTAACTTTGTATTTTTATTTTGTACTATAGAATGTACAAGGTTTGTTACACACTTTAGTTCACCTAAACATTATTATATAATATAAAGTTTATACTTTTGATTTGGGTTTGGTCACCAACTCGCTAGGTTAAAGTTAACCACTGTACAACCTTAATTAATTGTATCTTTGATGTGTACAAATTAATATTTTGTATATTTTGCTAGACTTATGCAATAAAAAGCACACTATTATTAATGTCATAGAAAATGAAATTAAATGATCACAATTAGACGTTGGGTTAAACACCCAATCGTGAGGGTTGTCACAAATATTGTTACAGGTTGTTGTATATATTAACTGGAAGTTTTTGTATGCTTTTAGCTAGTGAAAATATGGTTTTAGTGGAGAAATCCACAAATCGCCATCTTGGGTGATTTTGGAGAAAAGATGGGTTTTTTTTTATAAAAGTATGTAGACCTTGGATTTTTATGTTGACTAGATTAGTTTAGGTTAAACTAACATGTTAGAAGTATTAAATGTTGAGATGTTTAATTACAAATTTGTTGGGTGAAATTGTTAGTTGAAATGATTATATGGGCTTAAGTATAATTTATGGACTAATTAATATATTTAGTGACTAGTTGGTAACAATATGTTAATCTTATGTTTTGATGACTTATATTGCTAATATAAGCTAAAATGATATATTGTTTAAGTCATTTATGGTTATGTCAAGTGTTGGATGAAAATATGTCAATTGCATGTTTTATGGGTTTTATTGGTGGAAATGTTAAAAGAACATATTAGAGATGTTAGTTATGATTTATGTCAAGTATTGGTGAAAGTAGGAGATTCATGGTGTTTGGGTGGTTTATGTTGATATATGAACTAGTAATTGTGTTGGTGTGACTAGTTGGGCTAAAAGGTCATTTATATGTTCTATGGATGTTAAGTCTAGTTATGTTAAAATAACATGTTAGATATGTTATTTTTGGTGTTTGTTAATAATAGTAAAAAATAGTTAGACTTGGGTTTTGACCTTGATAAAGTGACTAGTTAGCTATGAATTGCTAAATGATATGACTATAGCTTTAAAGTGGTGTTGGAAAGTGCTAAAGTCAAATGTAAAGTTTTGACCCGTTTGGGTAAATATTGTGAAAGTTGATTAAATGTGTTTTAGTATGCTTTGACTTGAACTAGGAATGTCAATAACATGATAATTACATATTTTGGTAAATTGTAATGCGTTGACTTGTGTAGTTAAATTCGGGTCTCGACCTGTATGGATGTTGGATACAAGCGCTATTGGTTACCGTGGTTTTGGCCGACCATGGTTTAAGGCCCCGCAAAGCCGCCGATCCTCTCTCTTAGTGGTTACCCAACGCGGAGATGTAGTAATACTTCCGTGTTTAGCAATCGGAGATGTAGAATTACTTCCGAGGTTAGTAGGCGGAGATGTAGAGTTACTTCCGTGCATAGTGATTAGACAGTTAGCGGTTACTGGTTCGGTGGAACAGTGGCTCAGTGGAACAATGGTTAAGTGGTTACGAGGAGTAACGATCGTGGAGATGTTGGTGCTTGCTTGTCGAGCTTTATATAATTTGTAGATTATGTTCATTCACTTAGCTTTGTGCTAATCCCTCATTCGTTGACTCTTTTCAGGTTGATCGGTGCTTTGGACGGAATGGGTGATCAAGCTCAAATGGATATGTTTTATAAAATGAGCCATGTCGTTAAGTGACACCGTTTAAATATTAATGTTTTGGACTTATTTTGGGACGTTTGGTTTGTAAACCTAAACCTAAACTATTTATTATCTTTATGCTTCCGCACGCCTTTAAAAAAAGCGCTTTCTAAATTTTGCGGTGTTACATTTAACCCCGTGGTTAAAAATTCTAATAAATCTAATAAAAATCTATAAAATTATAAATGATAAAATAAACTTACCGACAACCTTAAAAATGCTAGGCCGGGTCTCGGGGTGTTACAACTTGAAAGAGAAATGAGAATTTTATTTAGGGACGGAGAGAGTACAATTTTAGACATAGACTATGAAACTTGATGTCATATTCTAGCAAATAATATCACTTTCAACTATTATCATTACTGATATTTTAGTGTTTTTATTTGTCAAATTAACATCACGTCAGTTGACATTTTAACTGACACACTTATGCCAATAATAATCTTTTTCACTTTATATTTTTGGATAATACACTTTATAAAATATACATCCACAATTATGCATTTTTTATTTTATTACCCGACCAACCCCATCCGTTTCTATACTTCCCTAAACTGAAGAAATGAATTAATGCATGCTAGTGTAGGGTGCGTGCTGCAACCGTCGGTTGGCTACCGATGCTAACGTTGGCACCAGTATTATAATATCATTTAAGAAGAATATTTGAAGATAGAACTTTTGTTTTAATTTCGTATTCGATTTTAACTTTTAATTTTAATTTTAGTAATTAGGAAAAAGGATTTCTGATAATATTTATCGGGGTCTGGTTGCCGTTTCCAATATCTTCCGAACACCAAACTCGAAAAGCATAGATTCCGATCTGCTATCCAAATAGCTGCCATGAAAGGCGATCATCGATCGCTTCTAATTACTGCAGTTCTAATTACATCACTGATACTATCGATTTTGGTACAAGATTCAAGAGCTGAAGTCATAACCCTAACTGAAGGTACCTTTTCGGACAAGGTAATATATGATCTCTTTATTTCATTTCATATCGTTAGTCTTTTATGCTTTACTGTGATTTTGTTTCCCTAAGATACCGTATTATCAGCTATTTTGTGTTGTATCAGTGCCTAGCTCGTACTCCATTGTCGATGTATTATCAGTTCAGCATAGCACCTTCCAATGCCAATATTAATTGAATTTTAATACAATTATGACGTTCATTTGTGCTATTTTATGTTTATCAAATATGATTTCGAACTGCTCTTCAGCTATTGATGAAGTTAGATAATAGTCCGATTGACCTAATGTTCTTCTTTATATAGGTAAATGAGAAAGACACTGCTTGGTTTGTGAAATTCTGTGTCCCTTGGTGTAAGCACTGGTGAGTAATCAATTTTGTTGCATGAATTAATTTGGTGATGGGTTTGAGATGTTTTTGTGATTTGTATTGACATTACAGTAAGAAGTTGGGTTCATTGTGGGAGGATTTTGGGAAGACAATGGAAGGTGAGGATGAGATAGAGGTTGGTGAAGTGGATTGTGGTGCTAACAAACCTCTTTGCTCAAAAGTTAAGATCGGATCGTATCCCACTTTCAAGATTTTCTATAATGGTGAAGAAATTGCCAGATACCGAGGTACATTTTCACCTTAATCTTTTGCTAGACATTACAGTTAGACTTTGCTTCTCATTTGTTGTTAGAAATGAGTCATCTTAAACAAAAAAAAAGTAATGTTCAAACAACCAGTTAGTCTACCAAAATTGATTGCATATATTAACTTTTAGGTGCAAGAGATATTGAGTCGATGAGAAAATTTGTTTTGGAAGAAACAGAAAAAGCAGTTGCAGCTGCTGTGAATGCACACCTAGAAGACGATAAAGATTTGTGATCAGGTATTTATACATACATGCCTTTTGTAAGCATGTTCAAATTTACTCTTTTGATAGTCTACTACATCTGAAACAGGTGGCGGTTTTGAAAATTATCCGAGCACGCATGCTATTTGGGTGACATTTACAAGATAGGTGTAGTGACTAATGTTATACTTCGATAGAAATGGTACAAACTTTTTACAGACCATTGGGTTATCTATAACAATGAGTTTTTATGCATTCCCCTTTTTTAAGTTTGTGATGGAATAGTAGTTTTTAATTATGCAAAATTAGACCCCCATTTTTTAGTTTGTGATGGAATAGTAGTTTTTCTGCTAATCATTGTCTTTATGGCTATAGTTGACAACCAATATATTATAGTACAAGTTGGTTAAAAACCTATTTGGGTAGCTAACATTCATAATTTAACTATAACCACAGTTGATGTGGTTGGTTGTTTTTTAATATCCACCCTGAAGAAAAGAAACAACAAAATCTGAGATTTCATTTATTCGCAACTAAATTAATGACAAAAGTTTAACCAAAAAATAGCCATGGAAACTACAAACATCATCAAGAAAATAAACTGTAAAATACAGATCTTGAGTTTCCACTCTCCATAAGTAAAATACGTTGTTTTCTTTCCTTTCCTTTTATTTTTATTTTTTCATTTAATGAGTTGTCACATTGCTTCATTTATTGTTCTGTTCTATGTGAAACGCATCTAAAAATTATGCATTGCTGCCTATATTGTTGGTGGTTTCTTATACCTGGTAAAAGTAGTTAAATTAACCAAATAGTTCAAGTTGAAATAAACCTGAGTATTGAGATACCTTGCAAGTTATGCCAACTTTACTCATCCATTTTAACGGAAAAGCATACAGTTAGAACCATTTTACTTTGGTGCCCTGGTAGTATTACTTGTCTCCAAAAATGGTGAGGTTTTTAAAAAGTTTCAAATTCAATTCTTATGACCATGGAGGATTACTCGTACCGACTCTAGACTACCTGTAACGACCCGAAATTTGGTAATAAATAAATTTATAAAAATTATGATAAATAAGGATAAATCGTTTAAAGAACGTAGGAATTGGTTTCGTGTCGTTGGGACACCGTACGAGAAAGTTATGGGCGAAACCGGGTCGAGACAAGGACGAAAAAGTGCAGCCCTGGCTGTACACCGAGTTCGCGCCGCGAAGTAGGACTTCCCGATCGGGAAGTCATGACAGGGAAAGAGACCGGTGGACGCGATGTAGTTCACGATTTGGTTAACGAACGCGAAGTGGAAGAAACGCATAGTTCGCGACGCGAAGTTCTTGTTCGCGACGCGAAGTCTGTTCGACAGACATTAAAATCGGGTTTTCAGCCATTTGTGCTATCTTCAAACCCTAGTTCTTCCCTTTGGCGATTTTGGAGCTCAAGTACAGATTTTGGTTGATTTCTTCTCAAATCTTTGATAGATTTCGCTCCTGGTTGAAGATTAAAGGTATCTCTTCACTCCTTGATATTTGTAGCTTTAGATCCATGTATTTTGATGTATGAGTTTGAAACCCTAAGTTCATGGGTTTCGGGATATGGTGATGTTGATGATGTATACACCTGATAGATGGTATGTTATTAAAGGAAACAAGGGTATGATTATGATTTGTAAGAATCTTAAGGATTTGGTTTAACCTAGGGTTTGGTAAATCACCATAATTGGGGGAAATGTGTTAATAAGTGTTATCTAGAGATAGATGGACACACTGGTAGTAGAATGTGATGTTGATAATCTTGTGATTATTGTATTAGGCATTTGGTGAGGTCTTGGAAGTTGACCGAATTGTGAGGCAAGGAAACTGACGTGAAGAATACGGTTGGAGCACTTATTTGCTAAGGTGAGTACATGAGACTTTTAAACTGGGTACATAGCAAATAGTCTTGAAAGTACATATGATATTGTATCGGTCTTTATTAACAAATATTTGATAAAGATAGTAATTGAAAATGTGTGAGAGTATGTAGAATGTGATACTAGAATGTGTCTAGTATGATTGATGAATTTGAAGTAAATTATGATAGATCCAAGTAATTATGGAATCTATATTAATGAACAATAAATATGTAGTAAGTGATTAAAAGAATGTATACGGAGCCTTTATTAATAAATATGTATTAGTAAAGCAATTGGGAATAATTTTGTAGTAATGAGTACCTATTGGTAAGATATACTAATAAGAGTAAAGAACGAATATATATGAGAAAGAATATGATGTGACTAGTAATAATTGTCTATTATAGTCAAGGGAGAGATAAAAGTATTATGTAATCGAATAATAAGAAATGTATCTTATGTATAAAGTAAGTATGGACCTCATAGGGTTCATAGATGTAGAAGTAACTGTGGTTGCTTATGATCGGGTCCATGGGACCATACAGGTACGTTCACACTGTGGTGGACCAATTATATGTCGTTAGCATTAGATGACTAACTTGTTTGATGTTGGATGTGATAGCCGAAGGCTTTGACTGTCATAACTGTTAGGTTATGGTAAGAGAAAGATGGTGGTGACGCGGGGGACCCCTGGTCACTGGACGGTGGTATATATGTTTATACACCGAGTGTATATATGTTTATACACTAAGCACACGGGTGCTTCTAGTACGCATATGTTTGGTACTAGGTATGTTAGGTTCTAATACATATATGTTTATGTATTAGATATGTTGATTGGACGGTGGTATGTATGTTTATACACCGAGTGTATATATGTTTATACACTAAGCACACGGGTGCTTCTAGTACGCATATGTTTGGTACTAGGTATGTTAGGTTCTAATACATATATGTTTATGTATTAGATATGTTGATTGGACGGTGGTATATATGTTTATATACCGAGTGTATATATGTTTATACACTAAGCACACGGGTGCTTCTAGTACGCATATGTTTGGTACTAGGTATGTTAGGTTCTAATACATATATGTTTATGTATTAGACATGATTGGGCTTCTGGTACATATATGTTTATGTACTAGATATGATTGGGCTTCTGGCACCTATACGTTTAGGTACTAGATATCTTTGCTAGGAAAGCAAAGTAGTTAGAGTCACAAAAGGGTGACTAGACGGTATTTATGTAGTTTATATATATGTTTACATATTTATGAAATGTCTATTATTGGGGTCTAAAACCCATGTATCTCACGAGACTATTTTGTCTCACGTACTACGTTTGTTTTGTGGCTATGTACTCAAGTACAGGTTTGAAGTGATAGAAGGTTGCACTAGAAGTGGCCTAGAGATGGTTAGTTCGGGAACTCATAGGTAGATCCCGTTTGCCTATGGTTTTGATATACTTGGTGACACCGTATTTTTGTAAACTCTGATAAAGGTTTAAAGTTTTTGATAAACTGTATTTTGGACAATGTGTCAATGTCGGGAAATTGTATTTTAAATGATTTAAACGATGTTATAAAAATACGGGTGTTACAACTTGGTATCAGAGCTATAGTTTAAGTGAATTAGGTTGGATGTCCATCCTAGTCTTAGACTGTAGCATTAGGAATGTAAGATTCCTTGAAATCATTAGGTTGACCTTGAGACTTTATGTTAAGTTTAGGGTTGAACCTAGGGGACCTATGAAAGTGATGTGATTATGGATAATCAGTGTTATGGGACTCATGACAAGTACACGAGGTACTAATTGTTTAATGTCTTTCGTATAGTCAAGATCGAAAGAAATGGTTAACACTCGAAGAAGTGGGAAAGCCCCGGAGGGCCGGGAGGAGGATACACCTCATGTTGAGGCTGGGGTTGAACAGGAAAGTCAACCGTCGATGCGCCAGGTGGGTGAATCGGAGGTCGGAGCTAATAGAACTCCGGTGACCATGGCGGACCTCCAAACTATTATTGATCAACTCAAGGGAGTGGTGGCCGATGAGGTGCACCGCATAATTGGGGACCGTGAGAGGTCGGATGGAGATCGTGTATCCGAGGCTAGATCGGATGAGAAAACCAGGGGTGGTGGCACTCGAGTGGAGAAATCCTCCACAGGTGGTTGTAGTGATGCAAGGGCGAGGCCCGATGAAAATTATGGTTGTTCTTTTAAGACATTCATGGCTTGTAAGCCAAACATATATACGGGTAGTTCGGACCCGAAGGTAACTATGAGGTGGATCCGAGAGACCGAGCGGGTCATCGGAAGTAGCAAGTGCAAGAAAACCGATATGGTGTTGTATGCATCTCAATTGCTAAAAGAGGATGCTATGGTCTGGTGGGACATAGTTTATGAGACCCTCGGGAGGGAGGTGATAGAGAGAATGTCATGGGATGAGTTTACCGTGAGGTTGAGGAAGAAATTTTGTCCCGACCGGGATTTGGAGAAAATGCATGAGAAGTTTGTGACCCTAAGGAAGGGTGAGATGTCGATCGAGGAGTACACGAGGGAATTCACGGGATTACTTCCGTTTGTTGCTAAGACCTACTCCGAGGAGAGGTTGAGGGTAGTTAGGTATGCTAGTGGGCTACCTTGGGATTATCAGTTGGAGGTAAAGAGAGCGGTCACGCTAGATGAGGCCATTAGTGCCGCCCGAGGTGTGGAAGAGGTGAACGTGGCAAAAGTTGCCGAGAGGGCGTATGTGGGTGATAAGAGGAATGCCGAGAGTGGATCGGATACGGTTAAGAAGGGAAAGTTCACGTCGAACTTCTCTAGGCAAGGAAGTGTAGCCTCGTGCAAGAGGTGTGGGAAGAATCATACCGGCGAATGCCGTGGGGAACCAAAAATTTGCCATGATTGTGGAAAGACGGGACACTTGGCCCGAGATTGTAGATCCAAACCAATGGCCGAGGTTGAATGTTACTCGTGCCATGAGAAAGGGCATTATAGCCACGTGTGCCCGAAGAAGAAAACCGGAACGCTTGTGTCAGCGGCTCAAAAGAAGGCGGAGCCGGCAAAGGTGAGAGGACGATCCTTCCTACTCGCACGGGAGGAGGCGCGCGATGGGGCGTCAGGTTCGGGAGCTAAGGATTAAGCGGCCCGTAATTGTAGCATTGGATAATTAGGCCGGTGTGCCATTTGTTTCCCTAAGATTTTAGTTTTGGGTATTATTGTAATCCTTCCGAATGCTTTGGTTAAAAACATATTTTGAATGTTATGAATTTTATTGTTAATTTGTTTACTTGAAAGATTTGAATTAACAAGGTTGAATAATTGTCAATGAGAGTAGTGGCATTTGGTAGGACCATTGAGATGGATTGGATGATTATGCACCAAGCCAGTTTGTTGTGTGAGTATAGCCATATTGTTTGATTGTTGCCCAATTTGGTGTTTACGGGAAATAGTAGATGAGTTGTATGACGTGAATAGTCATCGTGGGAATAATCTTCCGGGTTGAATGAATTCGTATTTTTTTTAGAATCATAGACCGGAGTCGGTTGGTTGACTCAAAGATGACCGGGATGACCGGTGAAATTATGGTTAATAGAATTGAGTGATAGTTACTTCGGTAGCGACAAAAGATGTGGAAATATGGTAATAAAGAGATGAACCGATTAATGATGGTTAATGTGTAAGTGGAATGGTAAATAACGAATAGAGAATGTTATTAGTTACCGCGGGGTACGATGCATGTGCATCATATGATGACCTTGGAAAGCATATAATTGTGGAAAGATAATATTATGTCATATGAATTGTGCTAAGTAATATGTCATATGGGAGACATACGAATGGGAAGGAAAACAATGAGGCGTCTCGTGGGAGAGGTGCTAGAATGCACGATGAATGATTTGATGATGTTTGTATGATATTGGCGTGACATATACATATGTTAGTATATGTGCATGATGATGATGTTTATTTGATATTGGTGCGATATATATATGTTTGTATATGTGCACAATAGAGATGTAATGATGGTATTGGTGACATATGCATATGTTTGTATATGTGCACAATGGAGGTAGTTAGATGGAATTGGCGTGATATACGTGTGTATATCTATATGTGTATATATGTTTATGTGTTTATATGGTGAATGTAGAACCATGTGGTTAATGATTATTACTATTATGTTATGATAAATGAGAATTTGGCTTGAAATGCGGGTTGCATTTAGGTCATGTAAAGGTGTGGGATGTATCACGGTAGCGGGCCTAGTACCGATAATTTAAGTTGATCAATGTAATACAAAGATGGTTGAAAGAATACTAAGTGGTAGTATGAGTGACCAAGTGAAGGTCAAGAAACGGTAAATGTTATTGTGACCCTTGAATTAACAGGGACGATTGTTGAGAAAGTAATAATGGGTAGAACTGAGAGTGATGGGTTGGTAATGATACGCCGCGTGTACGGAAATTGCTAGTTTGGAAAAGGTATGGTTGACTTTATGTAAAAGTCAACGTTAGTCAACCCGTGATTGGTTGAATTGGTCTAAGATGAACTTTGATTCTCGTTTTGATTTACTAATGAATATTGATAGCATAATGTGTCGATTATGTGTTTGTGAAAAAGTTGATGAGATGGTTGACTGAATTGTAGTCAGTTTATACGACTTGACCCGTTTGGGTGATTTCGATGTTGAAATTGGGAATCAAGTGTAAGACTGTAGTTGGACCATAAATTAAAAGTAAATTGTAAAGGAAAGGAGGATTTATGAAACCTTTAACGGGAAGGGAAAATGTTAAGGTTTAGTTGACTTTGTGCTTAAGTCAAAGGGTAAACAATGTGGGGATATACCAATGTCGGGATATATCGGCTTGGTCAAATTGTGAAATTTTGACCCGTTTAAGTATTGTGGGTTTTAAATTGAGTTCTAACCGTTCGGGCTCGATAAAATTGAGTAGATGTTGTGAAGCATAATGGTAACGGGGAACGGAATAAGAAATGTTATTGGTGACGACCACAAGGAAATGAGAGCGTAATGCTCGGGTGTATATAGGTGGAAATTTTAGTGATTCCGAGGACGGAATCCTTTTAAGGGGTGGATAGTTGTAACGACCCGAAATTTGGTAATAAATAAATTTATAAAAATTATGATAAATAAGGATAAATCGTTTAAAGAACGTAGGAATTGGCTTCGTGTCGTTGGGACACCGTACGAGAAAGTTATGGGCGAAACCGGGTCGAGACAAGGACGAAAAAGTGCAGCCCTGGCTGTACACCGAGTTCGCGCCGCGAAGTAGGACTTCCCGATCGGGAAGTCATGACAGAGAAAGAGACCGGTGGACGCGATGTAGTTCACGATTTGGTTAACGAACGCGAAGTGGAAGAAACGCATAGTTCGCGACGCGAAGTTCTTGTTCGCGACGCGAAGTCTGTTCGACAGACATTAAAATCGGGTTTTCAGCCATTTGTGCTATCTTCAAACCCTAGTTCTTCCCTTTGGCGATTTTGGAGCTCAAGTACAGATTTTGGTTGATTTCTTCTCAAATCTTTGATAGATTTCGCTCCTGGTTGAAGATTAAAGGTATCTCTTCACTCCTTGATATTTGTAGCTTTAGATCCATGTATTTTGATGTATGAGTTTGAAACCCTAAGTTCATGGGTTTCGGGATATGGTGATGTTGATGATGTATACACCTGATAGATGGTATGTTATTAAAGGAAACAAGGGTATGATTATGATTTGTAAGAATCTTAAGGATTTGGTTTAACCTAGGGTTTGGTAAATCACCATAATTGGGGGAAATGTGTTAATAAGTGTTATCTAGAGATAGATGGACACACTGGTAGTAGAATGTGATGTTGATAATCTTGTGATTATTGTATTAGGCATTTGGTGAGGTCTTGGAAGTTGACCGAATTGTGAGGCAAGGAAACTGACGTGAAGAATACGGTTGGAGCACTTATTTGCTAAGGTGAGTACATGAGACTTTTAAACTGGGTACATAGCAAATAGTCTTGAAAGTACATATGATATTGTATCGGTCTTTATTAACAAATATTTGATAAAGATAGTAATTGAAAATGTGTGAGAGTATGTAGAATGTGATACTAGAATGTGTCTAGTATGATTGATGAATTTGAAGTAAATTATGATAGATCCAAGTAATTATGGAATCTATATTAATGAACAATAAATATGTAGTAAGTGATTAAAAGAATGTATACGGAGCCTTTATTAATAAATATGTATTAGTAAAGCAATTGGGAATAATTTTGTAGTAATGAGTACCTATTGGTAAGATATACTAATAAGAGTAAAGAACGAATATATATGAGAAAGAATATGATGTGACTAGTAATAATTGTCTATTATAGTCAAGGGAGAGATAAAAGTATTATGTAATCGAATAATAAGAAATGTATCTTATGTATAAAGTAAGTATGGACCTCATAGGGTTCATAGATGTAGAAGTAACTGTGGTTGCTTATGATCGGGTCCATGGGACCATACAGGTACGTTCACACTGTGGTGGACCAATTATATGTCGTTAGCATTAGATGACTAACTTGTTTGATGTTGGATGTGATAGCCGAAGGCTTTGACTGTCATAACTGTTAGGTTATGGTAAGAGAAAGATGGTGGTGACGCGGGGGACCCCTGGTCACTGGACGGTGGTATATATGTTTATACACCGAGTGTATATATGTTTATACACTAAGCACACGGGTGCTTCTAGTACGCATATGTTTGGTACTAGGTATGTTAGGTTCTAATACATATATGTTTATGTATTAGATATGTTGATTGGACGGTGGTATGTATGTTTATACACCGAGTGTATATATGTTTATACACTAAGCACACGGGTGCTTCTAGTACGCATATGTTTGGTACTAGGTATGTTAGGTTCTAATACATATATGTTTATGTATTAGATATGTTGATTGGACGGTGGTATATATGTTTATACACCGAGTGTATATATGTTTATACACTAAGCACACGGGTGCTTCTAGTACGCATATGTTTGGTACTAGGTATGTTAGGTTCTAATACATATATGTTTATGTATTAGACATGATTGGGCTTCTGGTACATATATGTTTATGTACTAGATATGATTGGGCTTCTGGCACCTATACGTTTAGGTACTAGATATCTTTGCTAGGAAAGCAAAGTAGTTAGAGTCACAAAAGGGTGACTAGACGGTATTTATGTAGTTTATATATATGTTTACATATTTATGAAATGTCTATTATTGGGGTCTAAAACCCATGTATCTCACGAGACTATTTTGTCTCACGTACTACGTTTGTTTTGTGGCTATGTACTCAGGTACAGGTTTGAAGTGATAGAAGGTTGCACTAGAAGTGGCCTAGAGATGCTTAGTTCGGGAACTCATAGGTAGATCCCGTTTGCCTATGGTTTTGATATACTTGGTGACACCGTATTTTTGTAAACTCTGATAAAGGTTTAAAGTTTTTGATAAACTGTATTTTGGACAATGTGTCAATGTCGGGAAATTGTATTTTAAATGATTTAAACGATGTTATAAAAATACGGGTGTTACACTACCCACACAGCGGGTGGCTGCCCTGAAATTTGTCGGCTCGCAAAGTGGATTCGAACACGAGTTATAAAAAACGTAACCAAAATTGTTCCAAATATGACATATAGATATATAATCATAGTAGTAGAGCAAATGGTATGATGGGGATGGTGGCTCAAATCAATGTGGCACCCCGTTGTGGGGGTAGTGCCACAACATTTATTTCGTGATGGCCTTCGTGAGGAAGGGGATCATGATCTAGACCACGATCGAGAGTGTGAGGTAAAATTTTCTTTTTTTGAAATTAAATAATGAAGTGGCGGTGGTTGTGGTCCACAATATGATATTTGTGATAACGAGTGATGTTGGAAATTTGACGTGGTGTTTATGTGGCACTCCGTGATGGTTGTGATGTACTTCACCATACCATGTGTTCTGAGGCATTATTATACATACATTACTATAATAAAATACAAAAAGTAATCTTAAAACTTCCACCAATGATATGTTTGTATGTGGTCACTTAATGTGGATGGAAGTTGTTTCATTGGACATTCGAAAAAATATGAATTTTACATAACTTTTGAAAGACCGGCCCGTCCGGTTAGAAAAAGAAAGGGGATAGATTGAAGGCATCTAGCTCGACAAAATACTTTGTTTTCGTTGGGCTTTAAAAAAAACATAAGGAATAATGATAGTGTAGAACGAAAGCTCGACATTTTAACACTGATGTGATGGTGAGTAGTGTCACACCACATACTATAAACATTATAAACAATGTTTTTCTTATGGAATTTTTTTGAATACTTGACTTGACGTACTATAATTATATAGTCGTTACGAGGATAAGACTATTTGCCAAAGTTTTTACAACATAATAAGCTTATGACGTTTTGGTGGTCATAAACTTACAATCCCTAGACGACAAAGGTATTATAGTGGTTGAATTTTATTTTCATAATGGTAAAATTTTCTGGAGGTCTCAGGTTCAATCTATAGTAGAAGCAACCTCCCCTCTTATGGCCATAGAGGTTCACCTGCGCTGACTCCGGGCTACCTGCAAAGTGAGTGACCACCCTGAGATTAGTAGGTTTGCAAAACAAGTCGAAACGCAAGTTAGAAAAAACTCTTACAACCTCTTGAAACAGAAAAAAATGTATTTGTTCGCAAGAACTTTAATTATATTAGTAATTTTAAACTCATACAAACAAAATGAAAACTGAAACCATGCCACTATTCTATACTTCTTTTCATCAAAATAATAAAGATGGTTTAAGCTCTATAAGACATAATTTATATTTATGAGTAGATTAAAATTTGATGTTAAAAAAAAATTACGCACACATAATACTTGAACTTTAATGTTTTTATTCATCATTAATTAACAACTGTTAAATATAAGTTGTATTGAAGCATAACATAAATGAGCCAGATCTCATTGAATAAAGTTCAACAATATAACAATTTCATTGTTATTTACTTTTAAAAAAATATTTTTTTATGTTAATGGAAGTATGGACCCAATATTGGTGTAGAAGATACAAATTATTGAGGAGATGTGATATATACATAAAAATGAATTGTTTCATTTATCATACTTGACAAGTTTTGAGATGGATTATATAAGTATATTAAAACATAAGTTGATTTTGAGATGGATTATATAAGTATATTAATATATAAGTTGTAGTGTGATATAAACACATAGTTTCTATAGCGTAGATATATTTTTTATCTTCTGTTACTTAAAAGCATGAAAAGTAAAAGAGGCATATGACTTGTTATTAATGAAACTTGACAAGGATAATATCGTAATTAAACAATACATATATACCTAAAGCTAGTAATCGGAAAGCAAAACAAACGAAGGAGGCTGGGCTAGGGCATCTCAAATTCTCAATATGGAATCCACGGCTGATACCCTTCATAGCCGTCAGATCATTTAATCCAACGGTTCCCGAGAAAACCCTAATCTCGTGCTTTCTTTTCTTCACTTATAAAACCTCTCTTTGCAGCTCACTACTCCCATTCTTCCATTTCATCTCGCTGCAGATAATTCATAATTCACTAAGGTCAGCTCTAATTCTTAGTTTTTCATTGTTAATTCTAGTCGATATACTCTGTATGCATCTTTGTTTGTGTAGATCTGTTTGTGTTTTAGTCTCTTATGCTTTCTTCCTTCTCAGACGATTATTTTTATATGTCTTGTTGATTGATCATCATAGATCTTGTACCGATGATCATTTTTTAACTTGAGTTTCAGCTAAAACTGCTCTCTATATGCTTAAACCAGCTCGATTTCTATTAACAAAATTAGATTTGTAAATTGCTTGCTCAGTTCGTTGTTTATTGGTATACACGTTTTAAATTTGTTTGATTTTGTTTATATTACGTGAATTTTGATTGTCAATTGCTGTTTAAAAAGGAATTACTTCAGATCTGTTTTGTCGAACGATAATTAGCTATAATTTTAGTTAAACATGAATTTTATACTTGTTATCAGTTTTTTCTCTAATAAATTCTATAAACAAAGTATTTTAATCGATTCTCTATTTTTATTGAATTTAGACGTAGATCTGCATGTATTAATGGCCAATTATATACAGATTTTTTTGAATTGAAGCTTAATGACTTGTTTTTGCGTGTTCATCGATTTACTCTGTTTTTTTATGATTTGAGCACATCCATTGCGCATATGTTTCGATTTAAGTTGGTTATTCTGTTGAGTTTTATTCTGTTGCGCATATATCGTTTTAACAAATTGTTTCGTATTTCAGAATGGGTAAGGAAAAAATTCATATCAGCATCGTCGTCATTGGACATGTCGACTCTGGCAAGTCTACAACCACTGGTCACTTGATCTACAAGCTTGGAGGTATTGACAAGCGTGTGATCGAGAGATTCGAGAAGGAAGCAGCTGAGATGAACAAAAGATCCTTCAAATACGCATGGGTCCTTGACAAACTTAAGGCAGAACGTGAACGTGGTATCACCATTGATATCGCCTTGTGGAAGTTTGAGACCACCAAATACTACTGCACTGTTATCGATGCTCCTGGACATCGTGATTTCATCAAGAACATGATTACTGGAACATCACAAGCTGATTGTGCTATTCTTATTATTGATTCAACCACTGGTGGTTTTGAAGCTGGTATTTCCAAGGATGGTCAAACCCGTGAGCATGCTCTTCTTGCTTTCACCCTTGGTGTCAAGCAGATGATCTGTTGTTGTAACAAGGTGATTAATTAAGTTAATTTTTTTGTTAATAATAACATTTGCTAACTATTTTGTTAATTTTTTTTTTGTAGATGGATGCAACAACACCTAAATACTCAAAGGCTAGGTATGAGGAAATTGTTAAGGAAGTTTCATCATACTTGAAGAAGGTCGGATACAACCCAGACAAAATCCCATTTGTCCCAATCTCTGGTTTTGAAGGTGACAACATGATTGAAAGGTCAACCAACCTTGACTGGTACAAGGGTCCAACCCTTCTAGAAGCTCTTGACCAAATCAACGAGCCCAAAAGACCATCAGACAAACCACTCCGTCTACCACTTCAAGATGTGTACAAGATCGGTGGTATTGGAACTGTGCCCGTGGGCCGTGTTGAAACCGGTGTCATCAAACCCGGTATGGTCGTCACTTTCGGGCCAACAGGGTTGACCACTGAAGTCAAATCCGTTGAAATGCACCACGAAGCTTTGTCAGAAGCTTTACCTGGTGACAATGTCGGGTTCAATGTTAAGAATGTTGCTGTTAAGGATCTTAAACGTGGTTATGTTGCGTCTAACTCAAAAGATGACCCAGCTAAAGGTGCTGCTAACTTCACCTCACAGGTCATCATCATGAACCACCCTGGTCAGATCGGCAATGGTTATGCACCGGTTCTCGATTGCCACACGTCTCACATTGCTGTTAAGTTTTCTGAAATCTTGACCAAGATTGACCGAAGATCCGGAAAGGAGCTCGAGAAGGAACCCAAGTTTTTGAAGAATGGTGATGCAGGTATGGTTAAGATGATTCCAACTAAGCCCATGGTTGTTGAGACCTTTGCAGAGTACCCGCCACTTGGTCGGTTTGCGGTTAGGGACATGCGTCAGACGGTTGCTGTTGGTGTGATCAAGAGTGTTGACAAGAAGGACCCAACTGGAGCTAAGGTCACCAAGGCTGCAGTCAAGAAGGGAGCTAAGTGAGATTTATGTGTTTTCGTTGATGGAGTTTGTTATTTTCTGTTTCTTTGTTTTGTTTACTAGTTTTGGACTTTTATTTTGATGAGGTTTTGTATTTGATCCTTGGGGCTTTCATTGTTGTGGAAGTTTTTTGGGTTGCAGACTTTTGTTGTGGGTTTAATTTATAGTGGTCTACAATGAGTTTGTAGTTGGTGAAAAAACTTTTTAAATCGTTAATCCTACTTTTTAATCATGTTCTGGATACTTCCGTTATACATGTCGTTCTTTTTTGACGTTGATTACATAATGGTCGAATCATTGGTAGATAATTCGTTTGAGTTAATTGAATGACGAGTAATGTTATATACCGAGTTAAGGAGTTGAATGAGAATTATTAAATAGTTGAATAGTTGTTAATTGATTTTTCTGTTACACTTCGCAAACTGATCTCTTAGATCTAGAAATCGAACTGAAATAAAAAAAATATGACTTTATGGTCATTTCAATCTCCTAAAATATGACTTTATGGTCATTTCAATCTCCTAAAATATGACTTTATAGTCATTTCAATCTCCTTGGACCAAACTGAAATTGACTAATGAAAATGGTGAATTTTTTAAACTGAACCAATAATATATTTTTGGTTTCAGTTTTGTATGGTATCGATTTGTTTTTGGTTCAGTTCGGGTTTTTCAGCACTGATACTCACGGTTGCTCCTAATGTTGCAATATTAGAAAAAAATATAGTACTCAACCGTAACAACCAATTGCTAAAACGTGTTAAGGTAATGCTAATGAATTTAAACATTTTTTTTTTTTTTTTGCATGGAATTTGTGCAATAACTCACCATTAACCTTATATCTAAAAAAAAAAAATGCTAATTATTACTCTTATGACTTTAATTAAGAACAAATTCATAAAATTATTTTACCTTGATAAAAAAAACATTATCAAGTAAAATCACTAACCATTTAATAGTGGTTATCCTTCCTATGTTATACATTAATAAATTAAGGGAGGGAACGCAAGGGGGACAACACTAATAAATCGGAAAAGGGGTCAAAGGAAGGGACACATCTCGACAATATATTCAACACATAAGACTAATTTTACTACTATATAAAACATTTAGGCCTACCTCATTAGGCAAGTTTAAGGAGCTCCTTAAACTTGATTTTAAGGACATTTCCACTTTTGTTAGTTAGTTCTCTAACTTAAAAAAAATAAATCGCGGCTAATAAGATTCGAACCCAAGACCTCTCCTAACTTATCACTATGTGTTAACCACTTGCTATACATTACACTTTGGTAACACCACCCACACTTAATAACAAAAGTCTGTTACTCGAAAACCATCTTACCCAATAACATTAAATATACGACGCTGTAAATCATCAAATCTTACCAAAATCCACATTTCCGTTTAATTATTTATTTCTAGCAACAATTATTACCGTGTAAACGAACAACACTTGCTCGCCACGAAATAAGGTTTCTGGGTACCCGCCGCCGCATTACGCGGGTACCCTGCTAGTATAAATAAAATGCATACACAAAGGACGTATGTAATAAAATGCATATACAAAGGATGTATGTAACGTGTAACTAATAAAAATAAAATGCATATCGACAATATGGCTTTAGCGAGACTACAAGTTGTTATTTTTTGTGTAGAAGTCTGACGATTTTATCTCACGTGTATTTTGAAAAATTTAAAAGCAAAACTTTTTTTAGGAATTTTAGATTTAATTCGTCTATTTTTGGGATTGACCGTTTTTTGAAACCCTCGCTTGGGTTGGATAAATAACACTTCGGAACTTTGCACTTTCGCAGTGCCCTATTTGAGTATTTGAACCTCAGAGCTTCAGAAGTTCATCAATGGCGGAACAGTAGAAACCCTATCACACCAAATCGCAAATTAAACACAAATTGTTACACCAATGGAGGCAGGAGGAAGAAAGGATCCCGCTACTAAGTTTGCGGTGTATCAGAATCCAGCTCTCTCCGCTGCCCTAACCAACAACAGCCTCCGTCCATCAAAGTACACTTTCCTCTTCATTATCTCTCTATCATCCGCTTCTGCTTTCTCTCTCGCATCCTCGATTCTCAGGTATCCTACATACCCCCTGCTCTCTCTTTCTCTCTCTAAAACACGCACACGCACTAGCTCACTGTGTCAATAAGCTACATGTTTCGTGTTGGATCCATTCTACGAACTTCTGCCATCGCTCATACTTGTATTTTGATAATTTTGTTGGTATATTTCGTTTTGAGCTTATTTGTTCTATATGAAATTGTAGTGGATCTAGGTTGATGCCTGAACTGTGATTTAGAAGTTAAGTTCTGGTGAATTTGGCTGAAACAGATGGTACCTCTTATGTGTAGTGTAAAATGGCATGAATTCTGACAATAAAAGTATTTTCTGTGAAAACATTAATAGGTGAATCAGAAAGCAAAACCTGTTATCAAATCCATATGCAAATTCCTTTTGATAATTCATGCAATGGTTCAAATCAACTGCTAAAATTAATACCTTATTTGCTAACATTGGTTTTCTCGCATTGAGTGCTGATATAATCAATTTTCTGCGAAATTTTACAGGGAAAACGACATTGTTGACAATTCCAAGCTCAGATATGTCACACAAGACGTTGCTTGTGAGTAATATTGTTCATAATATGTTTTATTGCCCTAATTATTCCTGTTGATTTTGTATTTTTTATTTTCCACAGATATCTTTTTAAAAGTGATGCAGGCTTTCATGGCTGTCATTCTGATTGGATCCTTATTTGCACTGCTTAAAGCCATCTCATTATGGAAAACAAAAGCTCCTAAACCTGCATCTACCATTAAAACCAACGAGCAAACAAATCTAACAAATCGACAACTAGGGTTGTTAGGCATAAAGTCAAACTTGCAGCAAATCAAGTCAACATCTCCAAATGAGCCACCAAAACCTAAGCCCAACACACCACCTTCAAATACACTTATCCCCCTTCACCAACCATTTACAAACCCGGCCCATTCGACCCGTATCAACAGTGAGAAAATAACCACTAGCAGTGGAAACAAACTACATTCTTTCAACACACCATCTAAACCACCCGTTTCACCATCACCATACCTCGTCCCCACACAATCACCAAACATGAAAACCCCAACGGGCCAAGAACAACAATACGGGTCCACTTCTACCCCATGGTCCAAACGAGCCTCTTCCACCAGAGAAATATCAAACGAAAAACAACTCGAATCATTCTTAGCAGATTTCGATGAAAAATTCTCAATGTCTGCTGGTAAAATGACTACTCCACCACCAACAGTAAACGGGTTCGGTATCTCGAGCCCGAATACTAACACTTCTGGTACTACAAGAAGCACACCTTTGAGGCCCGTTCGTATGTCACCGGGCTCACAGAAGTTCAGTACACCACCAAAAAAAGGGGAAGGTGATTTACCTCCACCTATGTCAATGGAAGAATCAGTTACTGCTTTTGAACAGTTAGGTGTTTATCCACAAATTGAACAGTGGCGGGACCACCTTAGACAGTGGTTTTCTTCGGTTTTGCTCAACCCGTTGCTTGCAAAAATTGAAAACAGTCATATTAAGGTTTGGTGTGATTCGTGAATCGTGACTTTATTAATGTTGATTTTCTGTTCAAAATTTGTAATTTTTTTATGATTAATTGCATAATAGGTTATGGAAGCTGCTGGTAAACTTGGTATTTCTGTTACAATTAACAAATTAGGAATTGATTCGACAGTTGGAGGTGCTACAACTGTTTCTTCAAATGAGAGGAATAATGATTGGCAGCCTGCATATACCCTTGATCAAGAAACCCTTATTCTTCAGTTACGCGCTACTCTTGTTCAAACTCTTGATAATTCCACGGGTAAGTAACTAACTAAATATTCCAAATTAATTATATATTTATTTTATTTTATAATATATATATTTTTGTTAAATTTGTAGCAAGGTCTCCTTCAGGTGGTTTCCAACAGATGCCAGCTCAGAACCCTTCAATTCCTCTTATACAGGAGTGTATAGATGTTATAACTGAACACCAAAAGCTTCTTGCTTTATTAAAAGGTGAATGGGCCAAGGGTTTGCTACCTCAGAGTAGTATACGGGCCGATTATACAGTACAGAGAATCCGAGGTAGTATTTATTTTATTTTATTTTTTTAATAATTGTTTCTATATTCTAAACAGTAATCTAGAGCTGGCAATAAAAGAGTTAATGTGTCAAAAACGATGTCAAAATTTTTATTATTTCAACAAAAATGTAATTTTCTTTGCATTTTGACCTGTTTTTTCCCGAATCGACCCGTTCATATATAAATGGGCCGAGTTGCCACCTCTACAATAATTTAATAAAAAGTAAATTGAAATAATCTATATGTCAATATTTTGCAGAACTTGCAGCTGGAACCTGTGTTAAGGAGTACGAATATGTAACAAATATAGACAAGTTGAATAAAAAATGGACCGAATTTCCTACAGATTCTCATCTACTGTTGTATCTATTTTGTGCTTTTTTGGAACACCCAAAGTGGATGTTACATGTGGACCCCACATGCCATGCTGGCGTACAGTCTAGCAAAAACTCGTTATTTTTAGGTTTACTTCCACCAAAAGAACGGTTTCCAGAGAAATATTTGGGTGTAATTTCTGGAGTTCCTTCTGTGCTTCATCCTGGAGCTTGTTTATTGGCTGTTGGCAAAAATAGTCCCCCAGTTTTCGCATTGTATTGGGATAAGAAACCCCAATTTTCTTTTCAGGTAACTCATAACTAGTCCCTGTGGTTTGTATATTAGAGTAAATTACAGAAATCGTCCCTCCCTGTGGTTTGTATGAAATTTTGGATTTCGTCGTCCACTTTTTTTAGTACATGAATAGTCTCTTATTTTGATAGTTGTAACACCAACAATCCCTAAAGCAAAAAAGAAGTCGATGGATGAAATCCAAATTTCGTACATACCATATGGATGATGATGTATGAAATTTATTTATTTTTCCTTTTAATAATTATTACAATTACTAATAAAGATTTGAATATGTAATATTTACTAAATTTGCAGGGAAGGACAGCACTTTGGGACTCTATATTGGTTTTATGCCATAAGATTAAGAGTGATTATGGTGGCATTGTTAGAGGAATGCATTTGGGTTCTTCAGCTTTGGGGATTCTTCCAGTTCTTGATGAAGAAAACAGTTGAGTTTATTCTTGAGAATTGCTCCTACTTATGATTAATATTTTTATTTTTTAGTGACTAATCGTGTTAGAGCAAGCTGATTAACGTGAATAGCGACTTCTCGTGCTGATGATTTTGGCAATTATTTGTGTTAGAAAAGGCCCGTTGACATTTTGTGTATTTTTGTGTCAAGGAATGGATTATTTTAGTGTGTATTTTTTATTATTTTATAACGGCGGGCACTAAAATACCGAAGAGATTGAATATTGTTGGCTTAAGTATCTAATTTGAGTGTCAACTGACGTGACATTGATTTGGAAAAACGGAAGGCGTCGGTTGTGTCATGTTGTAACTAGTCTTAAACCCTCTTTTTAGGGTGAACGCTATCAACAAATCGAATCAAACCACATCGAACTTAATAGGATTGATACTAATATTGATGAAATTTCAATGATTGTGGTCGCAATGATCATGGCCGTTCACAATGGATGCAATGTTTTTGGTCGAAATAATTCATTTATTAAAAATTGTTATAGTAAATTTTTAGGAATTAGAAAGAAGAAAAAGTACTTCTTACATATGACTTCTAAAATTCTAGCGCGGATTGTATCTTTTTCTTTGTTGAAGGATTAATTCTCATAATTAGGGGGCGTTTGGTTCGCATAATATTTTCTAGTGGAATTGGAATCTGGGATGGAATTGGAATTGGAATCCGAAGGAATTTGAATTTGAATCCAATTCCTTGCCTTTTGTGTTTGGTTTGTGTCATTAGGAATTGGAATTTAAATGTAGTTTCATCACTCCACAACCACCTAGGGGTGTTTTTCGGTCGAGTTATTTGGGTTTCGGGTCAGTTAGGTTGGGTTTGGTTTTGATGTATTAAAATTATTAGGGGTGAGCTCGGTCCAAAAACCAAACTGAAACCGATAGAACCGAAAACGAAAACAATGAATTTTCAAAACCGAACCAAAAACATGATATCGGTTTTGGTTCGGTTCGGTTTCGGTTCGTGTTTTTAGGCCAAATGTTCATCCTTTTCCGAAGACCGAACCGAACCGAAACCGAAAACGATGAATTTTCAAAACCGAAACCAAACCGATAACATGTTATCGGGTTCGGTTTCGGTGGTTTTCGGTTCGGTTTTTTCGGTCCAAATGGTCACCCCTAAAAATTATACCCGATAATCGAACTAAATACAGTTCGTGTTTCGGGTCGAACAAATTCGATTTTTTTTCTCCCGTCAACCGAACCAAATGATATAACCTGAAACCCAAATAAGATACCCGATTAACCCGAACTTGAATCGAGTTGGTTGAGTTATTCGGGTTCAGTTATAACCCGACCATATAAATCGGAAATCCAATTAACACCTAATCAGGTGAAGGAGAGGTCTGGTAGTCGGAAGGAATCTGAATTCCTTAGGGTGTTGGAAGTAATCTGAATTCCCTCAACTGAAGGAAAGTTTTGGTGCCATGGATTCCAATTCCATCATGAAAATGGTAAACCAAACATAGGAATCTCTGGAATTAGATTCCAATTCCCACCAATTTCAGGGAATTCCAACGAACCAAAGGTGTTGGATCCCAACAACACTAACGTGTTGCGTTAAGACTGATTTACGAAGATAATATAATGAACAACAAGATTTCAATGATTAAGAGTTTATTAAAACAACTTAATACAGTACATAATTTGCGGAAATAGATAGTACACACTAACTAAAATTCTATACTTGAAATGACACTTTAAATCGCTCAAAACTAGAAAACTTATGCACTGAGAGTTATATCAGCTGATACTAACAGCTGATATCACTGTCCGAGTAATAACTATAGAGGAGTTAATACTTAGACAAATAACTAACTCTCAGAGAATGTTCTTGTGCTATGAATAGAGGTGCACAAACCGGTTATTTACGAAAACCGGATCGGATTTTTAACCGAACCGGTTTTGGTCAACTCCGGTCAAAACCGGTTTTGTCCAAACCGGTTCGGTTTTGGAACCGGTTTCACACACGAAAACAAAAACCGGTCCAAACCGGATCGGATCGGTTTCAAACCGGATCGGATCGGATCGGTTTGGTCGGATCGGATCGGATCGGTTTGGTCGGATCGGATCGGATCGGATCGGTTTTCGGTTTAAAAACCGAATTTACCGGATTTACGGGATTTTCAATTATTTTTTTTTTGTATTTTTTATGAACAAAATATGTAAAAAGACAATAGAAATCGACTTTTAATTAAAGGAAACCATCCAAATACAAGAGTTTTAAAATCCAAATACAAGAGTTGTAAACATAAATTTAAACATAAACGAAACGCTAATCCAAATACAAGTCTTCATTCTTCATGTCTTCGTCGTCATTCGCCGCCTCCATTTCTTCATTCTTCATTCTTCATCTCGCATGACATTGTTGCGTAGTTCCATGTCTAATGCAAGTTCTTCTTGTGTTAGAGGTACCGACATATGTCCCTCTATTTCCAAGTTATGTAATCGAACTTCCACGTCGCCCAACTCGCTCTCAAGTGATGAAATATGTTGTAAACGTTCTGCTGCATCGAGATGGTCTTTCAAACAAATTATAACTTCAACCGACAAAGGATTGAGCTTCGATCTCCTGTTTGATATAACCCTACCGCTAAAACTAAAAGCGGATTCCGAAGCTACCATAGAAGCTTGAACACTTAGTAGGTCACGAGCCATAGCGGAAAGAATTGGAAATTGGATACCCTTTCCTTTCCACCAATCCAAAATATCAAAGTTTGGAAATTCTTCTACACTTATAGTTGACAAGAAATCGGTAAGTGTATACCTCCCAAGCTCGCTACTAGTGGTGTTATCACGAGCTCGTTTGCTATTTTCATTTTTCAAAGTGTTGTAGAATCTAACATTTTCATCATAATCCCTATGACCCGAACCAGAGGCCCCCTCGTGCATCATGGTATGAATGTGTGTTGTTGGACCATATTCTTCCAAGTAAGCATTAAACATGTTCGTTAAACAATTGTTGAAATGTTTAATGGCATTTTCCGCAAAATGAACGTCTTGGTCACACAAATTCAAATCGCTACAAATATTGGTAATTAACACCTCAACCCCTGACGTGTTTATCATGGGGTTTAAAGCAGCGGCTATTGTTATAACGGGGGGCATTTCGGTAAAATATTTTCTAAGTTTTTCTTTCATCGGTACCACCATTTCGGTAAATGGGGGACCCCTAAATTCAAAGTCATTTATTTTTGAACACATTAAGTAAAGTTGTTTTAACACCAATGGACTTGTAGGATAGTAAACCCCCGACAAATAAGTTGTTGCATTTTTGAAAACACAAAGTAATTCGGTAGCTTGTCTAATCGTTTCCCACTTAGACTCCTCGAATCGTACAACACGGTTTCGATCGGCTAACATATTATGGAAAATGCTTAAAGATGATTTTTGACGCAAAGCACACTCAAACACGTGGCAAGTGGAATTCCAACGCGTAGGTACGTCCCAATTTGGACCTAACCAATCTTGCCCCGCATCGACACAAAATTTCATATACTTATTATGTCTTAAACCGGTCGTACCAAAAACATCTTTTAGCATTACTCTAAAAGCGGTTGTTGTGGGTTCGATAGAACGTAACCCATCTTGCACAACTAAATTAATAATATGTGCAACACACCGACTATGGAAAAACATACCGTTACAAATCGGTTTATATTTAAGAATTAGTTTTTGAACCGCATTTGTATTGTTGGACGCATTATCAAAAGACATAGAAAAGATTTTAGACTCTAATTTATAACTTCTTATAACATAGTCTAAAATTTGGTACAAATTTCCCCCCGTATGTGGAGTCCCAAATAATTCAAACGCAATCGTACGCTTCATCATTACCCAAGTATTGGGATCAATCCAATGAGCGGTAACGCAAAGGTACGAGTCGTGTGTAGAATTTGGGGCGGTCCAAACATCACTAGTTAAATTAACCCCCGTTTGTAAATTTTCAAAACCTTTTTTTAAATCATCTTTAGCAAGTTTCCATAATTTTATAGCATCATGTCTTAAGGTAGTACGACTTACATGGGAATAGCGTGCTTCCAACTCTTCTTGGATCATGCTCGTCAACCTTTTGTTGTCGAAAAAGTTAAAGGGCAACGCCTCTTGAACCACCAACTTCGCCATTCGTTGACGAAGCCTACTAGCGTCGAAAGTTTGTATATTGCCGTCATTTCCCATGGTTGTTTGGCCACTCGTCGAGCCCATTTTTACAACGGTGCAACTTTTATTCTTATGATTCTTCAAACTTGTATTTCCATCTTCTTTAAAGAAATGCCTACATCTTTTGCACCGAGCTTTTTTTGATCCATCCGACATCAAACATAAGTCGAAATTGCACCAAATGTCCGGATTTCTCTTTGTAGGAAGTATCTTCTCAACGATAACGTCGGTAGAAGATTCACCCATACCAACCGAAGGTTGAGATTCCGAATCCATAGCAAAGATTACTTGCGTTTTTGAGTGTGGTGTGAGTTTTTAAGCTAGAAATGAGAGTGTTTTGAGTAGTGATTGATCCTTAACACCTAAGGGGTATTTATAGGTGTATTGGGGACCCTAAAAGACAAAAAACGGCTAGAAATCGATCCCAACGGCTAGTTAACGGTCAAAAAACGGCTACTTTTTTGGAAACTCGAAAACCGGTTTTCAAACCGGTTTTGAAACCGGTTTTTTGTCCGCTTATGTAACCGGTTCGGGCATAACGGCTATATTTCGAACGGTATAATTGTAACGGCTCTTTTTTCTAACGGTCGAATTGTAACGGCTATATTTTTTGGGCAAAACCGGTTTAAAAAACCGGTGAAAAAACCAGTTCGGACAAATCCGGTAAAAAACCGGTTCTACAAAACCGGTTAAAAAACCGATCCGCTCGCTAAAAGGCCAAACCGGTTGGGAACCGCCGGTTTGTGTCTGATCCGGTATTTTCGACTAAAAAACCGGTTTTAAACCGGTTTTTAAACCGGTTCGGTTAAAAATCCGGTTTGTTTGTGCACCTCTAGCTATGAATGCTTAAAGGTGTGTGTAAATGCAAGCATTTACGTCTCTATATATAGCCCAAGATCCATGTTCCTTTGCCCACAAGTTAGACGACGTGTAAACATATTATTCGTCGATGTGGACTTATCAATGGAACATTAAATGCTCTTGCATAAGTTGTTGTCCCAAGTGTACTTTGTGTCAACTACTTCCGGTACCCTTTCTAACGCACAGTGAAAGGTGTACTACATAAGTACAGAAATAGTTGACTTTCCGTTTACATGCTTGGAGGGACAAACGATGATGTTGTACTGACATTATCTTCTATTCCAAAATAGAAGATCCTCATCGTTTTCTTCTTCTTTGAGCGGGAAAAGGGAAATGTTCAAAGTGTCAAGAACATTTCCTTTAAGTCTTTATCTGCAGCAGGTACTATCAGCTGATTCCACAATCAGCTGAATAATCTTCTTCTTGTCTTTGTCCTTTGGTCATAGACTTCGAATGAACTCTCGTTAATAGCTGCTGATTTGACTTGTTATCCTAAAGCTAAGTACGCACTCAGCTGAAAGTTTATTGTATATACTTGCTTTAGCTGAGATACTTACTTCAGCTGATATTTATTGTCTTTAGCTATTGATCATCAAATCTTATTTACTTAGTCTTGGGACTAACAATCTCCCCCTATTTGATGCAATCGAATAGCTATATAATTTTAACCCTGTAATGATTCAGCTGAGGCATTCAGCTGAATACTTATGTGCTTTGACCCTTAGGGTTTTTTTGTATATGTTTTCTTTTTACAGTTGTTTTTACAAGTATATTACAAAAGTTTGATTTTCTATTGATGTGAAGCTGATGAGTACAAGGAAAATCAATTTATGTAACGATCGAGATTTTTGTAAATAAATAAATTGTACAAAAATATGATAAATAAGGATAATTCATTTCAGAACCGTAGGAATTGGTTTCGTGTCATTTGGACACCGTATGAGGAAGTTATGGACGAAACCGGGTCGAGCCAAGGACCGAAAAGTGCAGCCCTGCTGCAATGGGGAAGTTCACGGCGTGAACTTTTGTTCACGACCGTGAAGTAGCAACATGGATTTGAACAAGTAGGCGCGAACTACTTCCCGACTAGTTACCGATCGCGAACTTCACGACACACAGAGTTCACGGCGCGAACTCAAGTTCGCGATCGTGAACTCCTGAACTCTGTATAAAACGGGTTTTAGGCTAGGGTTTAGGCATCAACGACCCTACTTGTAGCTCAGCCGTTATTTTGAAGAGAAAGGACGATTTTGCTGATCTTGAGCTCAAATCTTCATCATCTTTGAAGATTTAGACATCAAAGGTAAAGATTATTGATTCTTATCATCTTCTACCTTAATTTCAAGCTTTTCATGGGTATCAATGGTGGTTTGGGGAACCAACCATACCATCTTTGGGGAAGATGGTCTATCATGAGTGTAAAACACTCATGGTAAGCTTGTAATCAATGTGTACAAGTTGGATTTCGGTTTTATGGATAGAAATCTTGAACTAGGGTTTGAGATTTCCACCAAGTGGTATGAACTTGGTGGTTGGGAATGTTAAGATGGATTAACTAGTAGTTAGTTATGGTTTATGACTAGATTTGTTATGATTTTTATAATAGGTCAAGAAGGAGTTGAGATTGGAAGTACTTCCTTGTTTGAGAAGTAGAGATTGTGTTGATTTACACAAGTATTGGATAGCTTTGCTAAGGTGAGTACATGTGATCTTTCTGGGTACATAGTGAACCATGTTTTATGAATTGAAATAATTTTAGAGTCTTTATTAGATAAATATTTTTAATAAAGAAAAGATTGAATTGATAGAGTATGAATTTAATTTAATTGAATTGAAATGAATTGAATTGAATTGTATTGTGAATTTATTGCTTAGTTACCACTAGTATGATTGAGTTGTGATATGGGCTTTGACCCAAGTTGATGATTTGTTATGTGGTAGCTAATCGATTGGATCCTAGATAACCCACACAAGTTGGGGGAGTTAGTGACTACTACTTGAGGCGGTACCACCCTGCGCAAGAGTAGTATGTCGAGAAATAGATAACCCGGAAATCGGGGGAGTTTGAGATAACCCGGAAATCGGGGGAGCAAATAGATAACCCGGAAACGGGGGAGTTTACCTAGATAACCCATATCGGGGGAGTTGTTTCGGAGAGGCCCGTTACGTATGTGTTTGGCTTATGGCAAGCCTTAGAGATTGATTGACTATGTGCAATTTGATAATTTATTAATTATTATTTTATTGCAAATTATTTCTAACCGGGTCTAAAACCCATGTTTCTCACGAGACAATATTTGTCTCACGTACTACGTTTACTTTGACTATGTACTCAGGTTCGGGAGCAAAAGATTAGGCGGCCCGTAGTGATAGCATTTGGATGATTAGCTCGGTGTACCATTTGATTCCATAGACTATTGTTTTTGATATATATTTGTAACACCGGTTTTGGCACTCTCTAATTATTCCAATGTTTTATTTTAAACCATATTTTGGATATTGTGGGTTTTTAAATGTTAAACTTGTTATTTAAAAAGTTTAAATTGTTTTGAAAAATCGGTGTGTTACAACTTGGTATCAGAGCATTAGTCTAAGTGAATTAGGTTGGTTACCCACCCTAGACTTAGACTTTGCTTTTGGGACATTATGTTCTATAGGAAGTTAGGTTGACCTTTAAAAACTAGGGTTGACCATTGAGGGAATTGTTTTAAATCGAGCTATTCTTATGTTTAATTTTGACTTTTTAGTCAACTTATTGGATTCTAATTGGGTTGACATCTTGTTATAGTAAGATGGCTAGAACGAAAAGTGGTCGAATAGTGGATGGAGAACAAGCTTCAAATGTGAATCCAGATGGGAATGGATTGGCCAATTCGGGTATCGGGAATAACCATACTCCGGTAACAATGGAGGCCATTCAATCCATGCTCAGTAACATGCGAAATGTGATGCAACAAGATGTTAACCGGATCATAAATGATCGGTTGAACTTAGGAGGTGATGATGAGGAAAGGGAGGAAGAGGAGCGTCTTTTAGAGGAAGAGAGGGAGGAAAGTGAAGATTCCCCTCAACTCACTAAGACCAAGTCAACGGGGAACACCAACCCGACCGAGAAATCCTCCAATGGGGAAAGTGGTGAAGAGAGAAAGATTGAACGTGAAGGATGTTCTTACAAGACATTCCTTGCTTGCCGTCCCGACTTCTATCTCGGGAGTACGGAACCGAAAGTGACGGTTCGATGGATTTGAGAAACGGAACGTGTGCTTGAGAGTAGCAAGTGCAAAGAGGAAGACATGGTGACTTATGCCTCACGTTTGTTCAAAGATGATGCTCTTACATGGTGGGACACCGTGTATGAAACCTTGGGGAAGAAAGCCATTTATAAGATGTCGTGGGATGAGTTCACTAGGAGACTCAAGGAGAAGTATTGTCCCGAAAGGGAGTTGGAGGAGTTGTTGGAAGAGTTCTTGCACTTCAAGAAAGGCAATTTGACCTTGGATGAGTATACCAAGAAGTTCACGGGATACCTCCCGTTCGTGTCAAGTACTTACCCAACCGAACGTAGTCGTGTGGTTCGGTTTGCCAATGGGTTACCATGGGAGTATGAGCTCGAAGTGAAGAGGGCAACCACTCTTGATGAGGCGATCAATGTCGCCCGAAGTGTCGAAAAAGTTAGCAAGAGAAGAGTGTTGGTAGAAGAGGAAGTTTGAAAGCTTTTCGGGGCCATCCAAAAAGAGCAAGTTTGCCCCGAGCGGGTCGAAACAAGGAAGTGTTGGTGGACGTAGGAAGTGTGGTAGGGACCACAAAGGAGAATGCAAGGCGGATTCTAATGGTTGTTTCAAATGTGGTCGTTTTGGCCACAAAGCTAGAGATTGCAAGGTTAAAAGCCTTGATGAAGTTGAATGTTTCTCATGTCACGAGAAGGGGCACTATAGCAATGTATGCCCAAAGAAGGGAACCGAAATGTTGGTGTCGACCGCTCACAAGAAACCGGAGCCGTCGAAAGTCAAAGGGCGTGCCTTCCAACTCGCGCGTGAAGAAGCTAAAGAGACTCATGATGTCGTCTCAGGTACCTTATTCATAAACTACATACCCACTTATGTGTTGATTGATTCGGGTTCTACTTATTCTTTCGTGTCACATGAATTTGGTGCTAAGTTTAAGGTTCCACTAGAATTACTTGATGAATTGTATGAAATAGAAGTAGCCGATGGGAAAACCTCTATGGTTCAACATGTCTATAGAAATTGTGAGTTAGAAATCGATAACAAGAAGTTTAAGGTTGATTTGATGCCTATGGGAATTAAGGCTTTTGATGTAATTATTGGGATGGATTGGTTGGGAATCCACCAAGCCTAGATTTTATGTGGAAGGAAATTAGTGTCGATTAAATCTCCTGAAAATGAAAAGGTGTACATCTATGGGGAAAAGAGGCATCATATGCCAAACTTGTTAATCGCAATTAAGGCAAGAAAATGTTTAGCGAAAGGTTGTGCATCATTTATATCCTATGTCCTAGATGGAAGAAAAGAAAAGAAGACGGTTGAGAATGTGAAGATTATTCGAGATTTTCCTGAAGTTTTTCCCGATGACTTGCCCGGTTTGCCACCGGAGAGACAAGTCGAGTTTCGTATTGATTTAGTCCCGGGAGCGACGCCAATTGCCCGAGCCCCGTATCGTCTAGCTCCCACCGAAATGAGAGAGTTGATGGCCCAACTTCAAGATTTGCTCGATAAGGGTTTTATCCGTCCTAGTTCGTCACCATGGGGTGCACCGGTTTTATTTGTGAAGAAGAAGGATGGTTCGATGAGAATGTGTATCGATTACCGAGAACTAAACAAGATGACGATTAAGAACCGATATCCTTTGCCAAGGATAGATGATTTATTTGATCAACTTCAAGGAGCCAATTATTTCTCCAAGATCGATTTGAGATCGGGTTACCATCAAGTTCGTGTCAAAGAAGGCGATACCGAGAAGACGGCCTTTAGAACCCGTTATGGTCGTTATGAATTTTTAGTTATGCCATTCGGTTTGACGAATACCCCGGCAATTTTTATGGATCTCATGAATAGGGTTTGTAAACCATTCCTCGATAAATTCCTCATCGTATTCATCGATGATATTCTTATTTTGTCCAAAACTGAAGAAGAACATGAAGAACATTTGAGACAAGCTTTGGAAGTCTTGAAACGAGAAAAATTATATGCTAAATCCTCAAAGTGTGAATTTTGGTTGCGGGAAGTTCAATTCTTAGGTCATGTGGTATCTTGAAGCGGGATAAAAGTTGACCCGTCTAAGATCGAGGCGGTGAAGAATTGGGAAGCACCGAAGACCCCGACCGAAGTTAGGAGTTTTCTTGGGTTAGCCGATTACTACCGAAGGTTTATTGAAGATTTTTCCCGAGTGGCGGTCCCACTCACTAGACTAACGAGAAAAGACGTGAAATTTGATTGGGGGAAAAAGGCAAGAGGACGCTTTTGCCTTGTTGAAAGAGAAGTTGTGCAATGCACCGATCCTCACTCTACCCGATGGTATGGAAGACTTCGTGGTGTATAGTGACGCCCCGAATAAAGGTCTCGGTTGCATTTTGATGCAAAGGGGAAAGGTGATAGCTTATGCTTCAAGACAATTGAAGAATTCGGAAGAAAGGTATACAACACATGATTTGGAGTTGGCGGCGATTATTTTTGCCTTAAAGATTTGGAGGCATTACTTGTATGGTACAAGGTGTATCTTGTACACGGATCACAAAAGTCTCAAGTATGTGTTTACACAAAAAGACTTGAATATGAGGCAAAGAAGGTGGATTGAATTGATTAGTGACTATGATTGTGAAATCGTCTATCACGAAGGGAAGGCCAATGTGGTAGCCGACGCCTTGAGTAGAAAAGTTTATGAAAAACCGGTTAAGGCTAAGTTAATGCGGATTGATGTAGTATCTAGCTTCATTGAAAGTATAAAGACCGCACAAATGGAAGTGATGGGAAAAGACGAGTATAGACAAGAGAGGTTGGGAAAGAACCAAGTATTTGAAGAAAATGGTCAAGGGTTGAAAACCGTGAATGGACGAATTTGGGTCCCGAAATTCGGTGGAAATCGAAAAGTGTTGTTGAATGATGCTCACAAGTCTAAGTATTCGATTCATCCCGGAAGTACAAAAACTTATCAAGACTTGAAGAAAATTTATTGGTGGCCCGGGATGAAGTCGAGGGTAGCAAAGTTCATATCAAAATGTGCCACGTGTGCACAAGTGAAAGCCAAGCACCAAGTTCCTTATGGTGTTGCACAATCATTACAAGTGCCGGCCGGGAAATGGAATGACATCACAATGGATTTCATTGTCGGTCTCCCAAAGACTAGTAGAAATCATGACGCCATATGGGTGATTGTTGATAGGTTAACGAAAAGTGCGTTATTCCTAGCTATTAGGGAGACCATGCCACTTGAGAAATTGGCAAAATTGTATGTTGATGAGGTTGTCCGTTTGCATGGGGTACCATTATCGATTGTGTCCGATCGGGATGCAAGGTTTACCTCGAGATTTTGGAGATCACTCCAAGAAGAGTTGGGGACGAAGTTGAGATTGAGCACGGCTTCCCATCCGCAAACCGATGGTCAAAGTGAAAGAACGATCCAAATGGTCGAAGATATGTTGTGGTCGTGTGTTTTGGATTTTGGTGGTAAATGGGATGAACATTTACCGTTAGTTGAATTTTCATATAACAATAGTTATCACTCGACCATTAAGATGCCACCGTGTGAGGCTTTATATGGGAGAAAATGTAGGACGCCTTCTTGTTGGTTAGAGGCGGGTGAGACGAGACTCACGGGTCCCGAGATTGTAAAAATAACAAATGAGAAAATTGGAATAATTCAAAGGAATATGAAAGTGGCACAAGATCGCCAAAAGAGTTATTCGGGTTTGAAGAAGCGACCTTATGATTTAAATGTCGGTGATATGGTGATGTTAAAGGTGTCGCCTTGGAAAGGCGTGATGAGGTTTGGTAAGAAGGGCAAATTGAGCCCAAGATATGTTGGCCCATTTAAGATTTTGAAACGGGTCGGTTTGCAAACATTTAAGTTAGAACTCCCACCCGAGTTGCAAGGTGTCCATGACACCTTCCATGTTAGTAATCTGAAGAAATTCTTGGGTGAAGTGGAGAATATTATCCCACTTCAAGATTTGCGGGCCGATGCGCCCAACCGATTGATTGAAGAGCCCGAGGCCATATTGGAGGCCCAAACAAAGAAGTTAAGGAATAAAGAAATTGAGTTGGTGTTGGTCAAGTGGAAGCATTCCCTTGGGCCAAATTTGACTTGGGAAGTCAAAGATGAGATTAAGAAACGCTATCCGAACTTTGTTGATTATGATGCGATTCCGAGGACGGAATCCTCTTAAGGGGTAGAGAGTTGTAACGACCGAGATTTTTGTAAATAAATAAATTGTACAAAAATATGATAAATAAGGATAATTCATTTCAGAACCATAGGAATTGGTTTCGTGTCATTTGGACACCATATGAGGAAGTTATGGACGAAACCGGGTCGAGCCAAGGACCGAAAAGTGCAGCCCTGCTGCAATGGGGAAGTTCACGGCGTGAACTTTTGTTCACGACCGTGAAGTAGCAACAGGGATTTGAACAAGTTGGCGCGAACTACTTCCCGACTAGTTATCGATCGCGAACTTCACGACACGCAGAGTTCACGGCGCGAACTCAAGTTCGCGATCGTGAACTCCTGAACTCTGTATAAAACGGGTTTTAGGCTAGGGTTTAGGCATCAACGACCCTACTTGTAGCTCAGCCGTTATTTTGAAGAGAAAGGGAGATTTTGCTGATCTTGAGCTCAAATCTTCATCATCTTTGAAAATTTAGACATCAAAGGTAAAGATTATTGATTCTTATCATCTTCTACCTTAATTTCAAGCTTTTCATGGGTATCAATGGTGGTTTGGGGAACCAACCATACCATCTTTGGGGAAGATGGTCTATCACGAGTGTAAAACACTCATGGTAAGCTTGTAATCAATGTGTACAAGTTGGATTTCAGTTTTATGGATAGAAATCTTGAACTAGGGTTTGAGATTTCCACCAAGTGGTATGAACTTGGTGGTTGGGAATGTTAAGATGGATTAACTAGTAGTTAGTTATGGTTTATGACTAGATTTGTTATGATTTTTATAATAGGTCAAGAAGGAGTTGAGATCGGAAGTACTTCCTTGTTTGTGAAGTAGAGATTGTGTTGATTTACACAAGTATTGGATAGCTTTGCTAAGGTGAGTACATGTGATCTTTCTGCGTACATAGTGAACCATGTTTTATGAATTGAAATGATTTTAGAGTCTTTATTAGATAAATATTTTTAATAAAGAAAATATTGAATTGATAGAGTATGAATTGAATTGAATTGAATTGAATTGAATTGAATTGAATCGTATTGTGAATTTATTGCTTAGTTACCACTAGTATGATTGAGTTGTGATATGGGCTTTGACCCAAGTTGATGATTTGTTATGTGGTAGCTAATCGATTGGATCCTAGATAACCCACACAAGTTGGGGGAGTTAGTGACTACTACTTGGGGCGGTACCACCCTGCGCAAGAGTAGTATGTCGAGAAATAGATAACCCGGAAATCGGGGGAGTTTGAGATAACCCGGAAATCGGGGGAGCAAATAGATAACCCGGAAACGGGGGAGTTTACCTAGATAACCCATATCGGGGGAGTTGTTTCGGGGAGGCCCGTTACGTATGTGTTTGGCTTATGGAAAGCCTTAGAGATTGATTGACTATGTGCAATTTGATAATTTACTAATTATTATTTTATTGAAAATTATTTCTAACCGGATCTAAAACCCATGTTTCTCACGAGACAATATTTGTCTCACGTACTACGTTTACTTTGACTATGTACTCAGGTTCGGGAGCAAAAGATTAGGCGGCCCGTAGTGATAGCATTTGGATGATTAGCTCGGTGTACCATTTTATTCCATAGACTATTGTTTTTGATATATATTTGTAACACCGGTTTTGGCACTCTCTAATTATTCCAATGTTTTATTTTAAACCATATTTTGGATATTGTGGGTTTTTAAATGTTAAACTTGTTATTTAAAAAGTTTAAATTGTTTTGAAAAATCGGTGTGTTACAATTTAAAACGAACAAAAAAACTACAATGCCTTGGCCACAGCTTCTCCAGTGACATTGCGATACAATGAGCTGATCGCTGAGTCGACTAATCTTCTCATTTTTCTTCCCTCCTCTGTGGAGGAACTCAGCGACTTGTGATATAGCAGCAGTTGATCGATATCACACATGTGTAGCTCATCAGCCCGTTGGAAGCAAGGCTTCTTCTTCTCCAGATAACAAAAGCCATAGATTGGTTCTTTTACGATCAGCCCAGGGATAAAGTCTACTCCCGTGGGGATGTCTTTTGTGATGTTGAGTCTTGGTCGTTTGGAAAATATGATTGAGGACCCAACATCAAGTGTTCTGGAGTCAGCAAAAGGGCCAGGAAGAACGGACTTACGTTTTTCCCTTCTTGCTGAGGAGCCTTCACCAGCACGTTCTCTGACAACAACTTCTTGCGAGTCAAGCAATTCAGCAGGTATGCGATGTGCCAACTCAGGAGCGGTTCTCCTGATATTGTCGCATAGACCCTTGAAGATACTGATTGCGACTTTGATCGCACTTTGCAGATCTGTCATGAGTTCAGACTGTTGTGCAGATTTAGAAGCTGTCAGTAACTCATTCCATTCAGGATAGCTGAGGTGAGTACTGATTTTGTTCAGAGGTAACCTTTCAGCGGCCATGAATCCTCCAGCTCTGGTTATTTTTACTTCTGGTGGGGAGGTGGAAGAGAACTTGGGTGCTCTCACGCTGGTGATTTTTGCTTCGAGCCTACGCTGACCAAGAACTTTGTTGAACAACCTAATGTTATCAGTTCTTTGGATCTCAGCTTTTTGATAAAGCTCTTCTTGAGTTTTTCTTTGAAGGGCAACAGCTGCAGCAAGATCTGTTGTGGTTCAGCTTCCTTTAACAGGAAAGTTGTAATCACATCAGAATTAGGCTCCCCCTCAGCAGGTTGAGGAATCTCCTGTATGATAGGCTGAGGGTTTTGGATTGGCGGGACTTGGACTTGTGGGCCCTCGACTGATCCAAAAGAGTCAATAATTTTGACTTCAGTTGAGGCTTCTCCTGTCCTGAGGTCTTCAGCAGCGGTGAGTGTTGGTTGAATGATGATCTCACTTGCTGAAGTGATTACCTCAGGTGTTTCAGTAGTGACGAGTGTTGTTGGAATTGGGGTCTCGTCTACTGAAACGTCTTCTTCTTCTGTCATTCCAGCAGAGGTGATAGGTGGAGAACTTGGGTTTTCATCTGCTGGAATGTCTTCAGTATTGGCTCCAATAGCAGAGGTGATTATTGGTTGTGAAACAATTTGTTCACCTTGTTTTTCACCTGCTGAAGTGGCCACTTTCTCCCCCTCAGAGAGTGCCCGAAGAAGAGGGGTACTCTCTGGTGCTGAAGCAGGATGGACAACAGCGGCACCCTCATTTAGCTTAGCAAGAATGAGGTTAAGAGTGCCTTGGTGACCAGCGACCTGGGAAGTCAGCGAGCTAACTTCAGTCTCCAACTTGTCCAATCTTTTGGACACAGCAGAAGCAGACCCCTCAATAGCCTTAGAAAGGTGGCTATGATTGTGGGTCAGCAGAGACTCTTGCTTTGCTTATGCAAGAGCCAGTCGATCGACAGCTGGAGGAAGAGGAGACACCTTGGAGGTCAAGGTATCTAGCTGTCGTGCGACTTCAGCTTCTGTGGCCCGAGCTTCGGAGAGAAGCTTGTCCTTTTCGACTCTGTCAGATTCACGAATGGAGCTCAACTCTCGATGAATATACTTTTTGAGAGTGTTGAGCTCGCTTGTGTTGGAGCGAATCTTATCAGCAAGAAGAACAAGATGAGGAGTCTGAGAGTGAACCTCAGCATGCAGAGAAGCTATGCTGGAAGAGAGGTTCTCAGCAGTTTGGGAAAACTTCTTTGGAACATCCTTGCGAAAGGTGTCCATCTGCTGACGCAGTCTTACCATCCCAGGTCGAATCTGGGATGTAACAACTCTAGATATCAGAGCAGTAGCAGCTCTGATGGGAATGCTTCCTCCAGCTTTGCTGGATTCAGCATGGGACACTTGGACGCTTTGGGAGTGGGGGTCCGGCATGTCTCCAGCTGGAGGGGTAACCTCAGCTGTGAAAGTGAGTGTTCTTGAGTTAGGAGGAATTGCTCCTATGGGTTGCTCAGAAACTATGGGGGGTGGGTTGGGTCTAGCTGAAACTTCTGGGGTTATAACAGAAATGCCGTCATCAGCTGTCAAAACAGGTTGAAGCTCAGAATGTTCTTCGTCAGAAGACGAATAATAAGACTGAATAAAATCATCAGTCGACTCAAACATTAAATGAAATGTTGTTTGAGTCTCTGGAGCTTCGGTCTCACCAGCCGGCGATACTGGTATAGAGACTGGAGGAAGAGTTCATCGGGGTGGTGTTTTAGCTGCCTCACAGCTCAGTTGGCGACTACGTTCGCGATCACTGGCAGCTTGGGTGGATGCCTCAGTAACAACTTGGTTTAAAGTTGTCTCTTCATTGGCGGTGGTGGTTTCCTTGATCACCTGCTGGTTTAAGCCGGTGATGTCGTGGGAAACAGAAGGTTCAGCTTGAAGATTGACTTGGTTTCCAGTCAATCTATCATCAGCTGTAGACTCAGAAAGTGATGAAGAAGTTGGGGTGGTGTGTGTGCAGCTGACTCACGGGTGGCTTGGGTTGAGCTGAAAACTTCACCAACAGTCTGTTGAGAGACTGAGGTTTCTTGTGGAGTTTGTTCCCTTGTTACAACGACAGATAATGAATCAATCGAGGAGCTACGCAGAGGTTTGGAGCCGGCACTAACTCCTGAAAAACGAAATTGCCGTTTTGAAGTCTGCTGACTTGTTGAGAAATCAGCAGAGAGAGAATGAAAGGGGAGGAGGATGTGACCAACCGAGAGTGTTCGACTAGGTACTCCGATTGTTGGTGGAGTTCTTTAACAAACACTGCCAATCTGAAAATGAGAAGGATTACTCTCGGCAGCTGGCATAGTTTCTGATCGTAATCCCTCCAATCTGGGACTCGAGTGAGTACCCAGAGGATCCCGGCTGAATCCTGATGATGCTGCTGTCGCCAGCTCAACATCATCAATTACCACCTCATCTCCACGGGTAGCAGGCCTCCTTACCTCCAGCAGAGGAGAAAAAGGAGGTAGAGACGTGGGAGAAGATGATAAAAAGAATGAAGAAGAAGGAGAGCGATCAACGGTTCGCTTAACTCGCTTCTTCACCACCAGAGGAGGAACATCTGCATCAGCAGATGCCTCATTCTCAAGGATTGGGATCCCTGTTGAGGTGGTGGTTTTCCCATCAGCAGCTGGGGATGGTCGCCCAGTTGAGGGAAAACACTTCAGATGAGGAAAGGACGTACCTTCTTGTCGGGCAGATTTCTTCGATGTTGTGCCCTTCTTTCGATCCCTTTTGGATCTGACTCGATCATCAATGATCTTCAGCATGTACGAGGTGAGAGGAAATGCCTTTTCATCGTCCTTCTTTTGGAAGATGATGTTGGAGATGGAACGGACCATCACCGATTCCCCTGGAATGTCTTCATAATCTATCTTCAGCTTTTCAAGCATCACATGTGCGATGCACAATGTGAAAAAGCGAAGATAGGGAATATGATTTCCCTTGCTTTTCAGCTTGGCCTTGACCTCCTCGTACACCAGTTTCCCATAGTCGATCCGCTGACCGGTGACTAGGGCTTCAACAAAGACTTGCATGGTGGAGTTGCACTGGTTGTGAGACCCGGAGTTGCCGCCTATACCCTGAATGATGTGGGTAAAGAAATAGGCCCAGGGTCTCGTCAGCTGAGACTTCTTGAAGATCAGCACCTTGTCTTCTTCGTTTTCTAATCTGTATCCAGTGATACGGATTAGACTCGTTTTAGCTTCATCAGCAGATTTCGTCTGCTGATATTCTTCTCCAAGATGCAGATTGTCGAACCCGCAAGCTTTTCGGAAGTCATCAACAGTAATGGTGATTTGATGATTTCCTACTTGGGCAATGATGTCGTCTCCAGAAGTGGAGGCGGACATCCAGAAATCACGCAAGAGTTCGATGATACTCTTGGTGAATCAGGTAAATGCACCACCGATTGGGCAATAGCGCACAAACGTCCCAACCGGTCGATAAATATCGACAAGATCCTCCGGTGGGGAAGTGTTGGCTACAAGGTTTGAGTTCTGAGAGAACTCAATGGCAGCCCTAGTAAGGGGAACTTTTGGGGCTTTCTTCGACATTTGGGGAGAGAGGGAAGAAAGATAAAAGTTAGAAATAGAGGGTTTTTTGAGAGAGAATTGTGGAAGTGATGAGGGTGAAGTGAGGAAGATGAGTGGGTATTTATAGGGGTTTTTGGGATGGTTTGGGTAAATATTTGAATTTAAACCGGGTTAATTTTGGATAGTTGTAACCCAACTATAGACACGTTGGTTATCGTGCAAAAGGTGGGTGGTGGATGTGACATAGAGGGGTAGTGGAGTCGTTTCTGGTGTCAGGGTGTCTTGTCTCACATAAATGCCAAATATTTCCACTTGAGTGGAAATATTCGCCACAGAAAACGTATGGATAGGGATAAAAGATGCCTTTTTATGGAAAACCAAACGTTTAAACTTATAAAACAAGACAAGTTATCATTTAAGAGATTTTATTCTGCTGACTGATGGATTTAAAACATTTTTAGTCAGCTGAATGTACTAAGTAACAAGGTGAACTCATCAGCTGCTGATAGTACTTCAGCAGTTGATTTAAGCATTCAACATACCCAGCTCGCTGATTAAGAAATTGAATCGTTTTTCATCTAAAGGCTTAGTGAATAAGTCAGCTAGCTGAAGGTCTGTTGAAATGAAATGAAGTTCAACGTCACCTTGTTCAATATGATCTCTAATGAAATGATACCTTATGTCGATATGTTTGGTTCTTGAGTGACGAACTGGGTTGTTGCTGATTGCAATAGCACTTGTGTTATCACAGTAGATAGGAACTTTGCAGACATTCATATCGAAATCAACAAGCTGATTCTTCATCCAAAGGACTTGAGCACAGCAGCTTCCAGCAGCAACGTATTCTGCTTCAGCTGTGGAGGTAGAGACAGTACTTTGTTTCTTGCTTGTCCAGCTGATTAGCTTTCCTCTAAGCAGCTGACATCCTCCAGTTGTGCTCTTTCTATCCATTTTGCAACCTGCAAAGTCTGAATCTGAATAGCCGATTAGATCAAACCCGGAGTCTTTGGCATACCAAAGACCTAGGCTTGGAGTACCCTTAAGGTACCTCAAAATTCTTTTAGCAGCTATTAGATGAGATTCTCTAGGATCAGCTTGATACCTAGCACACATGCAAGTAGCAAACATAATATCTGGTCTGCCGGCGGTTAGATAGAGTAACGATCCAATGATTCCTCTATAGAATGTGACATCAACTGATTTCCTAGTTATGTCATTATCTAGGTTGTTTGGAGGAGCCATTGGAGTTTTCATGGATGATGATGAATTCATATCAAATTTCTTTAAAAGATCTTTGATATATTTTTCTTGATTTATGAAAATTCCATTTTTAGATTGCTTAACTTGTAAGCCAAGAAAATATGTTAATTCACCCATCATACTCATCTCATACTTTGTAGACATAAGTTTTGAAAAACGTCTACAAAGTTTTTCATCAGTAGCACCAAAAATTATGTCATCCACATAAATTTGAACAAGAATGATATCACCTTTGATTTTCCGAATGAATAAGGTCTTATCGATCTTCCCCCTGGTGAAATCATTTGCTATGAGGAACGTGGAGAGTGTATCATACCATGCACGAGGACCTTGTTTCAACCCATACAACGCCTTATCCAGTTTAAACACATAGTCTAAATACTTAGGATTTTCAAACCCTGGTGGTTGCTTAACATAGACTTCCTCTTGCAGCTTCCCGTTCAAGAACGCACTCTTTACGTCCATCTGAAAAACTGTGAAGTTTTTGTACGCAGCGTAGGCTAGAAATATTCTAATAGCTTCAAGCCTAGCCACTGGAGCAAATGTTTCATCGAAATCGATTCCTTCCTCTTGTCTATATCCTTGTACAACAAGTCTAGCTTTGTTGCGAATAACCACACCTTCTTCATCCATTTTATTCCTAAATACCCATTTTGTACCAATTATGGTCTTTCCAGCTGGTGGGGGCACCAGCTGCCAGACTTTGTTGACCTCGAATTGGTTAAGTTCTTCATGCATCGCTTGAATCCAGCTTGAGTCTTCTAAAGCAACTTTAATATTTTTCGGTTCTTCAGTTGCTAAGAAGCAAGACCATAAGCAGAGATTACATGATGCTTTACTTCTCGTGACAACTCCTTGCTGTGGATCTCCAATGATTAGATCAATTGGATGTTCTGAGGTCCACTTTGATTGAGGAGCAGCTGTAGAAGAGGAAGATTCAGCAGAATTATATCCTTGTTGAGCGGCTGAATGCTCAGCAGGATGAATTACTTCATTTCAAACGGATCTTCTTGAAGTATGAAGAGGCGCCTTTGAGATAGCCTTTGATGATGCTCTAGCTGTTGGAATTTCTTGTTGAACAGCTGCAATATCTACAAGATATGTAGGAGCATCATGGAACGTCTCATCTGATTCATTTACGGGAACATCAAAGAGATTTAAAGCATCGGAGAATGCTTCAGCTGTATCATCAGGAGATGATTCAGCTGATCTCTGAAATGCATCAGATGAGTCAGCAGAGGTGGGGTTCATAGCCTTTGAGTGTTCTTCAAAAGTAACGTTTATGGACTCTTCCAATGTTTGTCTTCTTTTGTTGAAAACTCTATATGCTTTGGATAGAGTGGAGTATCCCAAGAAAATGGCTTCATCAGCTTTAGGGTCAAACTTACTCAGCTGATCTCGTGTGTTTAACACAAAACACACACAACCAAACACATGAAAGAAACCGATGTAAGGTTTCCTTTGACAAAAAATCTCATAAGAAGTTTTTTTGTGTCTCTTCACGTAGAGAGACCTATTTTGAGTAAAACAAGCTGTGTTAACAGCTTCTGCCCAGAATTACTTAGGCATGTTTGAGTCAGCAAGCATTGTTCTTGCATCTTCTATTAAGGTTCTGTTTCTTCTTTCAGCAACGCCATTTTATTGAGGTGTTTTTGCAGCTGAAAAGTTTTGGGAGATCCCAACATCTGAACAGAAGTCTTCTAAAGTCTTGTTCCTGAATTCAGTTCCATTGTCTGATCTCAGCATTTTGACTCTAGACCCATTTAGAAGTTCCATCCTTTTGATGAACTTGATAATCTCTTCAGCTGCATCACTTTTGTGACGAAGAAATATTACCCAAGTATATCGTGAATATTCATCAACAATAACAAGTGTATACTTCTTTCCTCCTAGACTTTCAGTGCTCATAGGGCCAAAGAGGTCCATATGGAGCATGTAGAGGCAGCTGTCGATGGAAAAACATTGCTTTGATTTGAAGGAGATTTTATGTTGTTTACCTTGCTCACAAGCTGAGCAAAGCTTATCCTTTTCATACTTGATTTGTGGTAAGCCATTCACCAGCTGACCTCGAGCCAGCTTCGAAATATTTTTGAAGTTAAGGTGAGATAGCCTTTTGTGCCACAACCAATTTAGCTCTTCAGTAGAATGAGAGAATAGACAAACTTCTTGATTTTGAGGCTTCATGTCAAGTGTATATACATTCTTGGTTCTTGGAGCAACCAATACTACCTTTCCATTCTTATCCGTCACCGTTCCTCTGTATTCATTAAAGTTCACTGAGAACTTTGCATCACAAAGTTGGCTAATGCTGATTAGATTATGTTTCAGCCCATTCACATAACCAACTCTTGTGATTTTTACGGATCCATTTGAAATGGTTCCATAACCTTCAGTTGAGCCTCTACCATTATCACCAAAAACTACTGAGGGACTAGCACAAACTTCAAACTCTTCCAGCAGGGATTTGTATCCAGTCATGTGTCTTGAGCAACCACTGTCTAAGTACCAGACATGTTTGCTTTCATCACCCTGCACATAAATTAAAAGAGTTAGTTCTTTTTGGGAACCCACACTTTGGTGGGTCCTTGTGACTTTCCGCTAGAACTCACATGAGATGATTTTTCAGTAGGCTTAACTGCTGAAGGTGGGGAAGGTCTCAAGCATGTGCTGTCACACTCACTCGCCATATGCCCACGATCTCCACACTTATAGCATTTTATGTTTCTTTGCAGTGGAGTGGAAGGCGAGGCAATGGGTTTGGGAACTGGACCCAAAATCCCTTTCATTTTCTGATTATCAGAGATAGTCAGAGTTTGAACGAGTGATGTCAGCTTGCTGACCTTTCCTTTCAGCCGTCTGACAGACACAGCTGAAGAAGGACTTGGCGTGTTTTTAGAAACACTCTTACCTTTGTTCTTTGCAGCTCGAGTACGAACTCCAACTGGCTTACCCTTGGAGGGTGTAAGAATAGTTTTCTTTCCTGCTGTTCTCCTAGTCTTCTGCCGAGGTCTAGCAGAAGAGGCAGCAGGTGATGAACCCAAGATAGATTTTCTTGGTTCAACAATGACTACAGTAGGTGTCCTAACAACCATGGCAGAGGAGTCAGCTGATGACTCTTCACCAGTAGTTACAGAAGGATCTTCTGAGGACATCTCAGTAGGAAAGGTTTTGGTAGACCTAACAAAGGAACCAAAAACCAACTCTTCAGCTGGCACAGAAGCATCAGCTGACGAGTAGTACAGATCATCTGTACTGCGGTCAGGTACAGCGGCTGCAGCAAGGAAGTCTCCTCCTAGTACAGCTTGTACTTGACTAGGGATTTGTGAGTTAACACATTCACTCACACGTTTGGATGAACGAGACCATGATTCACAAATCTTTTTAATTGCTTCAAGTTCTTTAACTTTTTCACTTAGATCATGTTGAAGAACTGAGTTAACAAATTTTGTTTCAGAAAGTTCTTCTTTTAAAGTTTTGTGGTCAATTAAACGTTCTTTTAAGAATGCATTTTCACGTAGAATAGCACTATGTTTATCCAAACATTCACCTTTCAGCTGATCGATGAAGTGCAAGTCACAAATAATATAATCAACAATATCTTTGGCTTTAGTAGCCTCAGCAGAGATTAGAGAGGTTACCTTTTTATGAACAATGTTGACCCATTTATAAGAACTAGCATCATCAGCTGTAATGCTTTCATCATCATCAGCACGAGCCATCAAACACATTGTGGCTATTTGTTCATCATCGTCATCAGATGAGCTATCACCTGAGTCAGTCCAGTCATGAGTTTCAGCTACGAGACCCTTGTCAGCAGATTTTCCTTCAAGTGCCTTCTTTTCTTCTAGAATCTTTTTGGTGAAGGCTTGTAGCCTTTTGTATTTCTCTTCAATGGACTCACCAGTTGAAGATGATGAACTAGCTTTCTTTTGCTTGCAGTTGTTAGCATAGTGTCCCTTCGTATTGCAGTTATAGCAAGTTATCTCAGAGATATCAGGTGTACTTCCAGAGGGTCTGGAAGATACAGCTGATGAGATAGATCTGCTACTTGAGCCTTTAGCTGAGGAGCCAGACTTGTTTTTAAAGAATTTTCTGTTTTTAACAAGTAAGGCAAGCTCAGATATAAGGGCGTCGTTGTCTTCGTCTTCATCAACTTCTTCGATGCTGACTTCAGGCATGTTGAACAAACCAACAGCTGAAGTGTTGTCAGCTTCATCATCTGATGGGGGATATTCGATTCTGCTAGGCTTGTTTAAGGAGACAAGTGCAGTCGAAGATCCAGAGGAACTCACTTTAGAGTCCTTTGGAGGTTGAAATTTGTTGAGTACGGTTCTCTCATGGCTTAGAAACATACCATAGAGAGACGAAAGAGTATAGTCTTTCAAAGTCGGAGATGTACTCATGCAAGTTATGATAGTAGCCCATTTAGAAGGTAAGGCTGCCATAAACTTACACATTTTGGACATATCGTCCTTGTCAACCCCATGAGACTTCAGCTCGTTTAACAGAATGTTATAACGATTGAAAGTTTGAGCTATAGTCTCACTTGGCTTGGCTTTAAACAGTTCATAATCATGTATGAGCATGTTTTTGTTGTGTTCTCGCACAACTGATGTGCCTTCATAAACTTCAGCCAGCCTCTCCCACATTTCTTTAACTGAGTCACAAAATTGAATATTGTGATACAGTTCATCACCAACTGCTTGAAAAAGCATATCTCGACCTTTGTTCTCAAGATGAACAAGACATTTTTCAGCGTCTGTCCACTGACCCTCAGACTTTACCACGTAGTGTTCTGGTATTTCAGAAGTACCAGGAATGAGGGTTTTAGGAACATATTTTCCTATCGTGATGTTATCTTAGAGTTTTGGGTGATAGGTAACCATGTGGGACAACATACGGGTTTTCCACATGGGATAGTTGGTTTGAGTGAGTTTAGGAGGTTTTCCAGATGATGGAAGATCTGATGATGTGGGTTCAGCCATAACAGATGCTCAAAATTGATTGAAAACAATTTTGACACTTGTTCTGATACCGGTTGTTGGATCCCAACAACACTAACGTGTTGCGTTAAGACTGATTTACGAAGATAATATAATGAACAACAAGATTTCAATGATTAAGAGTTTATTAAAACAACTTAATACAATACAGAATTTGCGGAAATAGATAGTACACACTAACTAAAATTCTATACTTGAAATGACACTTTAAATCGCTCAAAACTAGAAAACTTATGCACTGAGAGTTATATCAGCTGATACTAACAGCTGATATCACTGTCCGAGTAATAACTATAGAGGAGTTAATACTTAGACAAATAATTAACTCTCAGAGAATGTTCTTGTGCTATGAATGCTTAAAGGTGTGTGTAAATGCAAGCATTTACGTCTCTATATATAGCCCAAGATCCATGTTCCTTTGCCCACAAGTTAGACGACGTGTAAATATATTATTCGTCGATATGGACTTGTCAATGGAACATTAAATGCTCTTGCATAAGTTGTTGTCCCAAGTGTACTTTGTGTCAACTACTTCCGGTACCCTTTCTGACGCACAGTGAAAGGTGTACTACATAAGTACAGAAATAGTTGACTTTCCGTTTACATGCTTGGAGGGACAAACGATGATGTTGTACTGACATTATCTTCTATTCCAAAATAGAAGATCCTCATCGTTTTCTTCTTCTTTGAGCGGGAAAAGGGAAATGTTCAAAGTGTCAATAACATTTCCTTTAAGTCTTCATCTGCAACAGGTACTATCAGCTGATTCCACAATCAGCTGAACAATCTTCTTCTTGTCTTTGTTCTTTGGTCATAGACTTCGATTGAACTCTCGTTAATAGCTGCTGATTTGACTTGTTATCCTAAAGCTAAGTACGTACTCAGCTGAAGGTTTATTGTATATACTTGCTTCAGCTGAGATACTTACTTCAGCTGATATTTATTGTCTTTAGCTATTGATTATCAAATCTTATTTACTTAGTCTTGGGACTAACAAAACGCCCTCTTAGTTTTTATTCTTAGCTTTTAATCAAGCTAAAGGTTTTCTACAATGAAACAATTAGTTCAAAACAAACACTGATATAATGAATCACAAAGCAAAGGTGTGAAATTAGTGTCATATATGTATTTATCATATTTCTAAATTCCAATTATGCATCTTACGACAATAACAATACATAATCTTTTCAAATGACGAGTTTGGGGATGTAAGATATAAACAATCATACATCTAAATGTATATAGATAAATTATTCCAGAGAGACCTCCGGGAAAAGTGTGAGTGAGTGTATATACATGCATAGATGATGTGTGTATATGCTGAAAAAAAATACATATGTAAATACATGCGAGTATAATTTTATTTACGGAAAATTAATTTTTTTTAATGACAACCTAATCTACTCTTAAATCCACCTATGTCCATTATGAGACTTGAACTTTCAACCTCAAGGTTGAAAGCAAACACTTTACTGCTAGACCATTGGCCCTTTGGTGGAAAATTAATTAAAGTACATTTATTTTTCTACGAGGCCCTAATTTTGGCCCCAATGGCATTAAAGAGCAATGCATAGGTGCCCATTCTAAGCTTCTAGCCGTAAATGCCAAAGGTATGGAATATAGATTACTTTTTTTTTTCTTTTCTTTTTTTTTTCTTTTTTTTTCCTTTTTGAACGACCAGTTAATAGATTAGTGGTTCGAGCCTACACAGTGACATCCATAAGGGGCAGTATGCCTTCCCTCGAACCCTCCACCTATGGGAAATAAACCTCACGTCCACGACGGGACTTGGACTCATGACCAATAGGTCATGAGCAACACCTTATCAATTTCACCAATACCACTAGGTTAGAAGTCTTGAGTAGAATATAAATTACCCTAGTCCAACATTAAATTCCGCCCTAATTAGTTGACGTAAGAAAAAATAAAGATTAGCAAGATTAATATTTACACGAAAACATGTAAATACATTTGCCACAAAAGTTAGTATAAAACATGAATTGTTCCCTTTGCGCATCTTTATGTTATGTGTATTCTCCCTTTTTTTACGTCAGTTATCTTTTTATTAATAAGAAAATACCTACACATGATTACTGAAAAAAGATTAAGAAATCTACAAAAGTACACATATGACGACAAAGTCAAGTATCCCCATGATAAATGTAAAATATATTAAAACATGACACAGATATGAAATACCCACTACGGTCAAGTTTAAATATTTTTTGAAAGACCAATTAATATAAGATTGTGAAGTCCATATGAGGGTACATAAGTAGATATTACGTTATACTATCTAGACTAACCTTAAAACATTTATTCTATATACTACATTAGACATGGGTGAATAGTAACGTAACGAATTGGAATTTGCCAGCAAAATTTTACGCGTGGATTTCTTTATTTTACGACAAAAGGATTTCTTTCTTTTACCACAAAATTGATTCTGACGAGTTACAAATTGCCTCCCCGCCTCCTTTGTTGACTTTTATGGCCACTATTTCATTTAATTTTTGTTTACTTGTCATTTAATTTTATTACATTTTATAGTGATATATTAGATGATAACTTTAATTATATCAGTTGGGTACATGTTTTATTCTTTATCATCTTTCTAGAATTCATAACAAAAATTTACTTACAAGTTGAATTTTGGCACCCTCATATTTTCTTTATCCTTTTTTCAGTTTTACTAAAATTACATTTTACTATCTTCACTTTTTTAACATTTAATATCAAGATTTTTTCTAAAGATAATAATTACACTCACGGCTTTTATTTTCCTATACAACTAAAAACAAAAGTTTTTTTTTTATAATCATCATCATAATAGTTTCTATTTTGAAACATAATATTAACATTTATTGATGCAACCCATCTTTTAAGCGTATTAATAAACATAATAACTATGGATAAAAATAATATGGATATATTCAGAACATATAGCTAGACGTTGTACAACTAAAAAGTTAACTAATATAAATCATCTTTTATGCGTCTATGAAAATCCCCGTAGCATCGCGCGAGGGCATGCCTACTAGTTTAATATAAGATTGTGAAGTCCATATGAGGGTACATAAGTAGATACTACGTTATACTATCTAGACTAACCTTAAAACATTTATATTAGTTTACTTTAATTATATCAGTTGGGTACATGTTTTATTCTTTATCATCTTTCTAGAATCCATAACAAAAATTTACTTACAAGTTGAATTTTGGCACCCTCATATTTTCTTTATCCTTTTTTCAGTTTTACTAAAATTACATTTTACTATCTTCACTTTTTTAACATTTAATATCAAGATTTTTTCTAAAGATAATAATTACACTCACGGCTTTTATTTTCCTATACAACTAAAAACAAAAGTTTTTTTTTATAATCATCATCATAATAGTTTCTATTTTGAAACATAATATTAACATTTATTGATGCAACCCATTTTTTAAGCGTAGTAATAAACATAATAACTATGGATAAAAATAATATGGATACATTCAGAACATATAGCTAGACGTTGTACAACTAAAAAGTTAACTAATATAAATCATCTTTTATGCGTCTATGAAAATCCCCGCAGCATCGCGCGAGGGCATGCCTACTAGTTTAATATAAGATTGTGAAGTCCATATGAGGGTACATAAGTAGATACTACGTTATACTATCTAGACTAACCTTAAAACATTTATTTTATACAAAGAAAAAACATTTTGTTTTTAATTTCTGCAGGTTTATAAATTTTAAGCAGTGATAATAGTAAGCGATGGCGGTAGATAGTGACTGTGATGGATGACGGTGGTTGGGGATGGTGGCATTAGGGGTGATGGATGGTTATAGCGGTGGGAAGTGGTAGTGATAGGTGGTGGTGGATGTGGTAGTGGTTGGTGGTGTTGGGTTGTGGTAGAGTTAGGTGGTAGTAGTTGCGGCGGCGATAGGTGGTTATATGCTTAAAGAGAGAAAAAATAAAGAAAACTAATACTTCCTCTGTATCAAAATAAATGAATCACTTTGAAGTTCACGTTTTATTAGGCAAAATACGGTAATAAGAGATTAGTGAAATTAAAAAGGGTAATTAGAATGGATGGTCCCCACACCTTGTAATTAGAATGGGAAATTAGAATGCTAGGTCACACCTTTAATGATGTTTAAAGAGAGATGAGTAAGAGTAAATGAGTAATTTTAAATATAAAAACTTACCAAATAAGGTAAATTATTAAAGTGATTCATTTATTTTGATACAACCCAAAAAGGAAAGTGATTCACTTATTTTGATACGAAGAAATTATACCACTAGACTATAGATCCTTAGTTTTATGCTTAAAAACTTATTACATGTTTATGTTTTTATTAAGGGTTTTGCTTATGACAGCCCTTAGAGCTGTCAATAAGGCATAAAGAGTTGTATATTAATTCAAAGGGTGTGGTAATTCCTAAAATCCAGGAGTTAGTTAAGGGTTAAAGTACAAAATTATGATGCATGTCTATTGACAGTCCTTAGGACTGTCATTAGCAAAACCCTTTTATTATTAACCACACTGCAAATCATTTTATTTAAAAAACTCAAAATATTTTTATTAAATCAATTCAACTAGAAAGATGGCGATTGGTGAACAATCTTATGACGCACGCACACATATACATGCATCACATCTGGCAATCAAACCCAAAAATCCAACCATGCCAAAGATAATTTCAAATTGCTAAAATTGACAGGGCCCACTCGATGAACTTAAAACCCTAGAGGTCCCGATAAAATTCTACTCTATTTAATCCCCTTACACTTGTTTATTTGCATTCAGTTGTTGTGTTCAAAATGATGATGTTGCAGAGGTTGGTGAGATCAACATCAATTGCGACTACATTATCGAAAACAAGGGCTCCATTTCAAAATCATGGCGCTTTTTTTTCAACTTCTATGCTGTTCGATGATACCCAAATACAGGTCCCCAAGCCCTAATTTCTCTGTTTCTGATTAATTTCATGCCTTCGTCAGCTCGATTTGTGCTCCTGTCAATGTTGCTTTAGATTGCATGTTAGTCAACTCATTTGTACAGAATCGTTGAGATGGAGATTTATGTTTCCAGATTTTAAGCAGCTATAACTTCATATATAGTGATTTATTTTGGAAATTGAAATGGTTATTATATAAAAAAATTATGATTGTTATTGCTTATTTCTGCATACTTTGAGTAATTTTAGCATTTTGCCAAGTAGTAGACTAGTAGTTAAGTGGTTTGCAAGGTAGTTAACTTTTATACAAAGCTATAATTCGATTAATCAAGATAGGGAAGATCTGCAGATCTGTTACACATATGAAAAAAAATTAAGTAATAACTGATTTGGTACAAAATAAACAAATCAAATTTGCTAAAATCTCATTTTGATTCTTATGTTGACAGTTTAAAGAAAGTATTGCTCAATTTGCGCAAGAGCATATCGCTCCTCATGCAGAAAAGATAGACAAAACAAATTATTTCCCAGAGGTACTAACAAACATGAATCAATTATTATTACTAGTTAATTATTTAAAATTGAATTTTATGTCTTGTTTATTAATTATTATATGGTCCAGGAGGTTAATTTATGGAAATTAATGGGGGACTTTAATCTTCATGGAATCACTGCTCCAGGTAGACCTACAACCATACTCTTTAATTCCTTTTTTTTTCCTAATTTTTTTTCCCAAGAAATTAATGTAGAAGCTTTGTTATACAAAGTTCTAAGAGAACATATTGCTCTGTTCTAATTATATGGATCTCTAAACTAAAAGTTTGATCTTGTGTTTACTGTTTTTAAATTTACTCACAACTTAAACCTATAAAGTAAAATAAAATAAAATAAAATAAATAAAAAATCATTTTTGTAGTGGAATATGGAGGACTAGGGCTTGGTTACCTATATCATTGTCTGGCCCTTGAGGAGATTAGCCGTGCATCAGGATCAGTTGGTTTATCTTTTGGTGCTCATTCTAACCTCTGCATTAATCAGTTGGTAACAAATATAATTCTTTTTTTTAATAATTCACATATATATCTCTAACAACTTAACAAGTCTAATATAACAATTTGTTTATTTTGCAGGTGAGAAATGGAAATGCTGTCCAGAAGGAGAAATACCTGCCTAAGGTTTTATTATATAAAAACTTAATTATTATTTATTAAAAGCAAATTTCTTCTTTTAAAGTGTTGTTTTAATATCCTTTTTTTGGTTTCTTTTTATAGCTAATCAGTGGGGAACATGTGGGAGCTCTTGCAATGAGTGAACCTAATGGTATTTTTCATTTTTACAGTTTTGAATTATCTTTATTTTTTTTATAAAATCATAATTTTCTTTTTATAATTTTTATACGAGCAGCTGGTTCAGATGTTGTTGGCATGAAATGTAAAGCTGACCGTGTTGATGGTGGTTATGTAATTAACGGGAACAAAATGTGGTGTACAAATGGTCCAATTGCTCAAACCCTGGTATTTATTTAATTTCAGAAAATTATCGATATATTTATATTTTATTTAACTTATTAATTGGTCAAATTCAGGTGGTTTATGCTAAAACAGATATTGCTTCTCGCTCAAAAGGGATAACTGCATTTATTATTGAAAAAGGGATGCCCGGGTATATTTTCTGTTAAAAACCTGATATTTTTATGGGCAGAAAAAGTATTTATTATTATAAATACGATTATAATTTCGTATATGCAAATATGTAATATGTAATACAGGTTCAGTACTGCCCAAAAATTGGATAAACTAGGAATGCGAGGAAGTGATACGTAAGTTCACATTTTAGTTAATTAATTAATTAATATTTATTTTTCTCTAATAACAATACCATCTGATTATTAAAATCCTCAGATGCGAGCTTGTTTTTGAGAATTGCTTTGTTCCTAATGAAAATGTTCTTGGAGAAGTAGGAAAAGGTACCCTGCCATTAAAAACAATAAATTTATTGATCATATATAAATAATTAATTAAATATAAAAAATATATAAATTGCAGGTGTTTATGTGATGATGTCGGGATTAGATTTAGAGAGATTAGTACTGTCAGCTGGACCAATTGGAATCATGCAAGCATGTCTTGATGCTGTTCTTCCTTATGTCCGCCAACGAGAACAATTTGGTCGCCCCATAGGTGAATTTCAACTTATGGAGGTCAGTTAGTTAGTTAGTTATTTCTGTTATTCAAATCTTCAAAAATATATATTTTTTTTTAATTTTTTTTTTTTTTTTTGTGAAAACAGGGGAAAATTGCAGACATGTACACATCTTTGCAATCTTCGAGGTGAAAATACGTTGTTATTCGACTTTTTAACTTTTTACCACATGCTCGTGTTTATTATTATTATTATTACATTATTATTATTATTATTATTTTAACAGCGCTCGTGTTTATTAATATTTAACATTTAACAGATCATACATGTATTCTGTTGCAAGACAATGTGACAATGGAGTACTTGTCCCAAAGGTGCATTTTCATTCTCGCTTTATGGGTTGTACCTTGTGCATTAATAGTAATACCTGTCCCGTTTGTTTACAGGATTGTGCTGGGGTTATACTTGTTGCTGCTGAAAGAGCCACCCAAGTTGCTCTGCAGGTCCAACAAATTTCCTAATTGTTAATTCCGTTCATCGACACATTTTCTTTTTTAATTTTTATATTATATTTTATTTGGCAGGCAATTCAATGCTTAGGTGGCAATGGGTATGTGAACGAGTACCCAACTGGTCGATTGCTTCGAGATGCTAAATTATATGAAATTGGTGCTGGAACGAGTGAGATTAGAAGGATGATTATTGGCCGTGAACTTTTTAAGGGACAATAAGCTAACAATATCGTATATCAGCCCTTTTAATCGGCTTACCTATGAAATGTACAACTTTAATAAATCGTATATAATCAATTTGATTTGATATTACATAAACAAGATGCTTGCGAACAAATCGTCGTAAAGATAACATGTACTAGATGAAATTCTTTAATATATACAATAGGCGTACGTTGTTACTGTTCATTATGAAATGTGAACGGAAGCTAAAAAATGAAACGGACTCAATAGTCAAAACGGGGTTGTTGGAAAATTTCAAATAGACTCCTAGAATTGGGTGTTATTATAAATATGTATTAAAAGTTTCAATTATACCCTTAAACTATATATCAATGACACAAAAGATATAACCACTATCTTAAAGTTAAGAGAAATAGTATTCGTGCCTATCGTTTGTGCCTATTTATATGTCTATTCATTTGATGATAACAAGTAATAAAATCAAATGATGATATTAGGAAAGAAGATTAGTAGCTTACACATGTCAAGTTTAAAGATGAGTAAATAAATAAGTAATCACAAATAGTAAACACAAATATCATTTCTCTAAAGTTAATATTTGTTTTGACAAAATGATACATATTTTTTAATTTACTAATGAAAATGTTACTAAAAACCCTGATACAATATATCTTATTGCAATATTCATAAATTTATATATATATTATATTATATTGAATATGGATCAAGAAAGAAGTATCCTTATTTGAAGAAGTTGAAGAAGCAATGCATTTTCGTAAAATACACATATATGTATACATATACATACATATACATATATATACATATATATTCATACCATAGGTATACATACGTTCATATTTATTCCGTATATATGTATATATATACACACATATATATACGGTATGCATATGCATTTTCGTAAATGAAAATGCAAGTTCCGATTGAAAATGCAAGTTACGACTGAAAATGCAAGTTACGTAAAATGCATGTGTGTATATATGTGTATATATACATATATATTGGGCATGAATATGCACATATATATATATATATATATATATATATATATATATATATATATATATATATATATATATATATATATATATATATATATCTAAGGTATGAATATATATGTATATATACATATATGTATGTATATGTATACATATATGTATATTTTACGAAAATGCATTGCTTCTTCAACTTCTTCAAATAAGGACCATTTTCTATTGATACATACCCATATTATATTATATATATTATAGGTACGGTACATAAATTTTAAAAAATATTAAAAGAATTAAATGCTTTAGTGACCGACTACTAAGAGTGATTATGAGTTTCATAATATTTCAAGGGTCTTAATAATATGACTACGAGTCATTGTATTAACTATACATAAAGAATTTATTGAATTATGATCAAAATAAGCTTAATATTACAATTAAATAGATTTCTCTTAATATAACTTTTGAAACGAAATGGTATTTCTTATAAGATATATATTTTGAATTGGGTGTTAATTCTTTTAACTATATATGTAACTTACAAATCAACAAAACATTTATTCTACAAGTTTAATATTATTTTTGTTTTATGTTTATTATTATTACTTTAATAAAAGTTGTTCATCACGTAAACAATTATTACACTAAGTTTTACACATTAAAGAATATATTTAACGGATGTAAGACCATTAATAGTTTACGTCTACACTTAATTTTAAATAGATTTAAGACCATTAATAATTTTACGATTATACTTAATTTAAATAAATCAAATTGAAAAAATAAATATTTATATTAATTGTCAAAAAGATAAAATTTTGAAACCCGCAGCAACGCGCGGGGAGAGAAAATGTCCTTGTTATTCAAAAAGAAGTAAAAAGGTAATGGTGTGTGAAGATGGTCAATGAAAGTCAACACTATCTAGTTTCACTCTTAGAACTAGTTTTGAGCTAGTTTTTTTTCTTAAAAGCAAATAGTTAATACAGTTTGGGGCCTTTTAGAAAACAGTTTCTCTACTCCCACATAAAGGTATGATTGTAGTCTAGGTGTAACACAATATCACAAACCATCAATAAAACCAAAGTCTGCAACTTATTTTCTTGCATAATGTTGCATTAATATAGTCTAGCAAGTACTACAAACTTGCTTTTGAGAAACAAAGGTTCCATAGTTGTTGGCCCAAACACAACACACAAACATAAGCATAAACAACAAACATAGTACACTACAAACAACCTTAAATCAGTTGGATAATTAATCTGGCCGGCCAACCGATGAAGATTTAGCCGTATCAACTATCGCGGGTGCTTCCTCCAAGCAGCTCGTGTTGTCGCTAATCACCCCACTGCTCATAAGCTTTTCAACTTCTTCAGCAGTGTATATGTGTATCTTTGTAGCAAATCCTGCAAATTCACTGCAATGCAACATGTACGAAAGTGTTACGTTACTATGTTTCTAGAATGTTCTAGAAACTTCTAGAATGTTATACTTACTCCCATGGATCATCACCGACAACCATCATGTCGTTTTCTTCATCGGTATACAATAGTCGCCATCCGCCATTTGGAGTGTTAAAAACGCCTTCCATGTTAAATAATGTTTCTAGCTCCACGAACAACTCATGATAACTCGACATTTTTGAAAGATCGATTGCTCTTCCAACTTTGTTTCCTTGTTTGTGAACCTATATATATACTCGAAACACAAATTAAGTAGTTAAAAAAAATTATGAAATAAGCAATCAAGCATCTAGTGATTGAAACTTACTTTAGTACAACTTCTTTTGTTTAAACTTTTAGCATCTAGCGATGCGGGAGCTTCATTTAATGAGAAACCAAACAGTTTACAACTACTCCCGATACTATCCGATCCACCATCATCTTTCCCACTGCTTAAATTCGGTTCAACAACGGTTTTCTCAACGGGAATTTGAAGCTCGGTTACATTATCCTTCATGATCCCGTTTCCAACTAAAGGTGGAACGATTGGAAACCGCATAAAACTTGAAGGAATAACGGGACCCGGATTTGGTCTTGCTTCATAAACATCGGGATTTGGAAACCCGAAGTTTCTACCACCTTCAGAACCAAGTGGATAGGAACCGAAACCGGGATTTTCAAATCCCGGATTTCGATACATGTTGAGAACACTGCAACCGATATCAGTTCGTGGGCCTGGTGGGGCCCACGAACCGGTATCAGGTTTTCCAGTTAATGATCTCAATGAGCATATTTCTTGACCTTGCAAGACCTTTGGGAATTGAGTATTGTTATTCGATCCCATAAAGCCCGAGTAAGGGGTGGTTGTAAGTGGTTGATGATGAGTACTTCTCATAATTTCACCAACAAAGTTTGTAGTCCTACCCATCATCATCATCCCATTTCGGGGAAAACCCGCGTGCGTTGAGGGTTGTACCCCGAAGCTTAACGGGTTGTTCATTTTATCACGCCCATAAAGAGGTGATACCGGACCTACATTTTCTTGACCTTGCAAGACCTTAGAGGATCTAACCGATTCCTCAAAGTCTACATATCCACCCCGTGCTACAAAATAAAGTAGCATAAACTTAATTAACGGCTAATTTTTTTAAAAAATTAATTTGATTATTGAAAAAAAGGTTGGATATTTACCCGAAAGATTTGCATGCAAACCTACACGCAATTTCTTGAGCCGTGGGGAAGATTGAGTGTTTAATAACGGGAACGAACCACCCGAAAGATCAATCTCCCATGGTGATATTCGTTCTTGATGATCATTCCCGATATCTTCATCCCATCTCACCTATTTTTAAATCATGTAAATATAAATTAAGATTAAAAAGATTATAAATAAGTAAACATATAAATGAAGTTAAAATGTTACTGTTAGGTGTCTCCATTTTGAGTTTGGCCATTTATAAGGATCCATATCACCTACACCGGTCACAACTCCACTAAACCTGATTTAAAATAAAAACTAATTCTTTTACGAAGAATTATTATTATGATATATTATTACGGAGTATTATTTATATTTACATAATATACCTTCTTTCAGGAGACTCGTCCATACAGAATTTCATTTTGAATCTCGAACCGATTGTTACCATGTTACTGACTGATTTCATGTATTTTGCATACGGTACAACAAAATCCGCTCGGCTAGACCTACATTGCATTTGTACATTGCATTTGTTACAATAATCAAAATATTGTTATTATAATGAATTTGTAGTAAATTGTTTATAATGCTAAAATATTCACCTTGGGCTGTTGAAAACATGAAAGGTGTTGTTGGTAGACACTGCATTAGCGACGGATGCAAGAGTGTCGCCATAAGTATTCGAGTTGCCGACAGTTGTATCGGGAAGAATCTTTCTTGGTCGAATAGCTCTTCGGGTTCCCAATCTCAATTCTCCTCCTTCACCCCTGAAATATAAAAATAAATAAAATAAATTAATTTATACTGAGATTTTTACATGGTATCAGAGCCGAGATAATAACTGATAATACCTCAAAAAGAGAACCGCATCCCCAGAAACTAGATTCTTTTGGCTAACAAAGATGCTCCACCCTGTTGTAAGCAAATGTCGTCTCGGTTGACCTGTAAATTAAAATCCTAATTATAATTAAAACCCTAAATAAAACCCTGATTTTAAATTGCTTAATCAAATTCACCTCTATAAATATGCCTAAATTTCCATTCAACTCCATGGAGATCCTTAGCAACTAGCTCTTGACTCGGCCTTTGCTGCTTATAATCCTAAAACTCAACCAGTATATGCAATGCAGTTACATAAACTAAATTTGCACATATAAAGATCAAATTTTTACATACAAAACATTAAAAGAAGACCAAAAAGTAGTTAAAAAGTCAAACCAGAGGTGGGAAACAATCTTCAGCAGCTCTTCGAGGGACCGAAAATCCACCATGAGTAGATGTATCAGAAGCAGTGAGTGTTTTGCAGAACATTTGAGGGGTTGATCTTGTGGGTGTAATCCCACCATCATCATCTTCTTTTTCTTGCACATTTCCCTGCAAATTTTCACAATTTACCCTTGAAAAGTTAAAATTAAGTTAATAAATATAAAAAAGCAATCTTTTTTTACCATAAAGGTTACATATTTATAGTAAAAGAAAGATACCCACAAGATTTCAAGATAATAAAAACTCACCCTAATTAGCAGAAACATGAAAGGAAGTAACAAAAAGGGCGTCTTGAATTTTGTTCTTTTTTCAAATTTGTCACGAGTTTAAATCAAAATTACAAAATGGTTTTGTCAAATTTACCTCTGGAAGAGGCAAAAGAGTGAGCTTTGTGAAGACCTCATCATTCTCCTTGTTTGCCTGTTTTCAAGAATTGGGTAAAAAAACATGATAAACTTTAACAAAAAGTGAAATTTGAGGGATGTAAAACAATACCCAACATAGAAAAAGGGGAAATTTAACAACTTACAAGCAATTGGACATCAACAATTTTACAAAAGATTTGAGGAGGTAATCCTAAAGAAGGAATTTCAATTGGTGAAAAATGAGTTGATGAATGTGAAGCAATTTGTTCCAAATGACCTTGAGGGAAAAAAACAACCACATTTCCTTTATTTGGTAGAGTTGTAAGAGGGCCAGCACAAGCATGCCAAAGTTCCATGTAAATTGAGGATGATTTTGGGGATTTTAAGGAAGAATTTGAGGAGTTTGATGAAGTTGACAGTGATGAATTATCTCCATTTTCACAAGATTCTGCATTCTGACCACTCGCTGCATGATTCAGATCAATCTCCATCACAAAATCCAACTGATTCTTGAAAACCTAAAAGATGGGTTTTTTTTTCAAGAAAGTGATTCTTGATTCATGATCTTAAAAGGTGCAAGAAAATTGGGGGAATTAAGTCAAATCATGGGGAATAATCAAGAAAAGCAAGAACACAATGAAAAGACATGATTTTGATGGTACCCAACAACAAAAAATGAAGAAAAGAAAAGGGATTAATATTTGTGAAAGAAGAATATTTTGGAAGAAATTGAGAGTATGATTGCTAACCCATTATTAAGTTGATTTTGGGTGTTAAATGAGGGAGATGAAACAGAGGAAGGAATAGACAAATGCATAGGTAGCACAGAAACAAAAGTTGAAACAAAAGGCAGAAAAAGCCAATGTGGGATTAAACCACTCTCATCCCTTGCTTCTTGTACTACATCACCATTTTTAAACTAAAAAAAAAAAAAAAAAATGGTAAAGGAGTGTACCATTGACACTGGCCACATATTGTGACCGGACACCCGACCACCATTTTTAAACTAAGAGCGTATCTAATGTAAATTTTTTAAATTTCTTTTTACTTTTTAATATTGTTTATTTAAAATAGATTATACATCTTGAAATTAGATAATCAAAAAATCATCCTTTTAAAAAATAATATTTAGATTTAATTATATTGCTACCCACTTAAAGCAAGACATGAGATAATTAATGAAATGCCCATTTTAAAATCAAGTAGATATGATTATGAAGATGAATAGTGACAAAGAGTAGAAATAAATATTATTTCTCATAATTTTAATAGATTTGAACTTGAGACAAGACACATCCCACGTATACACGGTCCACGGACACACTCTCAAGGCCTCAAATCAAACAACACTAACCCTTTCTTTTGTTTACTGAACTAGTTTTTATTTTATTACGAATTTATTCTTTTTTTTGAACGTCAAAACATACTAGTATCATTTGTGAATTGTGATGACCATACTAGACAAGGTTATTTTGTACATTTTAAATGAAATTTATTCCATTATTTTAAAATGAGGAGATTAGATTAAATTCTGAATTTATTTCCAATGAAAGATTGTCTGTTATACTCTGATATTTTTTTTTCTTAAAGACTATCTTCCAACAATTATTTCTTCAACGTTTCATTTGTTATATCGGTGTCACATCAGCAATTATAAACTGACACACTTATGTCAAAAGCACTTAGTCAATTTATTCATCACTTTGAAAAGGTACAACCGTACAAAATATGTTGCAAAATGTACAAATCCAATAAATGACTGAATTCTCAAGAATTCTTTATCCTCTTCGCTTTATTCAGTTAACGAAGAGACATAGAAGACCAAAGTGACGAGTAAAGGAAGAGGCAATGTTAATAATGTCACTTAAATGACACTCGTTAATTGAAATTGACGAACACAGTTGGCACTCATATAAGTGTGATATGAGATTTGCATTGTCTATTGATTCTGGTTATATTATATATATGTATGTATGTCATTATTTTCTAGGACATGTTTTATATTTTCACAAAGTAAACTCAGTTGTTGCAGATTCAGTTAATTGTAAAATCTCCACAAAATGTTTAAAAAGCATTTGGATTTTTCCGATTGAGTGCCAACAACTCATACTGCTAACTTTTTTTTTTCCCAATGAACGTAATTTATTTGGTTAGTGGTAAACAAGAAAAGCAATCCCATTATAGCTTTCAACAATGTGACAGTCTTTTATTCGTTTTATTAACACTAATAATATAATTAAGTTCAGTAAACTTAAAATCCAAATCTTGAAATAGCAACTTTTTTGCATGCCCTCAAATGGAAATACTTTGCAAAAGATAACACATTATTCAAAATAATATTCCAATACATACGAATTGGGAGTAAACCGGTAAAGTCATGAAAAATCTCATCACACGAGACCCAACACAAAGAATCCTGTAAAGTTAAAATAATGGAGTGTGTATAAAGACACTTTAAATTTTATGTGTATGAATGAGACAATATATATGAATTTCATAATAAATAACTTTTTTGGGTTTTCTCGAATAAATAAATAAATAAATAAATAAATAATTTGAATACGTTAAACCAAAGTCTTATAGCCTAGCAGTATTAAGCTGATAATGTTGTGGTTTCAAATCCCGGAATGGACAAAATAGTGTAGAATTAGGGAGTGCGTATGCTTGTCAATTTGTCATTAAAAAAATTTGAATATGTTAATCTTCAATTAGTTCTTACAATTATCTAACTCATGCCTTGAGAACTTGAGATCATCTTCATTTAATACATTAAAATGTTACTATAATTTTAGAAAATATATTTATTAAACCTCTATTTTTCTTTTAAGTTCTACAAATAGACTTTTAAATTACATTTTCTAAACTTCTAGTAAGTTTTTAGTGTGTTAAATGAAATTTATTCCAGTCTTTTAAGCATGAGTTTAACCATCTTTTACTTTTAATATGGCATCTTATAATTGTAATATGATCCATTGATCACATGCATTATAAGACTAAGATTATTTCCTAAGTTCACACATATTATTTTTAACTACAATGGATTTGTAATGTTAAAACACTACATCAATAGCTAACGTTGTATGTAATTTAAATGAATCGCAATTTTTTTAATTTATAGTAACATATTTAAGAAGTTATCATAAAAAATGTTTACTCCCGTTGTTCAATACTTTAATGGATTAAATGAGATGCAAGTAAAAAGTGAAGGATAGATTTTAATGGAAACTGTGAAGAGTTGTCAATGGAAAGGTGGGAGAGTGAAGGGTGGGTATGGTAGGGAGTGCTGGGGGTCATATAGTAATTACCAGTCACAATACGACTCAGTGACTCAGTTCTTCCCATCCACAGTATATCCTTTTTACTACATCTCTCTTTAGTCTTATCACTCCTGTCTCACGCGCTTTTATTTATCTTTATAAATCTTTTTATTTTTACACATAATCTACTTCCTTATGCTGAAGGAAATTGACCAACGCCGTGGAGTTGGGGGGTGATTTGGCAAGGGGTAACGCCGTGGCTATGGGTGGAACACCATTTCCCCCAACACCGTGGGGGTGGGCGTGGTGGAGCAAGCATGCAGACCACATGTGATTGGTTGATGAGTATTTTCTTTTTTATTTTATTTAAAATTTAATGGAATAAAATGGTATGGTGTGGTGTGATGGGTATTTCCTAGAAATGATGTGATGTGGTGGTGGTGTGGTTGCTGAGGTGACGATGATGTGGCGAGGAAATTGGGTACCACATGTGATACCCATACCGGATAGCCTTAACGCTTTATATCAATCTTCAATATTTATTAAATTATAAGTCTTGAGTTATCTTTTTTAACAGCTAATACATCTTTTATTTTTACTTTTCTTGTCACGAGCTTTTATTGTTAACACATATTTAGAACCTCTACCAACCTTGACAAATGACACCCAACAAATGCTAAAATCAACGTCATATCAACTGATACTCCAACCAATATTTAACCGACATATTTATGTCAATTATAGAATTTCACTTAATATTTAAACATAAAATATATATACATAAAAAATATCAATACTCACAAATATACCACACACTCCCGTCGCTTTATACTTCTTCATATCATTGAGTTTTAACTGAGTCCCCAACAAACATCATTGTGCTAAACTGCTAATAATGTCGGTTCAAGGTAAAGAAGCGACACATAACCGACTTTACTGATAGAACCGTTTCTAATAATATATACGAAATTTTAAATAAACAAACATAAAGTAGTCTAGTAGTGTATGAGCTTTCACGACCAAAAAGATCATAGCTTCAAAATTAATTAAATCTTAGTGGTGGACAAAGAAGAGTTAAGAAATGGTTATAGAGATTTTGATTAGGCTACATACATCTGAGTTTCAAACTTGATCTTTTCAATAATCTTAAAATAGAAAACTTTATCTGTTTATAGGTTTATTAAATATTTCTTATCTCGTACCTTAAACACCCTCTTAAATTATCTATACTTACTTATAATCCGGTTTCTTAAAATAGAAAACATTATCCGCTTACAAGTTTATTAAATATATCTTATATCATACCATAAACACCCTCATAAATTATCTATACTTACTTATAATTAACCTGCTTTAAAAACCTTTAAAATGATACTCCTATTAAGGGAATTACTTATTACATTATATTTTAATATGTTTGAATCAAACTATATAAATATTACTGCAGACTATATAAGTATATAAAATAATTATTATACTGCGTAGGTTAAAATGTTTAGTATAAAAATCACCGCATTTCTATTAAAATTGAATTAGATGAGAAAGGTAAGAACATGCATAGGTGTGTGTAGTGCACGCGCCTGGCAATATGCGGTAAAAGTAAATGCAAATGAGGCCTGCGGCTTTGGCGCTGGTCAAATACCCCACCATACACATTCTTTGGATGAATGAAGACAAGAAAGCCTAGTTTTACCCGACACACAAAACCCTCCATTTTCGATATAATTACCATAATACCATCGTCTCCCACTTTTTACGTTAAATCCACTTTTTCTCAGACCCTTTTTGCTGTAACATACTCCCTCCGTCCCACAAAAAAGTTCCCATTTCACTTGGGCACAAGATTTTAGGAGATAATTAGTTGTGGGGTATTGGTAATACTTTTGATTAAAATATAAGGTTAGATTGGAGAGAGAAAGTGTTTTAGTGGTGAAATCTTTGGTAATAATAATATTTTATTGAGTGGGTCCCTCATATTTGAGAAATGAGAACTTTTTTGTGGGACAAAATTATAATGAGAAATGAGAACTTTTTTGTGGGACGGAGGGAGTAGTAATTACCTTATCGTCTTTTCCCTCTCAATGACAAAATTGCCCACCCTTCAGCAACGGTGGTGGTTTATTGCACGAAACAAGTCCGACACCATTAACGCATTTGATAAACAACTCCAAATTGTAAGTAGCCGTTTTAAACTGTTTAGGCTACATGTTAATCTTTATCCTAACCTTTTTTAACTTCAAAGGAACCATTAATTGTGACATGCTACTAAATAATAAGTTAATATTTGGCCGACAAAAAAAAAAATAAAGAAGAAGCAACCCATGCAAAATATCACATTTCTTTATGATATCAGAAAAATAGAGTTTTTGATATGAAGAAATGTAATATTTTTGTACAAGACAACTTGCGGTTTTTTCATATTCAAACTCATAAAAAGTTATAAAAATAATAAAAAGTTGGTCATGGCCCCCATTTGGTTTTGTTCTCGTTTGAAATTGGGATGAAAATTTTGACCCAAAAATTGTACTTCTCGGAATTGGTTGGAGCTGATTTTTGGCTTTCAGGCGGTTATTTGATTCTTTCTATATGTATTTTTAGTTATCAGTTTTTTAGTTCCGGGTTTTTTCGGTTCCAAAACCGAATTTGACAAGTTTTGAGTATAATTAATGATATAGTTTATGTTGATGATATAGTTTTGGATTCTAACCGCTCCTAAACTCGAAATAACCGGACCGAACCTGAACCATTATTTTGGTCCGGTTCTCGGTTCTAGATTTTTTTTTATCTTTTTTCAGTTTTAGATTTTTCAGTTCTAGTTTGATTCGATTATAAAACCGATCACATCTCTTGTTTCAAACCATATATTTTCTTCTGTTGTAATTAAACAATGTTATTTAAATAATGAATTAAGTTTGAGTCCAAGATTTAAAATGATACATCATACATCCCTCATACTTTCGCCTCTTGCAGAATTTAATATTGCTATATTTGTTGCCAAATAGGCTTAATATATAACCAAACCGATAGTAAACTGTATACTTAAATTGTTTATTTTCAAAACTCAGAATTGTTAATTATTTATGATTAAATTACTTGGTAACCGTTATATTTGATATTTGCACTTATCAAATTATAGGAAGTTAAATCATATAATATTGTTTTTGAAAAACGTTTAATACTTAACATTAAATTAAAAAAGGATGGTTCCCTATATAATTAAATTAAGGGGGTGTCATTTTCATACGATTAAGTGACCAATCGTGAAGTCGTCCCCTTCAAAACAAAAGCACGTGAAGTTGATACATCCCTGTCCCTTTGGAAGCAACTTTATAGTAAATGGTCCTTGTTTCTTTCATATTTTAACTTTTTAACTAAAAGTTATATGCTTAGGAAAAAGTATTTATTAATAATGATGTTAGCTTTAAGTATTCTCAAATTTTCATATCTAATTGAAGTTGTAACTAGGGTAAGGAAAAGTCGGGTTGAGTCACAAAAGAGTTTGGATTCGCGGGCTGAAATTCACAACTCAATCCAACATGTTTAGCTAAACAGTCAAGAGTTTTTGTCCAACTAATAATAAACATGTTGGGTTATAAACTAGTTGACATGTTTAGAGATTTTTCTACCCTGTTACTAAACATGTTGTACATAATTCACTCTGTTTATTTTGCACATATTAGATTTACAAATTTACAAATAAGTCTAAGTAGTTTAAACATCATTATAATAAAGTGATACTTATTAGATTTACAAATTTACGACTACCAAAAATTAAGAATTTATTTAATCTTGTGGGCAATGGGAATTTCAGGAGGGCAAAAGGGCACATCTCACATCCAAGTCCAACTCACCAGTTTTGACCAAAAGGGTTTAATCGTAGGACCATCAATTCGACACCACCTTGTCTTGGACTTGAAACAATAACGTGTTACTTTTACATGTTTGTGTTTTATAGAAAGTTTAAACAATAAAATTACATTTTTTTTATCCTTTATTAAGATTGTGATACAGTAAGTGAGAACTGTAATTTTACATAGTATTTGGATATATTACTTTAAAATTGTATAACATTTACACGAAATTACTAATTTCTACTACTGTTAACGTCATTTTGTTTGAAAATGTATGCTCTATTTAATAATACTCGTAACAGCTGAAATGCCATTGTCCATATTTTAAAATCACAAATAAATCATCGTAACCTAATTTGATCTCTATGTTGGGGTTGAGTTAACGGTGCAACCGATCACAAACATTAAGTAATTTTTGTTTTTCTCTTCAAATAGTGAACTCCTTACTTTAAAATCAACATATTGGGCTCCGCATATTTATTGCGTGGGCATATGTGTTTTACCAATCATACCAAAAAAAGAAAAGAATAGAAAAGGAGTGAGTTGGCCCATTTAGTGGTTGCTAGATTTATATTTATATTAATATAGCATTTCCGTTTATGAGTTATTTGGTGTCATTGAATTTTGCTCATGGTGTATACGATCTATTCGATGTGATAGTCATTTCCAAATCATTCATGGGCATCTGGTGATATTTACCAATGGAATGATCAAACACGTGACATTTAGGAAATCATTCGAGAACATTTGTTACTTAGTTATATCCGTATGGTTTCAGTATTTGGTAGATAATTGCTCTAATTTGATCAAAGCAATAAGCTTAGAATGACAAACCTCTTATTAAACACATGTATTGTCTTAAATCAATCACTAATATTCATGACTCATGAAACCCTCAAAATTGTTTAATCGAGTAGTAAGTTTTACAAGGAGTAGAGATGGTAAAATGATAAAGTATTTCATAAATGATAAAATACAAGACAGTTACTGATCGATTAGAGTTGTCATTTCTGTTCTCTTATGAAGTTTGATTAGTTTAGTACTTTAGTAAATTAAGCTATGTACTTTAACTCATTAGTTATTGAGCTTATTAAATTAAGCTATGTACTTTAAGGTTGGATCTAATTTGATTCCCAAAAAGATAATTATGTTTAAGAAATGCTTTTAAAAGTGAACTGTTTAATTATTTACTAGTCTCATCATCTCAAACCCGGGAAAAAAACTGAAGGTATTATTGGCTACATATTTTATTCTTAAGCGTATCACCTATATACACTAATAAAAGAAATTTTTAATTTTTAATATTATTTACAAAATTTTGAAAGGTTGTACAGACTACCTCATACTACATAGTATATCATTACCTACATATATATGACCTCAATTTATTTTATAGATCGGTAGGCCGGGCTACACAACCACCATTAGGCCCGCCCCCGACTCCATACATGATCACAAGTTGCTACTATCATAAATTCTAATATGCAGTTGATCAATCATGGTCGATCGTAAGTTGACATGTTCTTGTTGTCGGTAAGGAAATTTGAACACGACTCTTAACCATAACTATCAATATATTTAAACATCATTATCAACGTGATTATCAACTTAATAAACTGAAGAGGATTATAATTTAAATGATTTTATGTCGTAAAGAGTTATTTAGTTTTTGTTATGCTATAGCTAATAGTTAGCATATAAAGATTCGTGTTTGGTGAAATAAGGAAATTTACTTGATTTCACTTAGATTGTGGTAGGCCTCACTTGCTATCTTTTTGTTGCAAGACAAAGCTACATCACATGACTACGACTACAACATCAATGCTTTTTTTTCCCAATGTTAGGTCAAACTTCTTCTACAGTTTTGTGGGTGATCAATATTTATAGCTACCATATATATTTCATTCTAGTTTTATGCTATCTTTTTAAATATTAAAAAAAAGAATTTATTTAACAACAGCTTTAGGTTGGTTATAAATTTTTTCTGAGTTTTTATTTTATTTTTTTAATAATTACCTCTACGGATATATAATTATTGTAGGAGAAATGATATTTCTCCATACAATTTTTTCTTATTCATATATATCTACCAACTTTTAAATTTGATATGTGTTATTGAATAATTCTATTTCTTTATATTATCACTTGATTTTAACATTTATCATCATCAAATAAGTAGGAATATTATTGGAAGAAAATGTATTAAAAAAAAAGAGAGAGAATACCACTACTCTTTGTGTAGATAGCCCAAATGAATTAGCTAAGAATAATTTTTTTCGAGTTTTTATTTTATTTTATTTCATAATGGAGATGTTCTTAATTGGACTCAAACAGAACTTGGGCCTGATCTGTTAATTTAAATGGGCCCCCGTCTGTGTCTTGTTCATGTCTCAGCCCTCAGGAAACATGTTTCTGTCTTCAAATGCAAACATTGAAACTATCTAGAACATTTTTTTTTCTAAAAAAAAAAATTATGATCTTTAGAGTAAAAAGTTAATAAATTAATATAATGTAATCGTCGATATTAAGAAGATGCTTTAATTTACTTAAGTTCACAACTCCAAAATTAGATAATATGCCTATACGGAGTTATTGGTGTCAATCAATAATGTAGAACTTGTTTTAGAACAAAGAAAGTTATCTAAAGAAAAATTCAATCCATGATGATATGGATTTACGACAACGTTACATGATCCCGTTATATATAGGATATATAGAAAATAAATTGTAGACAATCATAACTTAATCCAGTAATTGAGAAACTGGTTTCTAACTTTTTAATATCATTTATTAAACGTTTGTTATCATATTCTGCACATATATAACTATATAAGCAAAACCTTTTAAAATTGAACCCAAACAACAAAAATTGTTAACCAACTCACTAAACTTCTATTACTAATCATAAATTCTAAACCAGTTAACTTGAAGAATGTGTAGGATTTTAGAGTTAGTTACATCATCTACTCCCTAATATTATCATTATGGTTGAATTCTCTCACTGGCGGTGGTTCCTGGACGGTGGTTGATCCGTCTCGCATTGTTATTATTGGCGGAGGTGAGGTAACGATCGATGAGTTCATCGGCGGTGGGATGAAAACACGGCCGCCGGGAGAGTGGACAAGGATGGCGATTTCTGCTCCGGTGAGGATGCAAAGTTCGCTGGCCTTTTTGAAGAGTCCCGACCGGCGTTTGGAGAATGTGACTTGGCGGTTGCTTACTTCTTCGATTTTCTTGATTTCGATCTTTTTACGGCCTTTTGATGTTTTCTTCTTCATGCTGTTGACGCCGGAGAAGCTCGTTATGTTCATGGCGATTGATGGTTAAAGGTATTTTACTCTAATTTAGGGTTGTTAATTTCCGAATAAAGGTAAGCTTTTATTTATAGTTGAAATAATAACAAATTAGTTCTTAAGTTTTAAGGCAGAATCTCGAAAATTAGGGTCCGTCAAAGATTTTGTCTTAAATATTTGAATAATTATTTAAGGAATGTTGTTACATACTTACATTGAGTAATTCACAGTTGTTTATTACTTCTATAATTATTGTTGATATTTTTTAAAATTCTCTAATTTAGTTAATAATGTCGGAGAATAAACTTTTCGCCACATATTTGTCACCTAATTTGTTATTATCTATGAAAGAAATTTGTAAAGAAATAAGTCATTGTATCAATATTATTAACTGTTGTCATTTTATTCCTTCTACTGATGTTAAGACGTTAAGTTGGTGAAATAATAATTTATATATACACAAAAATGACAACACATGCAATATATTTGAAAAAACCTAATTAATTAACTCATAATTTAAAAAATCATTTTTCCATAACAAGTCAATTAAACGTCGATGAATGAAACTCAGACACTTGTTATATGGTGAACTCTCGAAATTAACTCTACATATATAATGTATATTTTTTGTGTCAATTCGAACAAGAAATCAAGTTCTATAGCTTAAACAGTTCATCAGTCAATATTATTTATAATTGTAAAACCAATTTATATATGCATCTTATTCCCCAAATATAAAGGTTAAATTAGTGTAGCACTCTAAAATTAATTTTGCAAAATGAATTTAAAGTTCATTTATATTAATTGAGTTTGAATTAAGGACATGTGAATGTTGAATGCAAAATAGTGAAACATAAGATCGATGAGATGAAGTAGCCCCGTTTTAACTTTGCAGGAGCTGTAGACATGAGATGAGATATGGATCCATTTTACTTGCATTCTACCTATACAAAGCAGCGGCCAATAATTTTTACTTGTTTTTCGATATTTTTAATGATTTTTAAAGATGGTTGGTGATAACTCGCTATGGTTGTGTATGAGAAGGGGAGAGAGTAATTATTTTGTATTAATTTGCCATTTTAATGAACGGAATACATCTTAAGTAATTAGGAAAGTTATATGGGGATACTAGTAATTCATATTGTTTTAAAATTTGATTTAGAAAAAATTGTCAAATGATTTACTTCGTATGTAGTTAGGGGTGTTCGTTTGGACGGTTTAGTTTTATCCGAACCAAATAAATGAAACCAAATGGTTTTTGTTTTCAAAAGTTCAAACTGAACCCTCCAAACTAATTTAAAAACCAAACCAATCCAAACCAAATTACAATTTGGATGGTTTGGTTTTATCCGTTTGGTTTTCTTTAATTTTTTTACGTCACTACAAAGTATATAACATAAATAGTCTCTTAAACTTCAAAGCACCATGCATCATTTAGTATGTTGAGTTCCATCTAAGCACAAAGTGGATTTTTCTTTGTATCTTTTCAAGTTCAATGCAAGACTTGAAATTTACTCAACCTAGAAGGAGAAAATTCTGATAAATTTCATTGCTGCCTAAACCCTATCAATTGAAACACTTCCTTCTTTCAATCCATCAATCACTACTAAATTGATGATATGTGCAATGCACCGCGTATGTGTAATTAAGAAATAAGCCAATTAAATCTATTGATATTTAGAATTGTTGGGCTATGGGCTTATATATTTGAGTTAAATAATTAAATGGGTTAAATATATAAATAATAAGGTTGTAGGATTATTCAAAACAAGTCATAGATACACACACATATATATGTATATTACTATTTGGTTTATTTGGGCAATCCGGTTTTTACAATGAAAATCAAATCTAATCCGAAAACTAAACTACTAATTTAGTTCAAGTCCAAACCGATCCAAATAACCAATCCAAATGATTCAATCCAAATTGTCCAATTGGACAAACCGGTTATATCCGAATAATGAACACCCCTATATGTAGTATAGAATGTGCACACAAAAACCCTCGCGGGATATGTAGCTAATCAGAGTAACCAGGAAATGCAGAACAGATCGCTTTAGGACCATCTTGCCTAAATTAGGCCCATTCTTTGAGTTGAGAGTCTGGTTGTAATCGCCATTTGCCAATTGTGACTGGGCCTTGATTGTAGGACTTCGATCACTTTGTAATTTTGAATTGTACATTTGTGCAGGTATTATTTTTTGTGTTTCGTTAATGATAGTTTTAAGGTTGTTTTTAACATGCATTAATAATTTGTACTTTAATTTATGGATGGGTGAAATTGTAAATACAGGAATCGTTATTAGTTATTGTACAAGTTTATAATGTATGTCCCAGTGTTGTAAAACCCGTTCTACCCGGCCGAGTACTCGGTGGGTAACCGGTACTCGGTCATCTACTGGGTCGGTTAGGGGATACTCGGTCATATTACTCGGTGAAGGCTAAAGTCGTTCAAATATTTGTAAAACCCGGTAAAAATCGGTCCAACTCGTCCAAACTCGGCCCAACTCGGCCCAACTCGGTCCAACCCGGTCCAACCCGGTAAAAGGCTGTCTTTTTTTTCACGTCTTTTTTAATTAGGGTTTAAAGAACGGCTTTTCAGTTTCTTTCACGTAAACACGTTCGAAGTTCTAACCATTGCGATTTCTGTTTACAAGGTACGATTCTTCTAATCTTCATACGATTCTTCTAATCTTCATAAGTTTACAAGGTACGATTTCTGTTCGATTATAATTTATACCTGTTCGATTATACCTGTTCGATTATATTTATACCTGTACGATTTATGTTCGATTATACATGTTGTCCTGTTCGATTTATGATTCTGTTTCTGATGCTGACTTGATCGATTGTTGTTCACGTTTCTCTTTTTGTTGTGAACCACTTGATACTTGCTGGTGACCGACATTATGATTCCTAATAAGAACTTACTAGTATGATTCCTATTAATAACTTACTGTTATGTTTTGTAGCTAACACGCCATTATGTCAACAATGCCATCAACTGAATCTACTTCAAGTCAAGTTCTTAAACGGAAATCAAATGATGTTGGGTGGGATTATGGAAAGTTGGTGGATCCAAACAGACTTGATAAAATTAAATGTGATTATTGTTCGAAAGTTATGTGTGGTGGAATTAATAGATTGAAACAACACATTGCGGGTATACCAGGAGAGGTATCCCCGTGTCCCAATTCCACAAATGAAGATAAACTAAGGTGTCGAAATGCACTTAATGATACCAAAAAAAAAAGAACAGTAAACAAGTTGATGATGAAGCCTTGAGAGCAGATGTGAGGATTGGACCGATTGGTACTAATGAAACAATTGACCTCGATGCAATGGAAGAAGATTTTGGTGGTTTGAAGAAACCTTCTAGATTTGGTCCTATTGATAGATTTACAAGTACCCTTGATTCAAATGATATTTTGAACAAGGGTAAGGCAAAACAAGCTGATGTTTCCAATGTAATTCGTAAAGAAAAAATGATTCACGTGAAGGAATATATATGTAGATGGGCTTACGAATGTGCAATTCCGTTTCATGCATTTGAAAAGGATAGCTTTAAAACTTTATTGGAGGCGGTTGGTCAATTTGGACCTAGAGCTCTACCTCCAACTAGATATGAGATGGGAGAACCTTTTTTAAAGAAAGAGGTTGAAAGAACAAAAAATTTGTTACAAGTATATGAAGCCGATTGGAGATTGAACGGCTGCTCAATTATGACGGATGCATGGTCTGATAGAAAAAGGAGGAGTATTATGAATTTATGTGTAAATTCAAAGTTAGGAACTGTTTTTTTGTCTTCTAAAGAGTGTTCAGAAGAAGCTCACACAAGTCAGTTTTTGTGTCAATACGTTGATAAATGCATTGAAGAAATTGGTCTCGAAAATGTAGTTCAAGTGGTGACCGACAATGCCGCAAATAATATGGGAGCCGCTAAATTGTTGAAGGAGATTAGACCAACAATCTTTTGGACATCATGTGCAACACATACCATAAACCTTATGCTTGAAGGTAATAAGTTTAACTATTATTTATATTTATATTTGTTTAAATGTTTTGTTTTGATGTATTCTATTTTTCTTGAAGGTATTGGTGGGTTACAAAAGTTTCAAACTACTCTTGATCAAGCGAAAAAGCTAACAGTATTTATTTATGCTCACCACAAAACTTTATCTTTAATGAGGTATTTTACCAAAAAAAAAGGATATTGTGAGACCGGGAGTCACAAGATTTGCATCCGCATTTCTCACTTTACAAAGTTTGGCCGAGAAGAAGGCTCAACTTAGACAAATGTTCACTAGTGATGAGTGGGAGCAATGTAAATTTGCAAAGACGGTTAAAGGAAAAGCCGCTTTTGCAACGGTGATAAATCCTTCATTTTGGGCCGGTGTGACAATATGTTTGAAAGTTTTTTCACCTTTAGTCAAAGTACTCCGTATGGTTGATGCCGATTGGAAGCCTTCTATGGGTTTTATATATGGTGAGCTTAAAGAGGCAAGAATAGCAATTATCAATGCTTTGAATAATAATAAAAAATTATACGAGCCTATTCTTGACATTATCTCAAAAAAATCGAAGGGTAGGCTTGATACTTGCTTACATTTGACGGCTTACATTTTAAACCCATTTTATCTTTATAACAACGATGAGCTTCAAGACAATGGCGCTGCAAACCTTGCAATTGTTGATGTTATTGATAAATTATATCCAGAAAAATTAGATCCCGAAAATCTTAAGATGCAAAATCATATCATGATGGTTGAGTTGCCTATGTACAAGGGTAAACTAGGGTACTTTGGCCGGCCAATTGCAATCAAAGCATGTGAGGTGAACAACGAAAATTACGATCCTGGTAATGCATTTTATATTAGTTTACATAAATTATAATTTGTATCTTATATATTCTTATTATTTTTGTTATCATTTTTGTAATATGTTTGTTTAAAATTTGTAGCAAATTGGTGGGGAAATTATGGTCACGCTACTCCTTACTTGAGAAAAATTGCTATGAGAATACTTTCTTTAACAACTAGTTCATCCGGGTGTGAAAGGAATTGGAGCACATTCGAAGGGGTTAGTAATTTTTAAAGTTTAGTTATTAACTAAATGATGGATGTTATACTATTATATTTTTGTTACTTAATTTAAACATTGTAGGTACATACAAAAAAGAGAAATAGACTAGAGGCGAGTAAATTGAACAATCTTGTTTATGTTCAATTTAATTCCAATTTGCTTGAGAAAAACAAAAAAAGGAAGGAAAGAGGTAAGGAAGTACTTCTAGGGTATGATGCAAGTGAGGCTCAAGATTGGATTGTTGATTGTGATGGTGATGAAATTGAGCCGGGACTAACTAATAAGATGGCTAATGATGTTACGGAAGCAGATGAAGTTTTAAGACCTCATAAAAGTGCTAGACTTCCAAGGGAACTTTTTATGGATGAATTTGTGTCAGATGAGGAGGAAATAGATGATGAGGTTCAATATTATGACTCGGATGGGGCTGACATTATTCAAGAAAAAGAACAAAATGGAGACAATGAAGATTAGAAGATATAATCTAACATTTATGTTTCCTTGAAAAAACCTTATATTTTGGCGTTTTGCACTATTTATTACTTGGATTATGTTGTGATACTTTCATCCTTTTGCATTTTGAACTAACATCATGTTTAAAACTTTTAGTATTTGAAATTCACAACTAGTTATGTTTATGTTATACAATTTTTATATATAATTTCTAAATTTATATATAAAATTCCCGATTCGAGTACTCGCCGAGTACTCACCGAGTAGCCGAGTACTCGCTACAGGGTCGTCGAACGAACGGGTAGCGAGTAGCGAGTTTTACAACCTTGGTATGTCCTAACACTAAAAATCTCTTAGGACAGTTATTATCATTTTCCTATAAAAAAATAAGCAAAATGATAATAATAACCCTGAAGGTAGTCGTTAAAATGTTAGGACATGTATAACGAATTTGTATGATAACTAATAACTATTTTAAACAGTGAAATTTATATAGTAGCTCTCTTCATTTTTATATTTATAAAACTAAATACTGATAATATATCTTATAATTGAGAAATAATATTATTACTTTACTATTTATGTTTACTTATTACTAGATTAACAGAACTATCAGATTAATAGACAATATGAAAAGAAAAATTATTGAATTATATATATTATCTTATGATATTTAGTAGTAACGAGGAGTTGGAGCATGCGCTTCGCGGCGGGTTACAATGATACATATCATATTTATAAACTAACATGATATTAATCCCGTCAGAGTAAATTTAACAATTATTAATCTCGTCAGAATAAGTTGAACAATCTAGTTCGATCTAGTTTGACTTGGTTCCGTTAGGTTTGATAATATTTCGTTTTTTCGTGTATAATTAGTGAGAATTCATTTGTTTCAAACTGTGGTAATTAAAAATGTGGTCTCCGTAAGGCTATATCGTAGCAACTTTTCAACATCGATTTTATTATAATCTGTTATAATCAGCTATTAACAATCAAGAAGTGACATGTTAAGAACATCAGGTATGCTAGCTTGAGCCACTTTACTAAATCAATGTTAAATACCCTTTCACTCCTAACTCAACCTATAGGACCCACTAAAATAGTAAAACACCATTTACTCACAAAATGCCCCAGTAAAAACACTCTAAAATGTTTCTCTCTCTTCGTGACTTTCGCCATTTATCTAATTTGGCTTGTGGAGTCATTCACATCACTTTGCGGCGTGGTGCCATGTGACTTTGAATGTCACACCTAGGATTGGCAGTGGGGTTTGCGCTACCGCTAATTGTATGACAGACAATGGATGGTTCAAAAATACACGGGGTTAGAGTGCCCCTGTAATCTAGTCTTTTTTTTTAATACTACATCCGTATCAAAATAAGTGATACACTTGAAAAATTGTAGTTTTTAAGGCAAAAGATTGAAAGTGATTTAAAATAAATTAAAGTGGATAATTAGTGGATAATGGATCTCACTTCTTTTAAATGAAGTGATATTAATGATTTTTAAAAATAAAAGTAATGATAAAAGATTAATTTTTTTTTGGAAACGTAAAAGAGTAATTTTACTTTATTAAAGTAGATAGTTAGTGGAGAATGAGCCCTACTTTTTGCCAAATAAGGTAAGTTTTGGAAGTGTATCACTTATTTTGTTTCACCCCTAAATGAAAATTGTATATACGGAGGTTGTATAAAGCATTGGACTACAATTTCCAGGTGAGTGTTAGACTTTTAATTATTGTTTACAAGAAAAATGACAAGAATAGAAAGCACGAAAAGTCAATGCAGTCAGCATAAGTTGACTTGATAACTGATATAGCAACATATATGGCCTGGCCGAATGTTTTTATAAACTTTAATCTAGAGAATGTGGTTCGTAACGGGCTGGACCCATTAACATACTTTGTTCATTTTTTGAAACTTTTATATATTATTGTCATGTAAAAGATCATTATTTTAATGTAGTGACTTGCAACTAACTTTCTTAACATAATTAACATGTTTAGTTATTATCGTTCTTTTTTAAATCTCTCAGTTTTTTTCTTGAAATTTGAATGAATACAAAATTAAAGAATATTGAAAAGTAACAAACAATTGGCCGGAAGAAAAAAAATCCAGAAAACCGAAATATCATTTCAATCTTAATGGCGGTACAAATTTTAAAACAAAACGACAGATTACAAAGGTCGCAGCATCAATTCAAAAGACACTCATCACAAATTCACAATCACCCAAAGAAAAAAAAGTCTTGCAAAAAAATAATAAAAATGGCACATCAAAATTCTGACGTGGCATAATCACAACCGTCCACTCATGTTACAAACAAAGCATTGCGATGAAAGCAATCGTTCCACTCATCAAACCATGCAAGTCACGACGTAAACCACCTGCAACGGAGGAGGTTGCAGTACCGGCGATGGCCGGAGTATCATCGTCCCCGGATTTATCTGTCTTTGCTTTCTCCGGTTCAGGTGCCGGCGCCGTCGCCGGAGGTACCGGACCAAACAAGCTCATGGGTAAAAGCACCTTATCCACTTGATACACAGCAAGTGAACCGTCAGAATAGATTGAATTCGCCACCGTTGCATTAACAACGCCGGTGGTTATATTGACACTGTTGCCGGAAGTGGTGATATTTAACGGGAACTTATAAAAGGTGCTATCTCCGGCCTGTGTTCTTAAGGGATTGCTAAGGGTTTGGAACTGTGACGTGGAACTGAACGAGTTCATCTTTTTGTTGGTCGGCAAGTGAGTTGAGTGTGCCGGCGGGGAGAGTGGTGAAGGCGTTGTCGGTGGGTGCTAATACAGTCATACCTTGTTTGGAATTGTTGAGTTGTGTGTTGATTTGATCACCGACATTTGTTATGGCAAAAAGGTGGATTAGGGTTGTGAATTGGCCGGCTTTTTCCAAGATTTTTGTGATGTTGGTGGGACCTGGTGGTCCGGGAGCCGGTGCCAGCTGAGCTACGGTGGTGGTGATTAGGAGAACAATTGGTAGCAAGAATACGAAAGAGAGAAAATGTGATGTCATATTTTTCTATTTTTGGTGAGTTGACAAGGCTTGGGAATATTGGATTAGGAGTGATATGTGTTGAAACGGGTGGGGGGGTTTTATGGAGGGGGGGGGGGGGGGGGGGTTGGGTGGGGTGGGGTGGGTTGGGGTAATTGTTTGTTGAAAGGGAGCTATTATAGTTGGAGATGTTTAAAAAATCAAGTTGGTGATAGGTTGCGATTTAATTTAGTTCAAATTGAAAGTTTAAACTTCTATTTATTGGAAGATGCATCATGTTAGTCATAATAACAGGTACACTCATTGTTGATGTAATATGATAAATTTACAAGTTATTTGAATTAATGGGGTAGAAAATGTAACTTCTATTTATTGGAAGATGCATCATGTTAGTCATAATAACAGGTACACTCATTGTTGATGTAATATGATAAATTTACAAGTTATTTGAATTAATGGGGTAGAAAATGTAACTTGTTAGTGTTACACCCAAATGGTGAAAGAATCATCGTATGCTCCGGAAGATAGATTATTACGAATCATACTTGGCATGCGGGTATATACTTCAAAAGAAACTTGTCTAAAACTACCTATAGGCAGTAGGGGTCGAGTTATTGATGTGAGATGGGTCAAGAGCTCTAAGACAGATGAGACAGAGAAAACAGAAAGTATTCGTGTATATATTTACAGAAACGTGAAATCAAAGCACTACTACAGAATAGGTTTGTTGATGCGGTTGGTTATTTTTATTTGGTACGGTTGTAATAAATAACCGCATCATAAAAGATAATTCGCACAAAAAAATATAAAACCACACTATTTAATCTATTTGTTAATGCGGTTAAGAAAAAACCGCACTATTTTATCTATTTGTTAATGCGGTTAAGAAAAAACCGCACTATTTAATCTATTTGTTAATGCGGTTAAGAAAAATTGCACTAATAAATCACATTTGCACCCAAAAAGCACATTTTGCCATGTCATCAATCTGCACCACTATCATGTGATCTTAGTCGTTCATTGTTCATTATCACTTATCAATGGTCAAAATTGATTCAGCTTACACCACGTATCCCCATGAATATATATTCAAATACTCCCACAATCCTTAATCATTTTACTCATATTTTATTTCTTTCATCATTTACAAGTTTCATATGAGTAATTCTCTCAATTTTTTTTCAATATATATTCAAATATCCCAAACATCATTAATCATCTTACTCATATTCCATTTCTTTCATCATTCAAAAGTTTCAGGTTAGTAATTTTCTTAATTTTTCTTCGGTAATTGTTCTATCATCTCTAATTTTTGTTTGTTTCCATTAATTTAACTCGGTTCAAACAATTTTGTTGTGCAGACTTGAATTAAGCAAAAAATGTCAAGACGTGTAAAATTAGGAAAATGATTAGGATAGTTAAAAAGTAGTCTGGCGTTCAAAATGACTAGGAATTAAGTTGAATAATTATTGCATAAATATTTAATATTTAATCATTATTAAATATTTAATAATTACTAATTAAGTCAAAATATTGCGGCGTACAAAATTTCACAAACATTTAACATTTAATAATTAATTAATAAAAAATATAAATACCTTTTATGGTGCGGTTCTGATTTTTTGGTGCGATCATTTAATGGTGCGGTTTTATATTTTTTGAAGCGATCATTTAATGGTGCGGTTGTAATGATTTAATGGTGCGATATTTATTAGTGCGGTCTTTTAACCGCACCAATTAACCATTTTAACCGCATCAACAAACCTATTTTGTAGTAGTGAAGTAGGCGATAAAATAGCTGGAAGACACAAGAAAGGAGTTCTCGCTTTCAAATTCTAGAAAACTCCAAAAAGATCTACTCCTTACTCAAGTTTTCAGTGAAGACCAAGCAAAACTTCATCGATTCCGTCTTCCTTATTCTTTTTATTTAGATTTTCTGAAGTATTTAATTAATAATTAAATTTAATTATGACCTAAATGAAATGCGAAATTCTTGAGTAGTCTACTTCCCCTCGAATGATGAATCCTGTAATTCTTAATTAAAGAGAGTACCTTGGAATTTATAAGGAATTTACTTGTCTATGTACTGTTCCATTTGATCTTTTAGGTCCCGACTTCACCTCGACGGTTAGGCCACGCCGCCCTTAACTTAAAGTCTATATGTGACAGATAGACTCTTGTAACCATGACATCTTTTCTATTTGCTACTTGAACATAATTTCTTTATTTAAAAGGAACTACTGAATTCCACAGAATTCTTGACGATAGCAAGCTGGAACAACCTGTTCTTCCTGAATACCCCGATTCAAGGCCAAAGAATTTCCCGCCGCTACCATATAGTATTCATCTCGACCCGGTGATAAATAAAGCATCCGCGCCCCTTTTGATCTCTCAGAAATATTATAAAACGGACTTTCTAGAGACTCCCAACGACCAATCCTTGCATGAATTGCTAAGGATCCAATAAGTCCAACATTTATTACTTTAGTTTCCAGGTCGTTGATAAACAATTTTTTACACTCTATAGTCTTTAAAGCTATGTTGCATATTGTTTGTTTATACTATTTGGCTATATTGTACCACAACGTAACACCATAGATATTAGTTATTTGACAAAATTGCTTTGTATTTTGTACAAAATAAACTATTTTTAACATTTTATTAAGAAAAGTGATTCTAGCTAGACATTTAAAATCAGAGCAAATGCTTATGTGCTCGTTACTTGTCAGGCATCATAAAATAGTTATGACGTTTTTACTTATGTATTAGTTTATCATGACAAGTTTGATATAGGTGAATTATTCTTTATTCTATTATTCTTTTCTTTTTTTTAAGAAATGAGAGTTGGTTATGCACTTATGGTAGTTGTTTTATTCATCAGAAGTATCATGGACCATAAAAAGAGGGAGAGGGGCCAGTATATAAGTTTGCTTAAGAAAGCAGGAAACACAAAAGTTAGATACAGAAATAGGGTCATATATATTTCTAGAATTAACACTATGATAACATATAGCTAGGATTCATAAAATTGTCTTCACTAAAAATGTACAAATATGCAGGAAACACATTTCTAATATCGTGATATATATCATGTTATTCCTCAAATATAATTAAAGCCTGCCATAAAAATAGGTAGTTTTAATACAAAAACCGTAATCACATTATCTTAAAGTAGCAATTTAATTAAAACTTGTTCAAAACAATTTAGAATTATATATTCTGATCTTAATTAGCCTTGTTTATTATACAATAAACTAATAAATTTAATAAAAATATATAAGAAGTAGTTACCAGCTCTTCAATATTAATACAATCACGATCCAACCGTTCATTATGACAACCAAACGTAAAATGATTCACAAATTTGTTAGAGCCAATTCAGCAATCAAGACCCGTGCCCGTTGCTTCGATTTGGTTTCAGTAAGTGAAATGGTTGATACGTCCTCTTTAGTTGTGCCTCTGTTGATTTCACTTTAGTTTAGATACGTGGTTGACGATGAAAAATTTGGGTTATTTTGTGGGTATTATTATTTATAACTTATGCATCATTTATAAGTCAAATATGATGCAAGTTGTTTATCCATCTGTTGGTCAATAATGCGAAAAAATGACAAAATAAAAAATTAGTTAAAATCTATTAGTTTTTTTTAACTTGATTTATGTATAAAGTGTAACATTTTAAAGACTTAAATAGTGAAAATTATAAATATTCAGATACTTTTTTATTTTAGAAAACAAACATTTTTGTAAGATTCGCTTACATATTATCAAAATAAATTATTTTACAGATTTCTGAGAAAAGAAAATAAACTCTTACAAACAACATTTATTATATATGGAAAATGATAATGACAGCTCTTAGGGTTGTCATTAAGAAGTTAAATAACAAAAGACAACCTCATGAATTTTAGGAATATTACTTTTTTAATCAATGTTGGAGCAAAACACAGATCAACTTATTACTAATGCTGCAGTTAGTACTGATCACTTAAACTGGGCGTAATGGGTGACCAAACCCAGTTTGGTCACCCCTGCCACCTCTGCGCCACATCAGCTTTCTCTCTCCTGATCAATCACACGACCAGACAGCGACCAAATGCCCGTAATGGGTGACCGTTCGGAATTTTTTTTTTTTTTAATTCAAATTAAAAACAAATACATTAATTATAAAAAAAAACATTACATTAATAATTAAAAAAAAACATAAATAAAAATAACATTACAATAAATACTAAAAAAAAATAAACTATCAGTCCAAATTATATTTAGCCCTGATTTTCGCCTTCTTTGCCAAAACCCACTCAAGATTTCTGCCGGTGAGGTGATCATGGGACGAATTGTAGAATTCCATGTGCTTGAGCTCTTGGGTATCTTTTTGTATCTCCATGAAATCAGATATGTTCGCTTTGCGGAAGTCAAAAAATTCGTCCGTGGCCTCTTTCCAATGCCCGACTAATTCCTGAGCCGATGATGGCGGGGGGCACCGTAATCTGAACTTTGAGCAGCTGATGACGATGCCGCTGCTTTCTTCTTCGCCTTGTCCCGCCCCATTGGTCGAGGGGGTGCAACTTCCACTTCTTCATCATACTGATCCTCCTCTTCTGGACCAACACATGAACCTTGCGCAGCGGATGATGAAGAAGTCCTTGATTTTGATAACCTTGTTGTGGTACTTGTTGATATTGTGGTGGTTGTTGTTGTGGTCGGTATGGTTGTGGGAAGTAGGGGGAGCAAATGGATTATTTTGATAACCTTGTGGGATTTGGTGACTTGTTTGGTGTACGAAACCGGGTGGTCGAAAGTTGATCGAGGGTGATTGAGAGGGTGTAGTAGAGGGTGCTCCGCGTCGAGATTTTGTAGCCTTTCCTTTGTTCTTGGATGAAGACATTTTTAGAGAGGGTGATTGAGAGATTTAAGTGTGTGTTTGAGTGGAGAAAGAAATGAGAGTTGTGAATTATTTGGTAAAAGAATTGGGTATTTATAAGGTAAAAAAAGGGGTAAAAATTAAATTTATTTGGGGTAAAAAGTAGCCGTTGGAGGCTTGCAACGTTCGGATTCGTACACCAGTAGTAACTCATACTACTGACATTATAGCAGTAGTAAATGAAGAAGAGGAATTAAAAGCAGCAAATACTACTGATGCCCTATCAGTAGTAACTCCTGAAGTTACACCAGTAGTAACTACTCTGGTTACTACTGAAGAGGAAGAACTACATTTTCCAGAGCTAATTGAAAGAGAGAGACATGTCATCATTACCAAATCACCAACACCTGATCAACCACTTATCATACCTGACATTGATGATAATGTGAATTGGTTTGAGGTTGATGAGTGCTCACTTCCTCCACATCCAAAAATACTTCAACAAGATGAACTTAGATCATTTTCTCCTTCTGTAATAATAAGTGGAGTACCAGACATGAAATATATTCCACCTCCACCTTCAGCACATATTGGAAAGGGTAAAGAAATATATGATGAAGATTACCCTAACAGAGCTCTTGGTCATTACATGGTAAACAAGATAAATCTTGTTAGAGCTGACAAACAGTCTAAATGGAAGGTGAAGCATAAGAGATATTGGGAGAAGGTAGCTAAGTATCAAGCTCTTGAACAAAAGAAGGATAGAATAGAAATTCCTGTTCAAGCACCTGTTCAAATTAAAGATGTTCAGATAGAAGCCCAAGAAGCAGAATTCAAAAGGCTTAGAAAAGTAGAAGAAGAACATCTAAACTGTCTTGAAGATCTTGTAGCAGAATGTAAAAGAACAAAAGGTGATCTACATGATGATATATTTGAACAGAAGGACAACATGATTGAATATTTAAAGACAAAAGGTCACAGTGCAAAATCTTTTGGAAGAATGAAGATGATAACTATAATTGAAAAATACTGCACTGCAAAGAAGAAAGACCTGGCTGAACAAGAAGCTGAAGAATCAAAGAAAGCCAAAACTTTAATCCCAATCAGCTTAAATCTACTCAAGGATGGTAGTGTTTCAACTGTTGGTGATACTTCAACTCCCCAATCTAAGAAAAGAAAATCTGTTGATCAAGAACAAAGCTCTAAGAAGAAGTCAAAACAAATTATACCTGTTCTTGAAATGCCAGTTGCTCCTCTACAAAACAATCCAATTCTTAACTGGAGAGTGATGCAGAACAATGTCATAGAGGTCATAAGGGAAGACAAAGTTGTACAGAGATTCACTGGATGGTTACCCTTAATCAGATCATGTTCAAGAAGTGATGTAATCAAACTTCTGATTATTGGGAACCAAGAATGACAAAGAAATCATGGAAAGAGTCTGGAGCTGGATATTTAACAAAGATGATTGATGCTGCATTTTATCCAGACAATTATCCAGAACAATTTACAAATCCAGGTAATGTGTATGCTTGGAATGTCATTCCTACTGCAAATATGTACTTCTTTGAGAAATCAGGCAAAGTGTGTGAATTGTACTTATATGAGAAAGAATATCCACATTCTGAGAAGACTATGTATCAGATATTCATAAATACTTTGATGAAACCCTATGATGCTGTTATGTTCCAAAACAAACTGAATTATTTTACAAAGAGGAACAGCAGATATATTATTGAACAAAGGCTTCAACAGAATCAAAGAACTCTTGAGAAAAGAAGAAAAGAACAAGAGGAACAAAAGAAACTTGATTGATTAAAAGATGATCAATAAGTTTAGGGGGAGATTGTTGGAGCAAAACACAGATCAACTTATTACTAATGTTGCAGTTAGTACTGATCACTTAGTACTGATGGGGCAGAATTGATTGATACTGAGAAGTTGATACTGATGATACTATAACTAAGTTACTACTGATCATGCAAAGATTGAAGATACTACTGATCATTAGTAGTTACTACTGACGATGTATCTGGACTTACTACTGATCACCAAGTTTACTACTGATCTTCATATTTACTACTGGTGATTAGTTTTACTACTGATGACGCGTTTTTGAAGAATATCAAGTCCGAGATCTTCGTATAGATAGTTATAGAATGTAAATCAATGTATATTATTATTATTCGATGTAAATCAAGTCCTAGAATAACTAGGGTAAATAGTTTAGCTTCAAGGACTATTATAAATAGTTCCTTACGAATTGTAAACGTACGTGTGTATTGTTAACTCAATAATATACATTGAAGCTTTTTGTGAAACTGTGTTCTTAATATTCTCGCATATTATTTACAGTTCATTGTTCTTAATATATTGATATAGTGTTGATCCGCTGCAACTTCTATCATCAATTAGATCTAAGGTGTTTATTAACTTATTTATAGTTAATCGATCCTGACAAGTGGTATCAGAGCTTATTGGTTCTAGATCTACTATTTGTTAAGAACAACAAAAAGTTTTAATCTTTAAAACACACATTATTAATCATGACTGATAATAATGAAAGCACTCAGGCCAACAAAATTCCTATACTCACACCCAACAACTTTGGGATGTGGAAAAATCGTATTAAGCAATACATGCTTATTACAGATTATTCTATGTGGGAAGTTGTCCTTGAAGGAAACAAAACTGGTCCTGGTCAAGCAAGCAGCTCTGCAAGTGAGGCAGACAAACTTAAATGTGAGAAGGAAAAGAAGGACAAGGGCATCGAACTCAAAACTCTAAGCACTCTATTACTGGCCATTCCTAACGATTATCAACATCTCTTTGTTGAATATGATGATGCAAAAATACTATGGGAAGCACTGGAGAAGAGATTCGTTGGGACAAAGAGCACCAAGAGGAATATGAAGTCTGTTCTCAAACAAGACTTTGAAAACTTCAAAGGAAAACCCAATGAAACACTCACTCAAGTGTTTGACAGATTCAACAAACTAATTGGTGAACTTAACCAGGTTGGGGTTAAGATGGATCAAGAAGATGTTAACATGAAGTTCCTAAGATCTATTAGTGAAGAATGGGCCATGTATACAGTGGTATATAGACAAAGAGATGCTCTAGAAGAAAAGGAGTTGGATGAACTCTATAATGATCTCAGAGTATTTGAAACTTAGGTAAACCAAAAGAACCCTTCTATTTCTTCTAATAATGCTGCATTTGTCTCTAGTACAGGTCAAGGTCAGGAAACCTCTATAGGAAAGGCTGCAGATTCTGAAGATGCTGCAAGAGAATCTTTCTTCACTAGTCATGTGCATACTGCATTGATTAGTGATGACTTGGAACAATTGAACCCAGATGATCTTGAGGAGATGGATCTTAAATGGCAGATGGCAATGCTGAGCCTAAGGACAAAAAGATTCTTAAAGAGAACTGGTAGGACAAGCCTCAACTTCAACAAAGGTGACAAAGCTGGATTTGACAAAACTAAAGTCAAATGTTACAACTGTAACAACCTTGGTCACTTTGCAAAAGAGTGTCCTCAGCCAGACAAAAGATCAAAATCAACTGCCCTTGTATCACAACAAGGACAAGGATATGACTGGAGCTTCCAAGCAGAAGAGCATACTCAAAATCAAGCTCTCATGGCCTTTACTGACAACAAAACTGAGGTAAAACCTAAACCTTGTACTTCTGAATGTGCTAAAATTGTTAAAAACTTAGAAAAAGAAAACACTAAATTAAATGAAGATTTAGCAAAAGCAGTTAGAAGAAATCATGAGTTTGATAGTGTGATTGCTGATCAAGAACATCAAATAAAGGTGTACAAGATGATTGATCAACGGATCAAGGAAGAATTGCTTCAAGCTGTGGATGAGAAAGAGTTCTATGAAACAAAAAATAAAGAACTAACAAGTAAATTAGAAGAATGTCAGCTTGAAATTGAACAAAACAAATTAACAATTAAAAAGTTTGAAAGAAGCACTAAAATTCTAGATGAATTAACTAATAATCAAACTACAGAAAAGGTTGTTCATGGGGTGGGATATCATGCTGTACCACCTCCACATAAATTCATTCCTCCACTCAAAAACAGTTCAGAAAGAATAATTAATGAATTAAAAACTGAAAATCAAACTGAATCTAATACTGAAACATCTGAATCAAATGATTCTTCTGATGATGAGCAATCAATTGAATTTACAATATCTCGAAGTGAATCACCAAAATCAATTGATACAAGTTTTCACACAGCTCAAAGTCCAAATGAATCTCCCAAATATAATGCAGATAATGTACCAAAAATCTTAACAAGGGGGAATGAAAGAAATAAAAAACAACTCTTAGACCAAAGAATACCTGAAGGTGCTAAAAATAAGAAATTAAGATGTGTTATATGCAATAAAATGAACCATTTAGCAAAGGATTGTCACTTCAATCCAATAAACTGTAAAGAGTTAAAAGAATTTAAAATTTTTAAACAAGGATCAAAAACTCAAAAGTTAAAAAATACTACTGGTCCTTCAGTAGTAAATACAATCAAAACTCAAATTGCTGAAACTCCAAGATTTGGAAGAAGTGCACCAAGATTTGTGCAAAACAGAAGAGTTGGCAGCCCAAAGAACAGCAATTACTTCAAGAACAATGGAAAATCCAATCAAAATAAACAATATTTTAAATTTTCCAACACCAGTAGAAACTCTAACAAATTTACTACTGGTGTTAACCCTAATTATAATGCTGTATGGTACCAGTACAAGAATACTACTGGTAAAAACCCTAATTTCAAAAATACTACTGCTCCCAAAACAACTTTCAAAAATACTACTGGTGGTAACTCTAAAAACACTACTGGTCATTCTAAACATGGTAAGTACCCAAATACTACTGGTCCATCAGTAGTAAAGTATTCAAAAGCTAAAAACAATAGGTATAAACCAAGATCAGTAGGAAAATCTCACACCAGTAATAACTCCAAAAGGACAGTAGTAAAACAAAACACCAGTAATAAACAAGTATGGGTACCAAAAGTCTTTAAAGTTAAATCCCCAAAAGCTTATTTCTCAAAGGATGAACCCAAGACATATAAAGCTTGGGTTCCCAAACTTAACTAATCCTTTACTCACTTGTGCAGAGCATTCAGATCCCAGAAGAAGGAAGAACATGGCACATTGATAGTGGATGCTCAAGGCACATGACTGGAAATCTGCAAATTCTTAAAGATTTCAAGTCATTTGATGGAGGATATGTGGCATTTGGTGAGAATCCCCAGGGAGGTAAGATTACAGGTAAAGGTACCGTTACTAATGGAAAAATTACCTTTGATGATGTATTTTATGTAGCTGAACTAAAATACAAACTTGTCAGTGTGTCTCAAGTTTGTGATAAAAAGAACAAGATTCTGTTCACAGACATTGAGTGCATCATTCTTTCTCCTGATTTTATTTTGGATGAAAAATATGTATTTTTAAGAACTCCTAGGAGAAACAATGTGTATTGCCTAGATATAGGGGGAGAACTCATTTCTACAAATGAGGTCAACTGTTTTATATCCAAGGCAAACACCACTGAATCAGAACTATGGCATAGAAGGATGTGTCACACAAATTTCAAAAACATGAACAATCTAGTAAAAAGAAATCTGGTCATTGGACTACCTCAAAAACAATTCATGTGTGATCATCACTGTGTTGCATGCCTAAAAGGTAAACAACACAAGACTTCTCATAAGTCCAAAACTGTGAACTCTATTTCTGTTCATTTACAGCTCTTACATATGGACCTTTTTGGACCTACAAATGTAATGAGTATTGGAAAGAAACAATATTGTCTTGTTATTACTGATGACTTTTCCAGATATACATGGGTTTTCTTTCTCAGGACAAAGGATGAAACAAGTGAACTCATAAAGAACTTAATTGTCAAACTGGAAAACACATCTGATCAAAAAGTGAAAGCCATAAGATGTGATAATGGCACAGAATTTAAAAATGCTAACTTAATTAACTTTTGGGATCTTAAAGGTATTGACAGACAATACAGCTCACCTAGAACTCCACAACAAAATGGTGTAGCTGAAAGAAGAAATAGAACCATCATTGAAGCAGCAAGATCAATGCTTGCAGACTCAAAATTACCAATTACTTTTTGGGCAGAAGCTGTTAATACTGCTTGTTATGTTCAGAACAGAGTATTAATAGTGAAACCACATTTTAAAACACCATATGAACTTTTCAATAAAAGAAAACCTTCTATAAGTTTCTTAAAATCATTTGGTTGTCCTTGTACTATCTTAATTACAAGAGAACAAATTGGTAAATTTGACTGCAAAGCTGATGATGGAATCTTTGTGGGATACTCTACTCAAAGCAAATCATACAGAGTATTCAACAAAAGACTAAGGATAATTGAAGAAAGCATCAATGTATCCTTTAATGAAAATGTACCTAATGAACAAAGAAATGGTCCAGATTGGCTATTTGACATAGACAATCTAACCAAATCCTTTAATTCTAATATGAATTTCAATGTAGGTAATTCAAATTGTCACAATCAAAAGGAAGGAACATCATCAGTTAATACTGGTCAAGAGGAAATGAGATACATTGTAGTTAATACTGCTCCAGTAGTTAATACTGATGTCAGTAATAACTCAAGTTCTGGAACCAGTAGTAACTCTGAGAATGAGGACAGTAGTAATTCAAATACTACTGATACCAGTAATAGTACTCAAAATACTACTGGTCCCAACATTAACCTAGATTTTCAAGATACTACTGATACCAGTAACAACAACAACTCTACTGATCTCAATAAAGACAATGGCAGTAGTGACTCTGACCAAGAAGATGATGAACCAAATATCAATGACAATGAAGGATCTCTAGAAGAACAACTACCTGAGACAAATGATTCCAATCTTGAAAATCAACTAGTGGTTGATAAAGCTACAACTACAAGGACTCAAAAGAACCATCCATTAGACCTTGTTCTAAGTGATGTCAACTCACCATTACAAACAAGAAGCAAATTAAACAAAAGCTTAACTGCAAATATGTGTAATATAAGTTTAATTGCTAATGAATGTATGTATGAATGCTTTCTGTCTCAGGAAGAACCAAAGAAGATCCAACAAGCAATGAAGGACTCAAACTGGATTGAGGCAATGCAAGAAGAACTCCTTCAATTTAAATTACAAGCTGTTTGGACACTTGTACCTCTACCCAAAGGAAAAAGAGCCATTGGAACAAGATGGATATTCAGAAACAAGAAAGATGAAAGAGGTATAATGATCAAGAATAAAGCCAGACTTGTAGCCCAAGGATACACTCAAGAAGAAGGAATAGACTATGATGAAGTATATGCTCCTGTTGCTAGAATTGAAGCCATAAGAATATTTCTAGCATATGCTTCATTCAAGAAATTCAAAGTCTATCAAATGGATGTTAAGAGTGCCTTCCTATATGGGAAAATTGAAGAAGAGGTCTATGTCTGCCAACCTCCAGGTTTTGAAGATCCAAAACATGGTGATTATGTGTTCAAATTAGATAAAGCTCTATATGGCCTACATCAGGCACCAAGAGCATGGTATGACACATTATCATCATACCTATTGAAGAACAACTTTAAAAGAGGAGCCATTGACAAAACTTTGTTCACAAAGAAAGTCAAAGATGATATACTACTGGTACAAATTTATGTAGATGATATCATCTTTGGCTCAACCAATGATTTACTATGCAAAGAATTTGAAGAACTGATGCAAATTAAATTCAAGATGAGCTCCATGGGTCCAATGAACTTCTTCCTTGGACTCCAAGTCAATCAAAGAACTGATGGTATTTTGATAAATCAATCAAAATATGTCAAAGACATCTTGGAAAAGTTTGACTTGAAAGACAGTAAAAGTGCTAGTACACCAATGGAAACACACAAACACCTACATCCTGATGTTGAGGGGGAGGATGTAGATGAACACTTATATAGATCAATGATAGGCTCTTTGATGTACTTAACTGCATCAAGACCTGACATTATGTATAGTGTTTGTGTGTGTGCAAGATATCAAGCAAGACCCAAAGAACTACACTTGCAGGCTGTTAAAAGAATATTCAGATACTTGAAAGGCAAACCATCACTAGGTCTATGGTATCCACATGATTCACCCTTTGAACTAATAGCCTATACAGATAGTGACTATGGAGGTGAATGTCAAGACAGAAAGTCCACTACTGGTGGATGTCAATTCTTTGGATCAAGACTGGTGTCATGGCAATGTAAGAAGCAAACAAATGTATCAACATCTACTGCTGAAGCAGAATATGTAGCTGCATCTGCTTGCTGTGCTCAAGTACTATGGATTCAAAATCAGCTTCTAGACTTTGGTATCTCTATCCTCAAAACTCCTATTTTTATTGATAATCAAAGTGCTATTAGTATTGTGAATAATCCAGTAAAACATTCAAAAACTAAACACATTGAAATAAGATTTCACTTTATAAGAGATTGTAATGAAAAGAAATTAATCAAAGTAGTTAAAATCCATACTGATGATCAATTAGCAGATCTTTTTACAAAAGCATTTGATGTAGGAAGATTCAACTTCTTGGTTAGCAGTATTGGAATGATTTTAATAACTTAAAATCTCACTTAAAATCATGTGTAAAGTCAGTGTTGTAAAATATTATTTATTTACTTAAGTGTTTTACTACTGGTATATCTGCATTACTGGTATGAAAGTGTATGCACAAAATACTACTGGTAGTTCATTACTACTGGTGTATATTAGGTTTACACAAATACTACTGGTAAGTCAGTACTACTGGTATTCACATATACTACTGGTCTTGTGTGTTAATGGTTACTACTGATGTCTATAGTTACTACTGATGTCAAAATCCTTAGTCATTACTGATGTTAGTAGATACTACTGACGTTTTACTACTGATATCTTAATTACTACTGGTCTTTCAGAAACACAATTACCAAACTAACCCCCATGAAAATAACCGTTATGTTATGATTCGAAGGATATTTTAGTAGTTTTGCAGGTTAAATCGAAAGATATAAAAGGCGGCAGACGATTAGTTTAGCATTATCTTCACTTCGATTTGCTAAAACCTCTCGATAAACCCTAGCTTTCGATCAAAAACTCATCTTCAGTCTTAAAATTCTTAAAAATTTTCTCTCAAATCACTGCAAAATGGCAACTCTACAATCCCTCAATGTTCAAACTGATCTCAAATACTCAGAGTTCCACAATATGTGTGCCTTTCTACGCAATCCAGACGGAACAAAGGATTTCAGACCAATCGTACACTTCTTGAAAAATTCTTACATACGATTCGCATTAACGGTGAAACCGAAGGCATACCAACAGCACTTGGTGGATTTCTGGACCAATGCTGAAAGAACGGAGGGTGCAACTGTACCAATGATCAAATCATCCGTGGATGGAAAAACGATCACCATCACAGAACAATCTATTCGACAACATCTTCAACTACACGATGATTCAGGTATGACTACTCTTCCTAAGGAATTCATTGCTGAAATTTTAAACAAAATGGGATATGAGGGAAGACTAAACATAGTAACTTTTCAAAAAGGTCTTCTCTCCCCACAATGGAAATTTCTTGTCCATACTATTCAGCATTGTATTTCTCCAAAAAGGAGTACTTGGAATGAGTTTAACAGGTCAATAGCATCTGCTGTTGTCTGTCTATGCACAGACCAAGTATTCAATTTTTCTAATATGATTTTTGAAGGTATGTTGGGAAATCTTAACTCTTCAAAATTTTTAATGTATCCCAGATTTATCCAACATATCATTAACATTGAATTACAAAACTTGTCAACTCCCAAAAATATTTTCATAATTCCAGAGTTGAACAAGAAAGTTTTCTCAAATATGAGAAAACAATTTAAATTTTCGGGCAAGGAAACCCCTCTGTTTCCTAATATGATCAAAGATCACACACCTATTGGAGAGGGTTCAATCAAAGATATATCCCAAATTGAACCTCAACCCACTCCATCACCCCCAAATACAGCCCAAACACCACCCCATATAGCCACTCAATCACCCACTCACTTAGAAGTCCTGAATGTGTCCCAGGAACTTGATATAAATCTGCAGAGTGCTACTCTTCACTCTGTGGAAGACCTACCAGATAAAACCAAAAATATTTCCACACTCTATAAAAGAAAGAAATCTTTAAAGGACACCAGGGGACAAATCGAGTCACACCCCAGGCTCAAAGAGTTGTCCTCCAAGGAGGAGAGAGGACATGAGGGGAGGGCTTTCACTACTGATGCCCCAAAGGTGGGTGCACAGGATAGTGAAAACATCACTAAGACCCAAACCTCGGCAACTTTAAGTGATGACTCTTTTGAGGAACTACTTAAAGGACCCCGGTGCCAAGAAACCAAAAGGGGGGACATCTCTGCTTCTTCTAGGAAGAAGAGAATGTTTAAAAGACCCAATGACTCACCAAGCAGTGATGAGGGCAGATCTGTGGAATTGATGGAAAGGAAGGAAAACCTTAAAACCAATGTACCTGTTAGTAAGCCCGATGATCTTGCTAGATGGAGTGAGGGCAGTATTAAAATCACTCAATTGACGGATAAAGTGGATTCTCTTGAATCCACTGTACAAGATTGTCTCAAATATTTAACAAACCAAGGGAAAACAATGGCTGCAATGAAAAGGCATGTCAACACCATCAACAAAAGAATGAGATTCTATGAGCGTAGGCTTCATCAACAAGCCAAAATCATCAGAACATTGAAGAAGAAACTAGATGATAGTGAGGCTCCACCAGTTGAGCTCACTAAGGGGGAGAAGTATAACATACAGACAATGATTGATGAATCTATTGCAGCAGCAGCATCCTCCCTCTTAAATTTAAAAGAAACAGAAGTTGATGAAGGCCCAGAGATGATGGTTACAGAAGAAGAGCCAATTACTACTGCTCCTACTAAAGAACAAGCTGAAAAAGAAACACCAGTAGTAACTCATACTACTGACATTATAGCAGTAGTAAATGAAGAAGAGGAATTAAAAGCAGCAAATACTACTGATGCCCTATCAGTAGTAACTCCTGAAGTTACACCAGTAGTAACTACTCTGGTTACTACTGAAGAGGAAGAACTACATTTTCCAGAGCTAATTGAAAGAGAGAGACATGTCATCATTACCAAATCACCAACACCTGATCAACCACTTATCATACCTGACATTGATGATAATGTGAATTGGTTTGAGGTTGATGAGTGCTCACTTCCTCCACATCCAAAAATACTTCAACAAGATGAACTTAGATCATTTTCTCCTTCTGTAATAATAAGTGGAGTACCAGACATGAAATATATTCCATCTCCACCTTCAGCACATATTGGAAAGGGTAAAGAAATATATGATGAAGATTACCCTAACAGAGCTCTTGGTCATTACATGGTAAACAAGATAAATCTTGTTAGAGCTGACAAACAGTCTAAATGGAAGGTGAAGCATAAGAGATATTGGGAGAAGGTAGCTAAGTATCAAGCTCTTGAACAAAAGAAGGATAGAATAGAAATTCCTGTTCAAGCACCTGTTCAAATTAAAGATGTTCAGATAGAAGCCCAAGAAGCAGAATTCAAAAGGCTTAGAAAAGTAGAAGAAGAACATCTAAACTGTCTTGAAGATCTTGTAGCAGAATGTAAAAGAACAAAAGGTGATCTACATGATGATATATTTGAACAGAAGGACAACATGATTGAATATTTAAAGACAAAAGGTCACAGTGCAAAATCTTTTGGAAGAATGAAGATGATAACTATAATTGAAAAATACTGCACTGCAAAGAAGAAAGACCTGGCTGAACAAGAAGCTGAAGAATCAAAGAAAGCCAAAACTTTAATCCCAATCAGCTTAAATCTACTCAAGGATGGTAGTGTTTCAACTGTTGGTGATACTTCAACTCCCCAATCTAAGAAAAGAAAATCTGTTGATCAAGAACAAAGCTCTAAGAAGAAGTCAAAACAAATTATACCTGTTCTTGAAATGCCAGTTGCTCCTCTACAAAACAATCCAATTCTTAACTGGAGAGTGATGCAGAACAATGTCATAGAGGTCATAAGGGAAGACAAAGTTGTACAGAGATTCACTGGATGGTTACCCTTAATCAGATCATGTTCAAGAAGTGATGTAATCAAACTTCTGATTATTGGGAAACCAAGAATGAACAAGAAATCATGGAAAGAGTCTGGAGCTGGATATTTAACAAAGATGATTGATGCTGCATTTTATCCAGACAATTATCCAGAACAATTTACAAATCCAGGTAATGTGTATGCTTGGAATGTCATTCCTACTGCAAATATGTACTTCTTTGAGAAATCAGGCAAAGTGTGTGAATTGTACTTATATGAGAAAGAATATCCACATTCTGAGAAGACTATGTATCAGATATTCATAAATACTTTGATGAAACCCTATGATGCTGTTATGTTCCAAAACAAACTGAATTATTTTACAAAGAGGAACAGCAGATATATTATTGAACAAAGGCTTCAACAGAATCAAAGAACTCTTGAGAAAAGAAGAAAAGAACAAGAGGAACAAAAGAAACTTGATTGATTAAAAGATGATCAATAAGTTTAGGGGGAGATTGTTGGAGCAAAACACAGATCAACTTATTACTAATGCTGCAGTTAGTACTGATCACTTAGTACTGATGGGGCAGAATTGATTGATACTGAGAAGTTGATACTTATGATACTATAACTAAGTTACTACTGATCATGCAAAGATTGAAGATACTACTGATCATTAGTAGTTACTACTGACGATGTATCTGGACTTACTACTGATCACCAAGTTTACTACTGATCTTCATATTTACTACTGGTGATTAGTTTTACTACTGATGACGCGTTTTTGAAGAATATCAAGTCCGAGATCTTCGTATAGATAGTTATAGAATGTAAATCAATGTATATTATTATTATTCGATGTAAATCAAGTCCTAGAATAACTAGGGTAAATAGTTTAGCTTCAAGGACTATTATAAATAGTTCCTTACGAATTGTAAACGTACGTGTGTATTGTTAACTCAATAATATACATTGAAGCTTTTTGTGAAACTGTGTTCTTAATATTCTCGCATATTATTTACAGTTCATTGTTCTTAATATATTGATATAGTGTTGATCCGCTGCAACTTCTATCATCAATTAGATCTAAGGTGTTTATTAACTTATTTATAGTTAATCGATCCTGACAATCAATATACAAGTTTTTTATGCATGTTTTTATGCATGTTTTTATGCATGTTAGTGATAGCCTTAAGGGTTGTCATTAACAAAACCCATTATATATTACTACTATAATACATTTGTAGTTCAAATTTCTGTTAGATTATTGTTCACAAAACTAACATTGTTAAAGATTTAGTAATTAAGGACTTCACAGAAACTAACGTCGTTAATGATTTGGTATATTGAAATACAGAAACATGCTTGAAGAATCCTTTCACGTGCTGGGCTTTTTAGCCTCACAACTCACAATTCTCAAGAATTGCATGGCCCAATAATATGTTACCATTTGCGATAAAACATTTGATATGTCACCGTTTTTAAAATTCAAAATATCTAATGGCTATTATTGGGGATGAAATGAATAAGTATAATTTTTTTAACTACTATTACACTAATATTAAAAGATTAAAGCAAAATTGCTTAATAATATTATATAATTTTATTATACTTAAAATATTCATAAATATTATTTAAATACTAATAATTTATTACTTAAAAGATTTACTTATTTTACATAACTGAAATCTTTCTGTAATGTTATATCTCATATATTTGAACTTATATATATTCATATTATACATCATTTTTATAAATGTTATGAATAATTAATATTGATGATTATTTGATATTGAGAAACATATATATTCTTAATGTTTTTTGTATCACGAACTCAAACTTTTTCAAAATTACTAACAAAATTGACAACTATTAGAGTGTTGTAAAATATGCATTTTAACGTATCTTGCACTATTTATTGAATTTTTAGAAATCACTCATAATAACACTATTAATGTTGTAATTACAGTAGACATGATCTTATATCATTTTATTTGTTAATAAATAAAAAATAATAAATCTAATCAAAGTCGAATCTTAATCTCAACGGAAAAAAGTTACATTTAAAATCCTGTAACAACGTGCGGGGCACCACAATCCTTGTATATAACATTTACCATTAGGTGAACTGTGGTTTTTTTTTTTTGTCTTTTTCAAAAATTCCGTTCAATATATAATGGTGAAGAGGCAATTCAAAACATAAAGACTTTCCTGCCAGCGTGGTTGGCTGCCACTTGATAAGGCTTGTCCTTGCCAATACACTCAAGCTCGAATCCCTTCTCCAGTGTTTTTTTCTCAATTCTTTTAAATTTCTCTCTACTGCAGCGTTTTTTTATTTCTTTTAAATTTATTTGTTTCTTAATTTTTTCACAGATTTTTTCATATCTTTAAAATTTATTTGTTTTTTTTTCAATTCATTTAATCTTTTTCAAACTTTGTAAAATTTACAAACTTTATAATAACTTTTATGTTGAAAATGATATACATTATTAAAGTTTTTATTTTTATTATATTATTAGTATCATCATTAATAATTTTTTATACAAAGTTTGTTTTAAAAAATGTTTAAATTTCTAAAAATAACAAATTATACAATCTTATTTTTAACATAAGTTTTTTTGGATTGATATGAGTAACACACTATACAAAGTAAAACTAACGGATACGAATCGACATAATTAGTGAGAATAAAAAAATGGATACACTTAGCAGAATAACACATGTCGTGCAAGACGATGTACAACTAAAAGGTTTGGTGTTGTGAATCATTTTATGAGCTTCGTATGAAAGTTCCCGCGGCATCGCGCGGGGAAATATCTACTAGTTAGAAAACAAACAACACTGTATAAATAGATGAGAAATATTGTCTAGATGACTCATAAAAACTTCTATAATATTTCATGAACTCAAAATAAGTAAAATCTATACGTCAAATCAATCTACAAAAGCCTAAATATTTATACTTCCATGAAATTGATGTTGCAGGCTTGTAGCTCAATTTTTGTGAGTTTGGTCCTACAAATTGTGAATGTTAAAAACAAAACGAATGAGTATTTTTGTGGTTCGCTTAATTTTTGTTCTCTGAAAATAGAGTATTGATTTATAAACATAATTAAGGAGCAGTTAGTTTAGCGTATTTTCCCGTTCATAGATACTTTGTGGATCAGTTATTGACCCCATATATGCTCTTGTCTTGTCATTTGAGTTGAGAATTACATTCTCGAGTCAAAACAAAACAACATATGAAATCAAAAAGCAACTTGAGAACAATAAAATGTCATTAATCATCGAAATTACAAATAAACTTCAAATAAGAACAATTAATCGTCACTTCAATATATATATAAACTAGAAATACCCATTTAATAAAAGATATGAAAACCGTATATTATGGAAACAATATATGGAAACCGACAATATATGGAAACCGGAAAATACAGTAAATACTCTTTTTATTTTAAATTTTTATAAGAGCTGTATAAATGGTAACTCGTAAAATACTATGTGTATGATTCCGGCTTTAAACCTACCTATATATGGTAACCCGTATAAATGCAAAAAATCAAACCTGATTCAATAACCAGAAACATACTGAGTTGGCATCCTACGTGGCATGGAATTATGACGTATTTATGACGTGGAATGAGTGACGTGGCGAGAATTCAAAAATGCTTTCTTTTATTATATACTTCCTCCGTATCAAAATAAGTGACACAAATCGGCTTACACGTTTTTTGAAGCAAAAGATTAAAGTAAGGGTTAAAATATAATAAAGTACATAGTTAGTGGAGAATGGGTCCCACTTTCCTTGAATAAAGTGATATTAATGAGTTTTAAAAGTAAAAGTAAGGGTATAATGGTAATTTTATTTTATTAAAATGAATAGTTAGTGGGTATGGGTCCCACTATTTTTACCAAATAAGGAAAATTTTCAAAGTGTGTCACTTATTTTGATACATCCCAAAATGGAAAGTGTATCAATTATTTTGATACGAAGAAAGTATATATAAAGATAAAGATGTGTCATCTTTTTTTTTTCGCCCTTATTTATTCCATTATTTTTGTGCAAGTGTTAATGTGTTATCATATCGTTGTAAAATGACTGGACTAGCCCAAATACAGTTGGGCTCTCAGTCCTAGTTCAGGCCCACTTTGTTTGCATCTCGGTTCCAATCTAGTTTTGGACTACTTCACGCCCCTGAATATATTTGATTTGTTATCTCAACCTTAATTCAATCCATTCATTTTACAACCACATAAATTTTTACGTCATGTCAATTTAAAGTTGATTATCAATCAATCATTTGCACCAATCATTTCTCTTATCTTGTTGGCTTTTAGTAAGATTTACGATGAGCGGTAAAAGCTTTGAAACAAGATTATAGATTCATTTGTTTTTTTAGTAAATATTTATTATATGATCATATAAATATTTAAAAATGGATAAATTAGTGTTTAAATTGTGTATATTACGAACAAAACTCAGAAGATCATTATAAACATGAATAACAATTTTTAAAGAATACTCTCAAAGAACCAAACAACACTGAGATGTCCCCTTGCTTATGTGATTGTAAACCAGAGTTTGGCTGATTGTCTTTAATTAATTGGTCTTGATTTTTAAAATTGTAGGTTAATGTTTTTGTTGCACCAAAAAGGTGAATCGCCAATGTTTTTGTCCCTAACCTTAAGATTGAGTGTTTAAGTCACATAGTAGAAATAAGTGGTTTTAAGAGTAGATTAAACTATGTCGTTAAAAAAATATTTTTTTTCCTACCACCAACACTATGTGATATTTAATAAGTGTGTCTTTTTATTATTCTAATAGTATCTTCTGGTAGACCAACTAAATACTTACAACATGTAAATATAAACCTAATCTTATGACACTTGCCTTTTTGGCCTACATTACTTAAACGTAAACCTAACAATTTGTACCAGTTTCCTGTTAGGAAACACCCTTTAACCTTCCCACTTCCAATAACATTAATGACATCTTTACCCCAAACTCCTTTTCACAAATCACAACTTTGAATCATTGACTTTGGTACCTCCACTACCCTCAAGACCGATAGTGAGTGAACGGACATGTAGACATCACACTAAATGACTCAAATATGAAATGACTTCTTTGTCCTAGCTTAGACCTTTTAATTTTCTAAATTAAAAAAAGATACATCTACAAATTGTAGTGACCAAGTCACAATATCGGGTCATGAAAACAACTTATGTGAAAAAGTAAACACATAAACGTATCTTTCCACAACCTTCATTAATCCAAGAGGACGGTGTTGTACGAGCTCACACATTTAATCAATATCTAACCTTTTTTCCGTAAGGCTTAACAAACATCATCCAAAGGTGATTAAACCCCATGGACATTTAAGATCTAACTCAACCAATAGATTATCATAATAAATTTAGCCATAACTTTTCATCTTGTCAACGGATTATAGATGTGAATATACCTTTTATAAATCAAGCAAGGTGTCAAAAGTAGACAACTGAAGTTCAACTTCATCTTTATTGCATTTACTTTATCTTTTTATCACATAAGACTAATGTGATTTCCTTTTATATGGGTCCAATCCACTTAAGTTTTCAAGTACATAGGTGATTTGTACAACAAGAAATTATACACGGACTAGCAAATTTTTTACTTCAACAACTTTACTGTAACATAAGTACATAACATACACTCTCTTTTTGTCTTTTTCAGTAAACTCGATTTCCGGTTCACTTTCCGAGTTGACTAATATGGGATGATCACTTGCTTTTAGGGTAACCTAGAGTTATCACAGTTGAACCTCTGACCCTTTGTGGCCACAAGAAGTTTGCATCTCTTAAAGTTTGAACCCAAACCGGATTTTTGCCATTAAAATACCATCTAATGGTTAATTATAGACCATGTTTTTTTTCTCTCTTTTGTAATTCTTTAAGGATGAAGTTATTAAAATCAAAATTATGACGTGTCTAAATCTTTTTGACGATTTAAAAACTATAATCACCTTCTTTTCATTACTTTTATCCTAAAAGATATGCTAAACTAATAAATTGGTCTAGTTACTCTTGAGTGTATCTTTTCTATAAACATCCATGGAGGCTTCATACATCACCATGACACCATTAGAATCTTTCCTCTTAAGTGGGTACATTTTTAGCCTAATAGTGGGATTCCTTATATTAGTGTTATCTAATCACAAAATAAGCTTATAGCAAGCCACAAAAACATTTTAGAATGGTTGAAAGTTAATTGATCATATGTTAATGCATCTTGAAATTGAAGCTGTAATAATTAGATTTGATACCTTGAACCTGACATAATAATTGATTTAATACATCATCTCATTAATTTGATCGGTTCCGAGCAGTTTGGTAGTTGAAAAGTATAACCACCGTTTTTCTTTCTTTTAAATATCTTAGATATATTCTTATCTATATTTTATATAAGAAATTAACTTTTATATTATTTTGAAATAAATATCTTTTAAGTTATGTATTTATATTCAATAATATTACTCCCTCCGTCCTATTTTTATTGTCTGGTATATATTATTTTAAGAGTTTTGATAATGACAGCTCTTAGGGCTGTCAAAAGACATGCATAACAAACTTGTAAATTCATTGTAACTGACTCCTGCATTTTAGGAATTACTCCATTCATAGAAAAATGTACAATTTTTTATGCACTTATTGACAGCCCTAAGGGCTGTCATTATCAAAACTCTTATTTTAATTAGTCTCACAAAGACTGCCTTTCCTAAATTTCAACCTATCAAAAAACATTTAAGTGAGAAAGAGAACATTTAATTGGTAACATAGTATAATTAATATATTTTTCTTAAACTATTTGTTTTTTTTGTAATGGACGGTAAATTTGAGATGGAGGGAGTATATGTTGTTGGTTTTTTTGTTCCTAAGATTACTTTCTCATCACTAAAGTTAAGTGTAGATTAAACCGGTCAATACGGTTAACTCAGAGTATGAAAACAGAACACTTTACAATAAGATGTTATATTCGTGACGTGGAGATATCTTAATCTTAGAACATATGCATTAACGAAATTCTTATACGGGATTCGAATAATAATAACAATAATAATGGTAATAATAATAATTATAAAGAATATAATGTTGGTGAGAGAAAAAAAAGGATATAAATGCCACTCCCATACCAGTACACCACCCTCTGTTTTCATGTCATTACTGCCACTGTCAAACTATCATCAAACTTCAATTTAATTCCTAATCTTCTGCTTAAATTTCTGGGAATCAAAATTCATCTGAAATTGTTAAATTAAAATCTCAAAAACCAACACCATGCCTGTATTTGATCTGCATGATTCAAGTTCATCAACAACTCAAGAAGAAGTTGCAACCCATATTCACAAGAATAAGGTGTCTCTCCATTTTTATCCCTATTTTCTATAAAATAAAAATAAAAAATTAGCTAAGATCTGTTTTATGAATGCACATTTCTGATGGGTCATCCTTAATTTCATCATTTGTTACAAAAGTTATGATCTTTTTTTTTTTTTTTTTTTTTTTTTAATTCTAATCATATGGATCTGTTTCTTGAAGAAAAACTCGGAAGTGGTAATTTCAAGCTAATATTTGGAGGGTATCTGTATAACACTTTTAATGGGTTTTAAAAGATTGTGATCTTGTAGCTCTAGGTTCCAAGTGAATTGTGTTGCTTTAATCAATTAATTAGTTTCATGAAGTTTCCCTAATTCTTGGATGGAAGTTAAAGCTTCGTATTATATAATAAGAAGCTTTATTGTTAATTTCTAAATTTCCAAGAATTATATAATTATGTTATTAGGTTGAAGAAGACATTTATGAAGAAAATATAGAAGCACAAAACAACAAGCAATGGAGGAAACAAAATCTGTTTTTGGAGATACCATCAAGATCAATACAACCCTCTTCATCACAAGAATTTGTTTTAATAAAAATGCCTCAAACACCAACTCCTACACCTAAAAAAGTAAACTTTAATCTAACACCAACTTCTTCGGAAATTCGACCACTTGGTTCACCATCATCTACTCCCACCCCGAGAACCAAATCCTTGAAAAAAACTCTTTTAACAAAAATAAGTTTCAAGACCAGAAATTATGTTTCTGATACAGAAAAGGCGGTTGTTAATACGGATACAACAATTCCGTCTTCGTTACCTCAAGAAAAGCCGTCTTTTTCGAGATCATGGTCGTTTACAAAAATATTCACTCCTCGTGTGAAGAGGACGGCTTCTTTACCCGTTACGCCTGTTGGTCATTCGGGCCCTATTTTAGGAAGCTCGAGGGTTGCTCTTAACTTGGAGGTATGTCAATTTTTATCACTTTTTAACATTAAAAAATGGTGTTGGTTGCAAACTTAATCCCACATTAGTTAGAAAAATCTCAAAGTTAACATATAAATACAGGGTTCCCGTTATCGGTTTTTACTATTAAATTTTGGTGATATCTACACCACAAAATACCATGGTTGTACAATTATAGTTATAGGTTGTTGTATGCTTGTGCAGTCTGCTTTAAACACCCGTTGATCTTTTTTATGTGATAATTTTGTAGGCTAAAGTCAAAGGACATATGTCTCGATCACGATCCGTCCCAAACCTTAATAAAGATGCAAGTATCAAAAGAATGGATTCATTTTTCCGCGTGATTCCTTCAACTCCAAGAGTGAAGGAGGTTGATGTCACCACACCAACCCCAACTCCAACCGCTAATACCGGTGAGTTCACAATCTAAAAAATATCCGATTTTTGGTATTAGCGACACATATTTGATAAACAGATTTTATTTTTCGGTTTAGATGACAACGAAGGTGATGATGGTGAAGATATACCCGAGGAAGAGGCGGTTTGTAGAATATGTTTTGTTGAATTATGTGAAGGTGGTGAAACATTAAAGATGGAATGTAGTTGCAAAGGTGAACTTGCTTTAGCACATCAAGAATGTGCCATTAAATGGTTTAGTATAAAAGGTAATAAAACATGTGACGTGTGCCATCAAGATGTCCAAAACCTACCCGTTACACTTTTAAGAATACAAAGTACTACCGGAAACCGAAGTAGAGCCACTCACATGGAAATTAACGGATACGGGTAAATTAACAAGTTTTTTTTTTATGTTTCTAATTTGGTTTCTTGAATAACGTCTAATGTTAGTTTTTGTTCTGATATCGTTTAGTGATATCTATCGGGTATGGCAGGAAGTCCCGATTTTGGTCATCGTTAGCATGCTTGTTTACTTTTGTTTTCTTGAAGAGCTTTTGGTAAGATTTATTGTAATTTCTTTCTTAGGACTTTGCAATATTTTAGTTTTTTTCTTAGATCCGCCCTGGTTGTAAATGTCTAATTAAACTCTTTGTAAGAAGGTGAGGAACCTTGGTACGGGTGCAATTGCACTCTCTCTTCCATTTTCTTGTGTATTGGGTCTTCTTTCATCGATGACTGCTTCCACAATGGGTACGGTATTTATTCTTGCAATAGATTAAATCATAGATCACATCTTTATTAGACTTTTTATCAGGGAGCAATTTCATGTCAATTGACAATTATGCGCTCCCTTTCTTTATACCATAATTTTCATTTCACCCTTTTTGTTATACAATCCTAAATTGTAATATAGTGTAATATTGTGTATAGCGAAGAGAAATATCGTGTGGTTATACGCATCGATGCAGTTTTCATTTGTCGTACTCTTCGCACATGTTTTCTACAATGTGGTAAGCAACTTCTTCCCGATAACATCGGTTGATACATGTTTATTATAATTATTTTTTAATACAAAATTAATTTGTCTATTTTGGATGTTATATAGATTCGTATCACACCAGTTTTATCAATTCTTCTTGCAACGTTTGCGGGATGTGGGGTCATTATGTGTGCTAGTTCAATTCTTGTGGAGGTTTTAAGATTAAGAAGAAGATGGGTAGCCAGATCAACTAACCAAACTGATTCACGGGCTGTTTTACAACCCGAACCACCACAACACTCATCATCATCACCCTCTCACGAACGTTCACACAGAATCGAAATCGGGACCATGGAAGGTTCTAGTGGGATTTAATTAGTTGAATGGTCATTTTGTTAACTTCATTCATATGTTGTTAGGCTTGCTTTGACTCTAACTTTTTAGATTGTAGACATAGAGTATGTGGTTGGGGTCAAAGTTTTGGTATGTATATTGAAACAGATTAGATAGAGTTTTTCTAACATATGCTCCTATGCATATTTTAAGAGGCATTTAATGAAGTTAAAATTCCTTAAACTGTGGCAATGAACATTTAATAAACTCAAATTTGATAGTTTTAAGTGATGTATTAAATAATTTTTGTGGATTTCTTGGAAAGTTTAAGATCATTAATTCACCTTAACATATGCCCAAAACCCAATTAGATATTAGAAAATATAAAGTTTCTTTTGATCATGAACTAGTTTCGTGTTTAATTTGTTTGCCCATTTTCTGTATAAAATAAATTTACTTTATGTTCTATAGCATATATTTCAAGTGATTGGTGCTGCATACCCGTAGAAAAAAAAAACGTACGTGTGAATAAATGTAATTTAAAATGCATTTTGGTATTTTAACTTAGTTTATCTACTAATCTGAACTATTAAATATGTAGCATTGTACACCGAACTTATAAATATGGTCAATTTGGTACTCAGACTTGTTAATTCGGTCGTGTTTTCTTACACGGTTTATTTTCTTTATAACTTTGACAAGCTAAAGAACCTAAGTTTATCACAATATATTGAAATTAGAAGCGAATAATGAGATAATTCAGTATCAAATTAATGAGTCAGGATACTAAATTGATCATTTTTTCAAATTCAGATATTATATTGCACGTTTAATAGTTCAGATTTCAGAACAATAATAAACTAATCTACTAAGTTCAATGTAATAAAATACATTTTTGCCATAAATATATTTACGTGGGTGATATTTGTAGATTTAAGAATAAAAGATTAAATAGAGACTCAAACCACGACCTCTTATCTTAGAGCATTAGGTGTGGTAACTTAAGCCAAAGTGTCACGTCTGCGCCACCTCTGCGTCACATCACCATTTCACATTTCACATTCAAAAACCCCAAATACCCCATCTACCATCACTTAAGCCATTTGGGCCCCACCACCCTTTTTTTCTTTTTTCCTTTTGTAAACACATAATACTTCATTAAAACAACAAATACAAACTACAAATTAAAAAAATACAAATACCGAATTAAAAAAAAAACCGAAAAACAAAACAATAAATTGGCGAATTTTTTTAAAAAAAAAATCCCGAAAATTACACACGATTTTCTTGATATCGTTGCCAAATATGGTCCATAATATTTCGTTGGAGCGATTCGTGTGTACGTTTATCACGTAATTCCCGTGATCTCAGTCGTTGTATTTCGGCTCTCTCGACCCAAGTACGTTCTAAATTAAGTTGTGCAGTCACATACAACTCGTTCATATCGCTTATGGCAAAGTTTTAATCTTTTACAATCATGTTATGCAATATGATGCATGCGTACATGGTTCTACGTAGCTTGTTGACACTCCACGAACGAGCCGGTTGGCGAATAATCCCCCAACGCCCCTGTAAGACACCAAATGCACGTTCTACGTCTTTTCTTGCACTTTCTTGTCTTCTTCTGAAGTAAGCACGTTTTTCGTCTCGTGCAACAGTAAATGATTTGACAAAGCTTGCCCATTGTGGGTAAATACCATCAGCTAGGTAATACCCATTTTGATAAGTCACTCTGTTTACAACAAAAGGGACCGAAGGAGCAATATCGTCAAGAAGGTTATCAAACAAGGGTGAGTTATTTAACACTGTGAGGTCGTTATTGGCACCCGCAACCCCAAAAAATGCGTGCCAAATCCACAAATCTTGCGAGGCGACAGCCTCTAGTATTATAGTTGGGTATTTTTTTATCACCCTTACCATATTGGCCGTGCCATACTTTTGGACAGTTGGTCCACTCCCAATGCATACAATCTATACTACCAAGCATTCCAGGAAACCCATGAGCGTTCTCGTGTTTTGTATATAGGTTTTGAACGTCATGGATGTCGGGTTTCCTTAAATACTCAGCCGTATATAAGTCGATAATACACTTGGTAAAATGATTTAGACAATCACGTGCACAATGTTCACCAATTTGTAAATATTCATCAAGTGAATCAGGTGTTATGCCATACGCCAATTGGCGAATGGCAGACGTGCATTTCATTATAACACTAAAACCCATTAGACCGGTGGCATCCGGTCGTACTTTAAAAAATTCAAAATGCTTGGGAAGAGGTTCATCAGTATAGTTAGAAATACCTTCGACTATTTCTAAGAATAATCGCCTGCTCATACGAAACATTTGCCTAAAATAAATCATTTTCATAAATAGAAGACCAGTTCCAAAACACGGATTTACAAAAAAACCTTTGATATAAAAATCAGAGTATGAGGTTTGGTGTTACAAAATATATCAAAACCAAGGTTAAGCACAAATCCGCTCTAATGATCTTCTACTCTAGGCCCCGCATAACTCAATCCATGCGCACCTAAATCCTCGATCCAGAACCAGAGTACATAGCAAACAAACAAGGAGTACGTGAGACACAAAAATGTCTCGTGAGCTACATGGGTTTAGACCCCAATAATATCAAGTATCACATCGTATATAAATACATATTTATATTTTACCAACACATCATAGTCACTCTATGGTTACTCTATCGGTCCTGCTTTCCTAGCATACATATCTAGTACATAAACATATATGTACCAGAACACAGTCATATCCAATACATAAACATATATGTACTGGAACTCAAGCGAACCTAATGCATAAACATATATGCAATAGATCCCTATGTTGCCTAGTACGTAAACATATGCGTACTAGTAGCACCCGTGTGCTTAGTGTACAAACATATGTACACCCGTCTCAGTGACCGGGGTCACCCCCGCATCACCACCATCTATCTCTAATCATAACTCTATCAGTTATGCCAGTCAAAGCCTTCGGCTATCACATCAATCATCAAACAAGTTAGTTAGTTATTATCAATAATATATACTAACTCAACACATAATAAGTCTAGACAGACATTAAATGGACCACTCATAAGTAATCAAAATACTTCATTTAGCTATGTACTCAGTAAAGTCCGCACGTACTCACCTTAGCAATAAAATGCTCTAACCGTATTCTTTACGCAGTATCCTTGCTTCACAATTCGGTCACCCTTCCAAGACCTCACCAATTGCCTAATACAATAATCACAAGATGATCAACATCACATACTACTACCAATGTGTCCATCTATCTCTAGATAACACTTACTAACTCATTTCCCCCAATTATGGTGATTTACCAAACCTTAGGTTTAACCAACCCTTGAGATTCTTACAAATCATAATCATACACTTGTTTCCTTTGATAATATACCATCTATTAAATGTATACATCACTTATATCACCATAACCCATAACCCCAAGAACTAGGGTTTCAAACCCATACATCAAAATACATAGATCTTAAGCTACGAAGGTCAAAGAGTGAAGATATACCTTTAATCTTCAACTAGGAGTGAAATCTGCCAAAGATTTGTAAAGAATCCGACCTCAATCAGTCCCCAAGCTCGAAAATCGCCAAAGAAGAAACTAGGGTTTTGATATGGCATCAAATGAGCCAAAACCCGACTTAAAGCTGCTCGACCGAAGTTCACGACGCGAACTAAGTTCGCGTCGCTAATTTTCCCTTGCACGCCAACTTAGCGATCGTTACCCAAACGTGAACTACTTCACGCACAAAAGCCCAACCTTCGGTAGACAGTTCCCGATCGTGATCTATAGTTCGCGTCGCTAACTCCATGTGCAGCCAAGGCTGCACTTTTTCATCATTGTCTCGGCCCGGTTTCGTCCATAACTTTCTCATACGGTGTCCAAATGACACGAAACCAATTCCTACGTTCTCTAAACGATTTATCCTTATTTATCATAATTTTTATAAATTTATTTACAAATTTTTGGGTCGTTACAACTATCCACCCCTTAAAAGGATTCCGTCCTCGGAATCACTCAAAAATTTCAAATCCACATTCTACCGAGTATTCATTCTCATTCTCCCATGGTTATTACCATCAACACTTTCCCATTTCATTTTAGCCAACCACATGTATATAAACATTCACTTAACCCTGTTAGATCCGAACGGGTCAACAGAATCAATCTTAGGCCTTTAATACCCAAACGGGTCAAGATACCACAATTTGACCATAACGCTTCAAATCCTTTAACCGATCATTCTATTCACAAAACAATAACATGACATAACCATTACAATCATTTGATTGAATAAAAAAAATCTAGCTTCGACCAAGTCGATATAATCCAACATTGTCTAACCCTTGACTTAAGAACAAAGTCAACTATACTTTAATATTTTCCCTTCTCGTTAAAGGATCTCATAAATCCTCCTTTCCTTTACAATTTACCTTTAATTTATGATCCATCTTCAATCATATACTCGATCCCCAAATTCAATCTTGACAACACCCAAACGGGTCAAAGTCGTATAATCCGACTACAACTATTGCAACTATTCCATTAATCCTTTCACATACATACAATCGATACTTTATGCCCTCAATATTCACTAACCGCTCATAACGAAAGTCAAGCCCATCTTTGACTAAGTCAACCAATCACAAATTGGTCAACCTTAACTTTTCGTGAAGTCAACCATACCCCTTACCACTAACCAATTTCATACTCACGGGGCACCATCACTAATATATCACTTCCGGCTCTACCCATTATTGTCCCCTTTTTTTTCTCCACACTTTCAATTTCCCCCAATTATCCGGGAGTCATACATTCACATATGGTCACATCGACCTTCACCGATTCTTAACCCACGTTTGGTCACTCACACCATCACTAGGTTTTCTTTCAACCATCTTTGCATCACATAAATCAATTTCATAACTCTTATTCTCAATTACCGGAATTAGTTCTCCTATCGCAACATATTCCACTATTTCATACAAGCTTACCATACTTTGGTTATCAACCGATAATTTGCTCACTAGGAGTTTCTCTTTCCTCCTATTCTATAAATCGTAGGCATCCCCCACATTTACATGACCTAAATGCAACCCGCATTTCGAACCAGGTCCTCATTTACCATAACATAATAGTAATACCTCATTAACCACATGGTTCTACATTCATTATACTCGCTCATGAGCACCTACATACATGAGTATACATATTTATCCTGCTAGTTTCATCTAAGCACCTCTACCGTGCACACATATGCCGTCCAATCATCTCAATCGTGCACATATACAAACATATGCATGTGCCACAACAATACCATCTAAACATCATCATCATGCACATATACAAACATATGCATATGTCACACTGATAACATCTAAACATCACCATCATGCACATATACAAACATATGTATATGTCACACCAATAACATATGATCACCTCTATAGTGCACATATACAAACATATGCATATGCCAAGCCAATGTCATCTGACATCCATCTTTTCGCGTCGTGTAGCCTTGCTACCATCTTACCCATTCGATCATCAAATCATTCATCACGCATTCTAGCACCTCTCCCATAAAATCGCATTATCGTTTTCCTTCTAATTCACATGTCTCCCATTGGGCATACTACTTAGCACATTTCACATAATATCATCTTTCCATTATTATATGCCCTCCAAGGCCATCACTTAATGCACATGCATTTTACCCCGCGGGTAACTAATAACATTCTCTAATTGTTATTTACCGTTTCACTTACACATTAACCGCCGTTAACCGGTTCATTTCCTTAACAATTTCCGAGTCTTTTGACACCGCCGGAGTAGTTACCACTACATTCCATTAAACATAATTCACCGGCCAATTCAATCATCCTTGAGTCAAACATTCGACTCCGGCCCACACTTGCAACCCATGACGTAGCAACCAATGGCCCAAGACTCGATGTTCTACCTTTTCACATCGTGGGACTTAGGAATATTCTTTTCCCGATCGTAGTCTTACACTACACTACGTCACATATTTTCATACCATTATCATGGCCTTTTACCAATAATTGTCTTTTTACCCTTAATGTTGAATCCATCAACCCCGTCACAAGACTTGCTATGGCTATGTGCCAACCTTTACCCAACCGTTTTCAACGATCAAAATTCGTCATTCCCGACACTTATTCTTTTCCACATATTTTCCATTTATAAATTCTAAGGTATCACCATACCTTAGTCATTCTTTCCTTTACCATTCACGTATAGTAATATTACCTTACTCATCCGGGTTCTCGCCGAATATCCAAGTTCCATTTTCAAGGTTTCTATTTCTATAATTCTCATCCAAACAAAAATTTCATACCAAGACTTAGTACTTCATTATACTATCATTCGCTTGATACCGATATTCACCGACCTCGCGGTCCGACCTTTTATACTACTTATTAACATCGACCTTTATTTCCTTACCACATACGACACTACGGTCCAGAATTCTTTCCAAAAAAATCTAAATTTTCATATACATAAACAACCGGAAAGATTATTCTCCAATGAATATTCACATCATACAACTTATCTTAAATTTCTATGATCACCGATTCACGCGGCAATCCAACCGTTAAGCTATGATCACATAATATCTTGGCTCGGTGCATACCCAACCAATCCACACTGATAACCACGTCAAGTTTCCTTTATTCCCACGGGCAATAAATTGCCTTTAAACTTTTCCCCATTTATTTCTAACTCCCAACTTCTAATAACACGTTCTACCATTTAGGTTTTCCCATTTACCTTCGTTTTCACGTTTTTCATCTAACCATTCGATCGACACAATCTATCTTTCTACCAAACTCATGAGACACGAACAATTAAGTAGGACTCGATTCTACGATATATTTAAGTTGACAAGAAGTTAACGGATAAAGTACCTGACACCCCATCGTGCGCCTCCTTTGCTTCCTCTCGGGTGAGTTGGAAGGATCGTCCCTTCACCTTCTCCGGTTCCACCTTCTTTTGCGCCGTGGACACAAGCGATTCGGCTTTCTTCTTCGGGCACACGTGGCTATAATGCCCTTTTACATGGCACGAGTAACACTCGACCTCGGCCGCCGGTTTGGATCTACAATCCCGGGCCAAATGCCCCATCTTGCCACAATCATGGCAAATCTTCGGTTCCCCACGTCATTCGACGGTATGATTCTTCCCACACCTCTTGCACGAGGTTACACTTCCTTGCCCCGAGAAGTTCGACGTGAACTTCCCCTTCTTGAAACTACTCGAGCCACTCTCGGCTTTCTTCTTCTTGCCCACATAGGCCCTCTCGGCAACCCTTGCCTCGTTCACCTCTTCCACACCTCGGGCGGCACTAATGGCCTCATCTAGCGTGACCGCCCTCTTCACCTCCAATTGATAATCCCAAGGTAGCCCACTAGCATACCTAACCACTCTCGACCTCTCCTCGGAGTAGGTCCTAGCAACAAACGGGAGTAATCCCGTGAATTCCCTCGAGTACTCCTCGACCGTCATACCGCCCTTCTTTAGGGTCACAAACTTCTCATGCATCTTCTCCAAATCCCTTTCGGGGCAAAACTTCTTTCTCAATCTCGTGGTAAACTCCTCCCACGACATTCTCTCTATCACCTCCTTTCCGAGGGTCTCATAGACTATGTCCCACCAAACCATAGTATCCTCTTTTAGCAATTGTGACGCGTACGTCACCATATCGGCTTTCTTGCACTTGCTACTTCCGATGACCCGCTCGGTCTCTCGGATCCACCTCATAGTCACCTTCGGGTCCGAACTACCCGTATATACATTTGGCTTACAAGCCATGAAAGTCTTAAAAGAACAACCATCTTTTCCATCGAGTCGTGCCCTAGCATCACTATAACCACCCGTGGAGGATTTCTCCATTCGGGTGCCACCACCACCGGTTCTCTCATCCGACTTAGCCTCGGATTCGCGATCTCCTCCCGACCTCTCACGGTTCCCAATAATGCGGTGCACCTCATCGGCCACCGTCCCTTTGATTTGATCAATAAAAGTTTGGAGATCCGCCATGGGTACCGGAGTCTTATTAGCTACAACCTCCAACTCATCCACTCGATGCATCGACGGTTGACTTTCTTGTTCAACTCTCTCGACATGATGTATCTCTTCCTCCCGGTTTTCCGGGGATTTCCCACTTCGACGAGTGTTCACCATTTCTTTCGATCGAGACTATACGAAAGACATTAAACATTTAGTACCTCTTGTACAATCCATTAGTCTCATAAGACTCTATATCCATAATCACATCAACTTTCATAGGTCCCCTAGGTTCAACCCTAAACTTAACATAAAGTCTCAAGGTCAACCTATCGATCTCAAGGAATCTTACATTCCTAATGCTACAGTCTAAGACTAGGATGAACATCCAACCTAATTCACTTAAACAGTAGCTCTGATACCAAGTTGTAACACCTCAATTTTTAATACAAAACATTTGCCCAAAATAAATCATTTTCATAAATAGAAGACCAGTTCCAAAACACGGATTTACAAAAAACCTTTGATATAAAAATCAGAGTATGAGGTTTGGTGTTACAAAATATATCAAAACCAAGGTTAAGCACAAATCCGCTCTAATGATCTTCTACTCTAGGCCCCGCATAACTCAATCCATGCGCACCTAAATCCTCGATCCAGAACCTGAGTACATAGCAAACAAACAAGGAGTACGTGAGACACAAAAATGTCTCGTGAGCTACATGGGTTTAGACCCCAATAATATCAAGTATCACATCGTATATAAATACATATTTATATTTCACCAACACATCCTAGTCACTCTATGGTGACTCTATCGGTCCTGCTTTCCTAGCATACATATCTAGTACATAAACATATATGTATTGGAACTCAAGCGAACCTAATGCATAAACATATATGCAATAGATCCCTACGTTGCCTAGTACGTAAACATATGCGTACTAGTAGCACCCGTGTGCTTAGTTTACAAACATATGTACACCCGTCTCTGTGACCGGGGTCACCCCCGCGTCACCACCATCTATCTCTAATCATAACTCTATCAGTTATGTCAGTCAAAGCCTTTGGCTATCACATCAATCATCAAACAAGTTAGTTAGTTATTATCAATAATATATACTAACTCAACACATAATAAGTCTAGACAGACATTAAACGGACCAATCATAAGTAATCAAAATACTTCATTTAGCTATGAACTCAGTAAAGTCCGCACGTACTCACCTTAGCAATAAAATGCTCCAACCGTATTCTTTACGTCAGTATCCTTGCTTCACAATTCGGTCACCCTTCCAAGACCTCACCAATTGCCTAATACAATAATCACAAGATGATCAACATCACATACTACTACCAATGTGTTCATCTATCTCTAGATAACACTTACTAACTCATTTCCCCCAATTATGGTGATTTACCAAACCCTAGGTTTAACCAACCCTTGAGATTCTTACAAATCATAATCATACACTTGTTTCCTTTGATAATATACCATCTATTAAATGTATACATCACTTATATCACCATAACCCATAACCCCAAGAACTAGGGTTTCAAACCCATACATCAAAATACGTAGATCTTAAGCTACGAAGGTCAAAGAGTGAAGATATACATTTAATCTTCAACCAGGAGTGAAATCTACCAAAGATTTGTGAAGAATCCGACCTCAGTCAGTCCCCAAGCTCGAAAATCGCCAAAGAAGAAACTAGGGTTTTGATATGGCATCAAATGAGCCAAAACCCGACTTAAAGCTGCTCGACCGAAGTTCACGACGCGAACTAAGTTCGCGTCGCTAATTTTCCCTTGCACGCAAACTTAGCGATCGTTACCCAAACGTGAACTACTTCACGCACAAAAGCCCAACCTTCGGTAGACAGTTCACGATCGTGATCTATACTCCGCGTCGCTAACTCCATGTGCAGCCAAGGCTGTACTTTTTCATCCTTGTCTCGGCCCGGTTTCGTCCATAACTTTCTCATACGGTGTCCAAATGACACGAAACCAATTCCTACGTTCTCTATGCGATTTATCCTTATTTATCATAATTTTTATAAATTTATTTACAAATTTTTGGGTCGTTACAGTCGACATCGGACGAATAACTTTCGGGATCCATCAAATTTCGACGCATCTTGATCAAAGATTGTGTAGAAAATATTGTGTGAAAGGGTTTAGTTTGAGAAATGGTGAGAAATGGTGTGTGGAAATATTGTATGAAAGGGTTGGTATTTATAAGGGTTAATGGTTTATTTAAAAAAAAAAAATTAAAAATCTGGAAACTAGTCGTTGCCAACGGCTAGTCCACGTGTCCCACCACCATTCGTCCGCTGCATCCGTCGAAGCTCCCACGAACGCCACCGCTCACGTAACGAGCGGTATGGTGGCGCGTCCGGCGCGCCGACGTGCTATCCGGCGCCCACCACCTTTCGCCACGATACCGGACCCTCTTATGGACTATTTACATCCCACTAGATTATCTAAAGAACTGTTCAGAACAGTCTATAGAACTGTTCCATAAATATTTCTTAAGATCAAATACACGTGAAAGGAGTCAAGGACAAGCATTTAGGGCCCAAACCATAAGCCCAAATACATAAATCTTCATAACCATCATTATGTATTTGAGTTACTGGTCAGGTTAAAAAACATCAGCCCACTATAAGCCCAATAAAGCATACTCGAGCTTTTAATAAACCGAACAACTCGGCTCACTCACACCTTACCTACAAACTAAAACTATAATGTGTGACTTAGAGTTTTTAGTTATATTAAAACATCTGGTAAAGTATATATTATTATAGCCGAAATGTATAAAACGAGATAAGTTTGATCTATTACTAAGAAAAAGAGCATTGATATGCTTACTCATACCAAAAGCCTTATGTGGTTTTCTTAACTTTTTCCATGAGTTAATCACTTAATCAGGGTTTATGATTTACTGTTCGATTTGACGCTATAACTTTAAGATCCAACTTGTATGGCACGACTCACGAGTAAGGGTACCCGAGTATGATAGTCTGATCAGATGTATCAGATCATATGCTGACATTGGGTTTTTTTAACCCAACTAAGATTCTTTATTGGGTTTCGGGTTATGATTTTTTTACCTCAAACCTGATGACATCGACTTGATAAGAGTCCAAACCCGACTCGACAACTTGGTGGACACCACTAGGCACAAGTACGTGGAACCCGATTATTTGTTGTTTGCACCTTATTCTACTTGTTTTTGTCAGATGTGATGGACTTCAATTATGCTCTAAAGTTTATAACTGGGAATGAGAATTTATAAGTTTAAATCATTATGTGGGTCTTTGCTATGTAAAATTATAATGGCAATTGGGTCATGTAACACGAGTTATGCGTGTAAAATTAATATGTTGTGCACACATTTTTCACTACATATTCTTTCTCAGCTCTCCAAGTATCTTTATCCGCAGTTACAGCCCCTTTAGTTTCTATACTTGCAATATGGAGAACCAATTGTTATCTATAACCTAGTGTGTTTGTCTCACAATTTTGAGGTTGGGGGTTCAAATCCCGTCGTGGACATATGTGTAAATTATGATTTGTCATTCAAAGAAAAAATATGTATGTATTATTCAAGTGTTTCACAATGGGCCTTGCAGATAGTACTCCCTCCGTCCCACAAAAAACTTCTCATTTGGTTCTAAATTTTTGTCCCACAAAAAACTTCTCATTTCCATATTTAATGGGCTCCACATAATAAAAAACTATTATTACTAAAGATTTCACCACTAATATCCACTAACTATCTTTCTTTCTCTAATTCAACTTTATATTTTAATCAAAAGTATTGTCAATGACTCCATCACTAACTATCACCTAAAAATTTGTACAAAAGGCACATGAGAAGTTTTTTGTGGGACGGAGGGAGTATTATGCAAAATGTTGCGGTGTTTACTCTTCAACTATATTTTGCGATGATTAATTGTTATTTTTGGAAAAACAAATTATCCAAAATTTTGATATTCATGGAAAATAATTACATAAAGTACTATCCAATATACTTTAAAAAAAATCGTTAAAATAAGTTTTCTGCGAAAATTAATATGAGAAATTAAGCTAATCATATTTTAAAGATGGAAATCTTGTAAATATAAAAGTTTCCATTTTGTCAGGTAAATGGTTTGATACATTAGCCATCTTTACAAGAGACATTTAAAATTGAATGCAACAGCCATTAACTTTTGACCAACAAATACCAAAACACTCACCCATAACTTAATAAAATATTGTTGCCGTATGTTGAATATATTGGATTTTGACTTGATTATATTTGAGACTATCATTATTAAGCGAGCAAATTGTAATACACGCTGTTGTTTATTGAATATTGTAAACATTAACAAATAATAAACTTATGAATCGAATAGTTTTTATTTAACACTTTTAAATATAATATCGAATTGAATCAAACTTAAATAGTTATATTAAATAGATACCCAAAAGTTGCCTCTATTACAAATATAAAATATTATCAGCAATTGATAATTCCCAACAAGATACACACGATCTGCCCTTAATATCTCGGTCATCTAGTTTGATTAAATTAGTTAATAATAAGTGGTATTTTTAATTTACTAAACTCCACCTTGTGACTCAAAATTAATCCGAACACATGTTTGTATATCAAAATTATACATTCGGGTTTCACATCAAGTCAAAAACTACAACCCAGTGCCAAATGTGTTACGTCAATTGAAGTACAATCGCTCCACGTCAATTGATTGGCCTATCTTGTGCACAGATCCGATGGCCACTTAGTTTGTTTCATTTTTACAGGATGCTATTAAGTTGTTTTTGGGGTGTTTTTTCTTGGTGTTATGGTTTGTTTGTATTATAACGTTTTATAGCTTCTCGCTAGATTTAATATAAATTTCGTGTAGGGTTTTATTACGGGTAATGATATTGCCGAAGCTCGTTGTGTTGTTCAAAAGAAAAAAAAGTACACTCGCTCCATATTAGGGCGCGTGAAACGTTGGGATGTGTTTTGGTATAAACTAAGTTCGGATCATTTTCCAAGCATCCTTGAGCAAATTTTACACTCGACCCCTTTAACTATTAACTAACTATTTGTGTATGAATGATGGATCAAAGGGTGTTGGTAATTTCAGTTGTTCACTTTCAATTTTTTTTATGAATAACTAGGGGTGAAAATAAGCTGGCTGTATCATAAATAGATTATCTGTTTTTAGTTCGAGTGTTGAAAATCTCAACCCAATTTATTTAGTAAACGGGTTGATATTTTCAACTCAACCTATTTATTAAACATGTTAGATAAAAAATAAGTTAACTTATTAAACATCACATTATAAAAGTAAAAATAAGAACACACATATTTTTTAAGAGTTAAGTAACAAAACAAATCAGCTTAATTATAAATTACAAACACAAGTTAACAACTACTAATAGCTGTTTAAAATACAACATAAAAGCCTAAAATTTAAGTAACTCGATTGTCGTTTTCCGGTTATCGAGAAATTAAGATATTATATTATGTATGTGTGTATGCCAAATTTTAGATCATAGTAACATATTATGAATGTATTTAACATATCTATAATATTTAAATGAGTAGGCGGGTTGTAAATAAGTTGAAAAACTAAACCTAATCTGTTTATATGGCAGATTGTAAATAGGTTAACCCGTTTACGACTCACAGGTCGAAAGTTATAACCCAACCCGTTAGTTTTAAGTTCTATATGGGTTGGGTTGACATGTCGGGTTAGATTTTATCAGCTCTATGTGTAACACATGAATAATCTAAAAATTTTATATAAAAAAAAAAATCATGTTTAAATAATTAAAAGGTTATAAAGTCAAATAATTATTAATTTTACATTTATAGATTGATAAATTGTCATCATTTATAAATGCTGCTACTAATTTGATTTAAGATTTACATTGTTTCTATTTTATTGTCATTAGAAGTTTAGAATGTTGATATAGTAAAAAACTAAAAAGTGTAAACGAAACCACATGTAGAGACTGAAATGTAAAACTAACTGAAGTAAAAGGGGCATGCGGAAAAATTAACAGCAAATTTTCAATTTGACCCCTGAATTATGCTGGGAGAATTGGCGATTAATCGATGAAAACGTGGAGATGCCAATTTGTCATGTACTGTTAACGGCGTTGCTGTCCGCAATTGACTTCGTTTTAATCCCAAATTCACCTATTTTTTCTGAACGCCATTGCATGTGCATCCTTTATAAACACACTCTCTATCGATTCTTATTTAATTCCAAAATCAACAACTTCAGCTTCATTTTCGCTATCCACACTCTAGCAGAAGGTCTGTATTGGTACTTTATTTAATCTTCTGTAATTCAGTTCTTAATTTTAGTTATGTGAAGATGTCTATGATTTCTGTGCTGCAGCTTGTTTGACTTGTTAGGTAGTAAAATCCGGTGTAAATTTGATGATTAACGATTAATAAGTTTTGTTTTTCAAAAGCTCAAAATTAGTCAATGATTTGAGTTTTGTTTGGTTTTCATGTCGATTTTATCAAATAATTATCTCGAGATCGATGATCTTTTCTATGCAAGTTAGGTGAGTTTGATATCTGAATTTAGCGTATACCGTAATTAGTTTTGAAGAAAAATGTAGACTGGATTTGCGATATTCAAGTTTTGTGAAGAATTTGCTCCAAATAAGCTAATTACTTGCTTCCTGCCCTGTATTAGACATACGATTTGTCTCCTGACGTCATCTTTGTGATTTTTCAAATTAGTATGGATTTTGCTACGTTTTTATCTTTTGGCTTTTCAACTTGATAGATTTAGTAATTATTACGAGTTTAATAAGCAAGAGTTGTTAATTTTGATGTTTTAAACTTCAGGATTGTGGAAGTTGTGAAATTATCTTCTGTTAAAATGGCGACTGCACCAGCTTCCTTTATGATTTTAAAAGGCAGGGACAATGGTTTAGGATTTGCAAAAACTTCAGATTTTGTCAAAGTTTCAGATCTAAAAAGGGTTAAGTTTCACAGAACCAAGATATCCGTCATAAAAAGTTCAAAATCTGGTTCAGATATTGCAGAATTCAAACCTGCTTCTGAAGGGAGTCCTTTGTTAGGTACATGCTTTAATATTCACTCTTATACTTACAGTTGTTACAACCTGTATATCATATACTTTTAAAGCAGCAAAATCAATATTAATCCGACAAATTATCTTTGTTTTTTTTTTCTAGTTCCTGTACAGAAATACTGTGAATCTACACATAACACAATCAGGAGAAAAACCCGAACAGTAATGATTGGCGATGTTGCTCTTGGTAGTGATCATCCAATCAGAATTCAAACAATGACCACAACTGATACTAAGGATGTTGCTGCAACTGTCGAACAGGTTCTTATTTTATTTTATTTGTGGGGTCGGTCAACATGTTACAGCCATCAGATAAAGCTTTTGGTCAACAAATTACAGCCATCAGTTTAAGTTTTGGGTCAAACATGTTACAACAAAATTAAGTCAACAAGTTTGTGCTTTTGTTTGACTAACTGACTGACTGTTTTACAGGTGATGCAAATAGCTGATAGAGGAGCTGATTTAGTTCGCATAACGGTTCAAGGAAAACGAGAAGCAGATGCATGTTTTGAAATTAAGAACACTCTTGTTCAAAAGAAGTAGGTCCCACTTCTCAAATTTTTAATTTTTTTTTCTTCAATATCATATTAATCTCATATAATTATCATGTATGTTTGCAGTTATAACATACCTCTAGTGGCAGACATTCATTTTGCTCCTTCAATTGCACTCCGTGTTGCTGAATGCTTTGATAAAATTCGTGTTAATCCTGGAAACTTTGGTACATACTCAACATCTTATTTCTTTTTATCAAACTTCATTTCCTTTTTTTTATAAAAAACTTAATTTCTTGCAGCTGATCGACGAGCCCAGTTTGAGCAATTGGAGTACACAGACGATGATTACCAAAAGGAACTCGAGCATATTGAACAGGTTAACTGTCAATCACCCTTCTATTATTGTTTATTTCACATTCTTAATTCATAAAGTTGAAAACTATATTAAAATTTTGTATTTTTTAATTTTTATATACCAGGTTTTTATTCCATTGGTTGAAAAATGCAAGAAATACGGTAGAGCAATGCGTATAGGAACAAACCATGGAAGTCTTTCAGATCGTATCATGAGTTACTATGGTGATTCTCCTAGAGGAATGGTAAGCACTAAACAACTCTTTTAAGTTTCTATTAATTTTTCCTTAATTATCATTATTGATATGATTTTATTTAATTTTTTGATTTGACAGGTTGAATCTGCATTTGAATTTGCAAGAATTTGCAGAAAATTAGATTTCCATAATTTTGTATTTTCAATGAAAGCAAGTAATCCAGTGATTATGGTTCAAGCATATCGTCTTCTTGTAGCTGAAATGTATGTTCAAGGGTGGGATTATCCTTTACATTTGGGAGTTACTGAAGCTGGTGAAGGCGAAGATGGAAGAATGAAATCTGCAATTGGTATCGGGACACTTCTTCAGGTTATATATATTCTTATATTTTTAAATAAATAATTTATTTCAAAAATTATATATATTTTTTTGTATAATTGTAATTAAAAGTTGTTTTCTGTACAGGATGGTCTTGGTGATACTATTAGGGTTTCACTTACTGAAGCACCAGAGGAAGAAATTGATCCGTGTAGGAAATTGGCTAATCTTGGTATGAAAGCATCACAAATTCAACAAGGAGTGGTATGTTTATTTATTTATTTATTATCATTATTATTTAGTTATTTACTAATTAAGAGTATTATATAATCTTTTCTGAGTCTTGTATTATTGTAATTCTTAATTTAGGCACCATTTGAAGAGAAACATAGACGTTATTTTGATTTCCAAAGAAGAACTGGTGATTTGCCTGTGCAAAAGGAGGTTGGTTTATTTTTACTTTTTACAAAATGTTAATATTTTTGTCTTAAATATTAATTAATTTTTATGTGAATAAATGGCAGGGTGAAGAGGTGGATTATAGAGGTGTACTCCACCGTGATGGCTCTGTTCTTATGTCTGTTACCCTCGATCAACTCAAGGTTATACATATACATATACATATATAACATACTTTTGTATTAATCATTGTTTGATTATTAACTCTTTTGATTTTTTTTTTTTTACTTTTTTTCCAGACACCTGAACTCTTGTACAGATCATTAGCAACAAAACTTGTTCTCGGGATGCCATTTAAGGTCAGTTAATTCTTTAATACATGATTTATAGCAACACATTTTCATAAATTAATATACACGTTTGTTAACTAATAATAAATGGTCTTGATTCAGGATCTTGCAACTGTAGATTCTATCTTATTAAGAGAGCTACCACCAGCAGACGATAAAGATGCTGTATGTTATATACCTTGTCTTCATTTTTTTTTAATCTCATTTTACATAATCTAATTATAATCTTTATGCAAACATGATTAGCGGTTAGCTCTTAAAAGATTGATCGATGTAAGCATGGGAATTATCACTCCATTATCAGAACAATTAACAAAACCTTTGCCAAATGCAATTGTTCTGGTAACTCTAAACGAACTGTCAACAGGCGCTCATAAGCTTTTACCAGAAGGTAGACTTTTTAATTTTTATATTTTCAGTCTTTCCGGAACCTTCTAGAAGACCAATTTTGGTTCTGATATGACATAAATATTGTATTTTCAGGCACACGTTTAGTGGTGTCAGTACGTGGTGATGAATCCTATGATGAGCTGGCAATTTTGAAAACAATTGATGCTACAATGATTCTTCATGAGCTACCGTACACAGAAGAAAAAACTGGTAGAGTGCATGCTGCTAGAAGATTATTTGAATATTTATCAGAAAATTCACTCAATTTCCCTGTTCTTCACCACATTAACTTCCCAAAGGGAATCCCAAGGTAACTTTTTATTTTGTTTTGTTTTATTTTTAGATATTTATTAATTTAAATGTGTTTTTTCAGGGACAATTTGGTAATTAGTGCGGGAGCAAATGCTGGTGCACTCTTAGTTGATGGACTTGGTGATGGTATATTATTAGAAGCAGCAGATCAAGACTTTGAATTTATCAGGAATACTTCTTTCAATTTGCTTCAAGGATGCAGGATGAGGAACACTAAGACAGTAAGAAATATAAATATATTATTTTTATATATTTATTGAATTATTGTTACTTATGTTTAATTAATATACATACAGGAATATGTGTCATGCCCATCTTGTGGTAGAACTTTATTTGATCTTCAAGTGATTAGTGCTGAAATCAGAGAAAAAACATCACATTTGCCTGGTGTTTCGGTAATCACTACTAACTTCTGAAATGATTTTTCTATTATTTATAAAAAAAATGTTAATTAATCATTATTATTTATTAATGTTATGGCAGATTGCGATTATGGGTTGCATCGTGAATGGGCCAGGGGAGATGGCTGATGCTGATTTTGGATATGTTGGTGGTGCTCCTGGAAAGATTGATCTTTACGTTGGAAAGGTATAAATGTTTTAAATTTTTATAGTTATATTTAATATATAAATTATATACAAAATTCCAAAAAGTTATGTATATATATTTGATTTGAATTGAATTATGGTTTCAGACGGTGGTAAAACGAGCAATTGCAATGGAGAATGCAACTGATGCTTTAATCCAACTGATTAAAGATCATGGTCGTTGGGTCGATCCTCCTGTTGAAGAGTAGAATGAGTTTATTGTGTTTGTATTAACTTATTAAATAAAAAATACAACTTGAATATTAGTGTAACATTATTGTTGTTTTTTTTTCAAGATGTTTGTGGAAAACGTCGAATTAAACCTCATATTATTTAGCATTTGTTTTTACATCTAGAATTAAACCTCATATGGCTAAGATTATAATAACTACAAAATGGTGTGTAAGTGTTGACTAATTTATCTAAAAGAGATCCTCTTCCATGTGTTTAATGAATATAAAGATAGCATTCGGCATGATGTATATTAAAAATTGATTATTAAAATGTAACTGAAAAATATGGTTCAAACTGCATGGATTCATTCAAGAGTTGCATTACTGTCTAACTGTAACAAGTAGAAACCATTAATCACTGTATTGCAAATTAATAAATGTAAAAAGTAGAAACCAATAACTGATTTGCTAAATAATAATGTCTAACTATACATGACCATTATTGGTTGTTGAAAAACGTGGTCGAAGACAGGTGATAGTGAATAATGGCTGGGGATATAGAGATAGGAGATAGTGATTTGTGATACTTTTATTTGGTAGGGAAATATCGTCATGTGTAATATTCATAATTTCATATCAATGGTATAGAACTATAGATATATACGAGGCGTATTTGAATTTTGTTTTTTTTATATAATATTAAGTTGAGTATCTTCAAATTCAGGGGCGTCCCCGATATTCTGTAGGCCCTGTGCGAATATAAGAAAATGAACCCTTAAATACAAGATATATAAACAAAATTAGACTTTCTAATTTCTTTCTTATTAGATGTCTTAAACCTTAAGATTATACATATAAGATGTGTATAAAAAAATTGGGCCGCCGCTAAAATGTGGGTCACGTGCGACTGCCCCTGTTGCACCTTTTCAAAGACACCATTTTCAAATCTATTACTTCCTCCGATTCAAAATAAGTGATACACTTTGAATTTCACGTTTTATGAGGCAAAAGTTTATAATGATAGTTAAATTATATTAATTGGATGACTAGTGTGAAATGGGTCCCACACTTTTCGAATAAAGTGGAGTTAATGATGTTTAAAAGTAAAAGTAAGGTTAAGAGGTCATTTCACTTTGTTAAAGTAGATAGTTAGTGGGTGTGGGTTCCATTATTTTTTGCCAAATAAGATAATTTTTCAAAGTGTATCACTTATTTTGATACACCCCAAAAAGGAAAGTGTATCAGTTATTTAAATCGGAGGAAGTATTAGAGTTACGTTAGTAATATAGATGTTTTTATATGATAATATATACATACACACATAGAAAAATAATAATTAAAAAGAGGTAAATAAATCTATATTTAAAGGAAAAAGCGTAAGGCGGGACGTGGTGACACCATCAAGCCTCAAGTTATGGCGCGCCACGGCGAGCCATGACGTATTTCAAAACATGATTTAAGGCGCCAAACTTTTTATACTTCCTCCGATTTAAAATAAGTGATACACTTTCCTTTTTGGGTAATTTTTTTATATACTTCTAAATTTACAAAAAATTATGGATATATTGATTTATATGATAATTCACGTATAGAGTTCACATAAAAAGTGTTACATCTAAATTTATAATTCTATATTTCATAATTTTTTTTGTAAAAAAAAAATCAAGTTTCATAGTCAGCTTCAAAAAAACTCATTTTAAATCGCGCTTTATCCTATTTCACGTCTTACACAACCATCATGATCTATTTCATAACGTGACATCTTGGCGCCACCATAACGTGCCTTTTTAGAACCTTACCAATACAACTAGGCTACCAATCTTGAGTAAGCGTTAGAAAGGTGTGTTTAAAATTAAAATTCTAAGATATATGTGATATATACTTTATAGTTAGTATAGATAATCGTGGAATTAATTTATTACCATTTGTGTTATTTAGTTGAAAGAAATATCCTAAATTCAAAGACTCTTTTTTATTTCAAAGTAATTTATGATTAAATTATAAATTAATTAATGAAATTATATATTACTTTATTGCTATTTTTAATTTATTGCTAAATTGATAATAACTTACTTTAATGTCCTACCATCATAACAAATGCATTAATTAATTTATAATAAAATAATTAAAATGATTCATGTGTCTACAACATAAAAGAAATAAAATTTTGGTAACTACTTTAGTTTTGAAAACTAAACAATTAATTTGATAATCAGGATTAGCTTTTTTATGAACGTCAAATCCTAATTTATTCTATAACCAAATATATATATTATGAGACTTAAATCCACGATTACAAAGATGGATGATGAATACCTTATCGTTAGATCAAACGCCCTTTGATCATATTATCTTATCAGATAACACTTAAATATAACTTAAATATAAATCCTGAACTGTAAGTTGCTAAACTCAAATCAACATATTCAAAAAGGATAATGATTTTCGATAACCATCTTCATTTTTACCAGAAATGCTAACAATTGTTTTTAGTCTGGTTAATTGCCCATTTTAAATAACCATTATTAAGTTCTTGATGATAGTATTAAGAAGTCAAGTTTACTATGTAATAATCAATTGGCGATATATGGTCTATTGACCACCTTCAAGTAAATAATCGGTTTCCGCAGTTATTATTTGGTTTTTATGCAGTTATAAATAAACTTATTTTTAGAAAAAATATATAACAACACGTTAAAGAATTTTACGGATTTTGACCAGTTTTTACCGATATAACCGTCCATTTTTTGTTGTTTAATAAGAAATGGTAAAAGTTATTCTAAGTTTTAACAATGTATCTAAATTGAAATTGAAACTTATCCTTAAAGTCGGGGGTTCAAGTCCTGTTATGAACATATGTGATAATTAGGAGTTAATTAAGACTTGCCGTTCAAAAAAATATTCAATATCAAAACTGAAATAAATCAAAAATATGAAGGGGGTTAAGTGAAACTTCTTTTTCTTATGGAAAACCAAAATCGATTTACCCCTTCCGTCTGCCCCCAATTCCAAATGTGGTTGTTCGTTAATTGAGAGGCATACCGTTTTGATCAGAGGTTCGATCACGCAGAGGCAAAAGCAGCCATGATCAGCATCCTTGCTCAGGTGAGCATCAATTTTTATCAATTTTTGTATATTTATATAGATTTACGTTTGCCTGTAAGCACGCGCAGAAATTATTAGGTTTTTCTGGTTGCAGGAGCGTCTACTTGGCGCTGCCCTAGGAACTGTATTCTCCGGTGTTGTTATTTTTGAGCAACGGAGAGACATATACAAGACGATTGCACAGAATCAACCTCCTAAATCTCAGGTCATATTAACATTGTTCTCTTTCGAATTATTTCAATTGTTTTCATTTTATTTTATTTTGAGCTTGTGCGTTATAAATTGTTAAATCGGCTTAGCCAGTTGATATTGGATGATACGGTTTGCTTAAATTGCAAACTACGTATCATTGTTGACGAGCCTGTTGATTTTATGAGATTGATTATAGTGATTTGAATATTTTGAAGGGATAATTTTAGATTAGTGTGAGGTTTGAGCATCATATAATTGGCTAGATATGGCCATTTCTGCAAATTTTGATTGAACAAAATAAATTAATGAATAGGTTTGGTGTTTCCAAAATGTTTAGGTTTATAATTGAATCATAGGGCCAAAATCCTTTGTCAAAGTTATAATCTAGACTCTAGTACATTTGCTTTCATTCCTTCTAAGTTTAGATTACCATTTTGGACCTCAAAATGATGGCTGCAAACTTGCAGAACGTATACAATTTAAATGTTACTTAAGCTTTCGTTCTTCTGATTCATATTTGCAAATTTAAAATTAACTCATTAACTGTATGGCTGCTACAAGATGTGGAATTTAGATCAATTACAGTTTCAGTACCTATTAAACTATCTCAATCTGTTAATGCTAAAACTTTTTACATTGAACTCAGATGAAAGTTCCTGTTTCTGGAAAGAAAATCGAGTTTGCACACTACTGGAACAAATCAGTGGATCAGATTTTTGGACCAGCTATCCAGGCTCTTAGCTCCAGGCGCTGGTAAATCTGCAATATTTGCATTACACAACCAATTTATGGCGTTGTTTAATATTTTACTACATAATGTTTGAATTAATACTTGCAATTACATGCTAATCTTATGCTTTGAAATTTCTTGACCTCATCTGCATTGGCAATTTGACATAACCACTTTGTCAATTGAGAATTTATTTTGAATACTTTATCCTCCGATTATAGTCATTACAATCTAAGAACTACATTTGACTTTAGGGAGTCAAACATAATAATATGTAACCCTCTCTTAGAATTGACTTCCACTAGTTAAACATAATACTTTTTCCTTTTCTTTTTTTTTTAGTTAAATGTGTCAAATTTACCATCCGTTGTTAGAAAATACCACGATAATGCTGGATTTGAGCTCTTTATCTCATAATCTAGATTGAAAAATTATACAATTACATCAAGCTGATGGTATGACTGTACTATTATTTCTACTTGAATTAGCCCTACGTGTGGTAACCACATAGTAAACACCCATAGTTAGAAAAACTAAAAACACAAAACTAAAAATTATGGCAGCAGTGACTCCAGACCCAACTTTGACCACACCACCCGGTCTGCTTTCTTGTGCTAAGGTTGACTGAACCGTTGCAGCTATAGGCAATGGTGAGCAACTAGACTCTTCACATGGGGTTTGACCAGTCAAACGTGTTTTCGGGTGGAAAAAATCATAAGCAGATGGAGATAAAACCATTAGGTTTTCGTGATCGAGCCCATGAGCTCCTAGAGTAGTAAAAGATAAGAAAAACAGGGGTAGAATAGTGAAAATGAGAAAAAGTGAAGGTTTTGGTGTCATTGTAAACTTCTTTAAAATTTGGTGTCACAAATTCTTTTTGAGAATTATTGGAATTTATGGTGAGTGGGGGTTTTGGGGTGTTATATATAGTGTTTGTGTAGCTCTAAATTTTAGTGACATGCGACACTTTAGAAGGATGAATGAGGGAACAAAATGATGACTTAAGGTTGTGGTATTATATGATAGGAAAATGACCGTAATACCCCTTTGTTTACATGTGCTTGACTCCTTGTTGAAGGGGTAGATTGGTGATAAGAAGATGAGATGCATATGATAGATAGTGAATGTGTGTAATTATTACATTATTAGAGCGGGAAACGCATGCGTTAGCTGAAATCAATGGTTATATCTTTTAGCCCCGTGCAAACATCATTTGATTATGCATCTAATGCTCATATAATTTACTATTTAAAATCATTGAAAATTATTTTGTTGTGGTTAGATACATGTAGTTGTTCGGCATAATCCATTTATATGCTACATCTTCAAGCAAACACGTTACTAAACTGAAATGGTGGTTAAGTTAACAAAATAGTTTAGGTAATTTCAGGACATAGTAAAAGGTTTTCTTGATGCTACTACATGTAAATGGTGGTTATTCCCTCTCACGCTTTGACAGCGTGCCAGAGTCTGCCCGTTAATGGTATAATTATACCGAGCAGCCTAAATGTTACTCCATCCGTCCTAAAAAAAATTCTCATTTCTCATTGAAATTTTGTCTCACAAAGTTCTCATTTCTCAAATATAGGGTGACCACTTAATAAAATAATATTATTATCAATGATTCCATCAATAAAATATTTTCTCTCTCTAATCTAACTTTATATTGTAATCAAAAGTATTACAAGGACCTCACTACAAGAAGTATCCCTTAAAAAATAATGAGAACTTTTTTGTGGGACGGACAGTGGTGGTACCAGAAAAATTTTTAAATGTGTGCAAAATTTTAGAGTGGAAGTCAGGTTCCTGAGTGATATTCTTTTAAGGTTAAATCATAAACAAAATCAAATGATCAATATTAATATGAAGAAAATCTAATAATAAATTAAATCAGTCAAAATCAAATTAGTTAATTCAAGAATCAAATTAGTGGAAATTATAGAAAAAAACAGGAAATAAGGAAAAAATAAATTTTAAAAAATATGCATATAAAGGGATTTGAATTTAATGTTATATGTTTAAAATATATGAGTTAACCACTAAGCTAATATACGACATGAACTAGTTATCGCTCATACATTATAAACAAAAGTAAAAAATGAGTTGTAAAAAATTTATATTAATCAGAAAACTTTTGGGATGGGTAAACTTTTGGAATGGGCACCCTGCCCACCCCTAGAACCGCCAATGGGGACGGAGGAAGTATTTCCTAGTTTTGACAAAGGAATATCGAATTTAATAATAAAACTAATAACAGATAACATAAAAAAAGTTCTTACCTTATAATTTTGCCAACCTGACACATAATTGGTATGCTTAACAAACTAAATGAATTAAATTTTGTACTGGAATATCCTAAAAGACAATAATGTAGTTTAAGAGGTGATACGAATGCCACCGCACAATATCATTCAGAGCCATAGTAAATAACACTTTCACAAAATTAGTTTCACAAAATTAGTTTATAATTTTTACCATAGTAATTCAAGTTGTCTTAAAATCAAGTTCATACGAAAAAATGTTATTATGCGATATAACATCCTATAATGTTTGTCATCACTCAGATACAGATTTTATACAAATCCAAATCTCACGTTAGTTTGCTTTCAAAGTAATATATTGTTTACATTATCCTTTTATAAAAATACAATAGCATGATAACTTACCGAAGGTTCTACCTAATTAATTTCAATATATATATTCCCTATCAATGGATAATAAAGTTAATTCCGTCCATACAAAAAAAAAATGATATCCTTCTGAACTATTATTTTTAATATTATTAATTTTATCATTATTGTTAGAAAATCATGATGATCCTCTTATTAATTATTATGCATCAAAAAGAACCAAAATACTAAGAAAATAATATTAAAATGACATAATAAAAAAGACCACTTACATTAAACACTCAGGATTCACAATGAAAAGGGGGGGAAAATAAAATTACATCTCTGAAAAGAAATTAAATTATTATCTACAATTGAACACTTCCACACTCATACATGATGAATTCATCATCATCAAATTTACGCATTGCTTCTGAAAGAACCAAGTGCTTTAATGGCGCTTGCTCTCAATACAAACTGGTGGTAGAATGCTGCAGCCGCTGCACCCAAAAATGGTCCGACCCAGAAAATCCACTACAAAATAATTTCATTTTCATATGAATTAATAAAAAGAAAATTAATTAAACATATATAGTACTTTGCAAAATAGTAATATGGAAAATTAAATATGCGTACTTGATCATCCCAGGCCTTTTCGTTGTTGTAAATCACGGCAGCGCCGAAACTTCTGGCGGGGTTAATTCCGGTGCCGGTGATCGGAATGGTTGCCAAGTGTACCATGAAGACAGCAAATCCTATGGGTAGTGGTGCCAATACCTTCATTGTTTAAAATTGTGGATAACATTATTATTAGTATATATTTTTTTAATTTCTATGGTATATTATTCGATAATAAAAAAGTGTTGCTTAAAAATAATACTCCATAAAAACTTGTAAAGATAACGATAAATAATCATTTCGCAACCACTACATATTCTAAAAAAGAAAATGCGTGGGTGATAAAGATTTGTCATTTTCTAATAAAAGTTATTCCTTTGCCCCTCTTTTAAGCAATAAACTCCACTATATTCCATCTTTAAATCACTTCAATAACTCTTTTTAATCATTTTATAACACTTGGATGATTTTCATTTAATTATCCTTTTTCATTTTCTATTCTTATTCTTATTTAATACTCAATTTAAATGCTCTAATTTTCCCATTCTAAATGAAACTAACAATGCCATCATATGACTGACTATACATGTAGAATTTAGATTTTTTTGCTAAGTAAATTCCTTATTCTCATAACTTTGTGTCGCAAAAATCAGATAATTAGTCAGAACCATTCCCAAACACCCTTAAAGATTTATTTCACATGTAGGATGAAGGAAAACATTCGCTAGCTATTTTTGAATTACATTTTACATAGGTTAGTATATTTAAACAGTTTATTGTATTTTAAATCAGCTAATAATTCATTTTTTTTGAAGTAAGCATGAGTTGTTTAGATAAATTTTCCCAAATACCCCAATGGTAAGAAAAACAACATAAAAGAAAGTCGACAATGTAACACACTTACAGGAACGTGAGAGTCTCGTGCACTTCTCTTAGGGTCAGTAGCTGAGAAGACAGTGTACACGAGAACAAAGGTGCCGATAATTTCGGCACCTAGCCCTGTACCCTTGTTGTAACCATCGGCCAATTCATTGGCCCCACCACCATACCGGTTGTAGTAAGAACTTTGGAAAGCTTTGACTAAACCGACACCACAGATTGCACCCAAACATTGGGCAACCATGTAGCCCACTGCCCTTATTAAGGACACCTTTCTTGCCAAAAATAGCCCGAATGTCACAGCGGGGTTAATGTGTCCTCCTACAGCGCACGTTAGCCACAACCCTTTAGTATATATGGTTTCTTTCGAAATTAAATAACTTAATTTCGTTTTAGCCTTTTAATTTTCTACTTTATATTTATGATATCAAAACGGGGTCCTAGAAAGTAAAAGCTAAATTCATGAAGATGACGTTGGGTAATATATATTGTACTTTATGTCTGAAATAAAGTTCATACTTCCCCAATTTGATAGAGACATATTTAATAAGATTGTATTTCTTGCATAAAATATGTGCAAATTTTTACCATTAATTTCAGTAACCTTATAATTTAATCATAATAATTTTTCAAAACCAACCATTAAATCTTTCCAACAAATCTGTGATACATAAAAATGAGAAATTTATTTTGACGACGGACGGAGTACTATTAACACAATAATAGTCACAAAATAGTACTCCCTTCGTTCTACGAATAACTTCTCATTTGACTTGGGCACATGTTTTTAGAAGATAGTTGGTGGTAGGATATTTGATAATAAATTTGATTAAAATATAAGATTAGTTTAGAGATTGACATAAAGTTAGTGAGAGAAACTTTAAAAAATGACAAGAAATGACATAAAGTTAATGAGATACTCCCTCGTCCCTTAATAAAGTTCCCATTTGTGGTGGGCACAATATTTTAGGAGATAGTTAGTGGTGGGGTATTTGGTATTACTTTTGATTAAAATATAAGGTTTGATTGGAGAGAGAAAGTGTTTTAAAAGATAGTTAGTGGTGAAAGTATTGGTAATAATATTATTATATTAAGTGGCCCTTATGTTTGAGAAATGAGAACTTTATTTAGGGATAAAATTTGAAGGCAAAATGGGAACTTTATTTAGGGACAGAGGGTAGTAATATTAATTTATTAGGTGAGCCCTTTAATTCTCAAATGGGAAGTGGGATAAATTTTTTGAATGAAACGAGAAGTTTTTTGTATGGTACGGAGGGAGTATAAGTTTTCATGAAAGTTTCTTTTTAACTAATTAAAGGTTTCCTATAGCTTTTTTATATGGAGATAAAATACTTGAACACTCTATGGTGACATACTTCTAACTTTTAGCGGCTGATTTCTGACTTTTTAATGACACTTTGTAGTGACTGAAAATTAAGTTAGATATATATACTAACCAGAGATACCGGCGGTGCAGTAAACAAGAACAAAGATCATGCCACCGAAGGCCCATGCGATGCCGAGGATACCAACGCCGCCGCACTGGTCGGTGTTCAAGGTGGGGTCAGTCTGGCTCTTGTAGCCGATGACTGTCAAAACGGTGACGTACAGGAAGAGTAGGGTGGCAATGAATTCGGCGATGAGGGCTCTGTAGAAAGACCATTTCGTTAGCTCATCGGCGTCAAATAACGGTGCCGGAGGTGGGTCTTGGTAGTCCTTTCCGCCGTGGTGTTCCGCCACTTCAACGTCCTTCGTCATGGCCGGCGATCTAGGGTTTTGAGGGAGAAAATTAAAGAAGTGAGGTGTGAAGTGTGTGGTGTTGAAAGCTTGGTATTTATGGGGTAGTGAGGGAGATAGAGTTGAATTATTTCTGAGTAGATACATGTTTTTTTCTTATATGTTTATATTTTTTAGGAAAAATAGGTATATTATATTATTAGTTCAATAATTATATGATGTTTAGAAAAAACAGGAAATTTCCAGAGTTGAAATTAACAGATAAATAATATCATAATTTTAACAATTTTATTTAATTTATATATATGATGATAATTAAATATTTAAATTTAACTTTTTATTGCCAAAAGGTCTTCCATAAGAAACTTTTAGGGTGGCAATGTATTGAAGTAGTTTTGTGATTGTGTAAATCACCTAGTATCGGAATGTGAATTAGAAACATAGTTTAGCAGTAGAAATAAGTGTACGATAGTACAGGGTGGATTTTGTAAATACATAACCTATATAATCTGCAAGCCTGTATTAATGATTAAATAAAAAAATTTTAATTGAAATTTATATTTTTTATTTACAGTTACAATTATTTGCAGAATAAAAGAAAATTACAAGTCATGACTCATGACAACTCAATGCAGCTCATAAAAGCATTCACGTTTGTATACATTTTTCTGTCTTTTCTCAATCTTATTTTTTATATTAATTTCTTAAAAAATACGTACTATAATACTCCCTCCGTCCCACAAAAAAGTTCCCATTTCTAATGGGCACAAGTATTTAGGAGAGAGTTAGTGGTGGGGTCCATGGTTATATTTTGATTAAAATATAAGGTTTTCTGGAGAGAGAAAGTGCTTTTAGAAGATAATTAGTGGTGGGGTCCATAGTTTTAATATTATTTTATTAAGTGGTCCCTCACCATTTGAGAAATGGGAACTTTTTTGTGGGACAAAATTTAGAGGGGAAATGAGAACTTTTTTGTGGGACGGAGGGAGTAACATATAATAGATAAACCATAGTTATTATAACATGTCATTAAAGATGGGTAATTTTTAGATATTATATAGTCCTTAATTAAGTGAACTGTATATAAACATTTGTTGCTTGTACCATATGTACTTGATTTTCATATTCCTTTAATAATATGCATTGCATAATGATCTCTAATCTTTGAAATTTAGTTGTTGTGTAGGCCATTTTGGTATCTTTATGCATAGTCTAATTATATTACCAACATTTGTTACCAAAACTTTAGAAGCAATAATCATATGTATAAAATAATACATTTATCGTAATATAATAACTATCAACTGCTAAAGTGTTTTTTAAGTTTCATAAAAGATCAGAGATTAAATTTCGCTTGGTAAACACTTTGGGATATAGCCAAAGAAAAAACATAATTATAAGTACGGTTATTTAATTATATACTGTATTCACTCTTTAGTATAAAACTTTGAATCAGTATTATGTTAAACTGCATGAACTTAAAAAAATACTTACACAGCCTCCAAATCAATTTTATACCATACAAATATACAAAGTAGATGTATATCCAATGGACAGAGTGGCTCTTTTGTGATATCAACATCATGACAAGTCATATTATAAAAATAAAAACAAATTAAAAGACAACTCGGATAATTATGCTTTTTAATTTTGTTTCTCCTTTTTTTAAAGACATCAAATATTAGAACCAAAACCAAATGTAATTATATTCGAATTATAACTAGTATATCGTATTTATATGTTCGTAGAAATGTAATTCTAAGCTTATTTTCCTCAAATTGTCACTAATATAAATAATCTTTTATGATTAAAAAATTCTTATATAATCGATATTTCTCTAAATCTGTAGCTAAAAACTTAACTTACAATACTTTTCGCCCAAAAGCGTAATAATTTTAGTTTTGTGGCGGCTTAGACCATAGAATGAACAACACGTGTCAAAAATTATGTGAAGCCAATTGCCAACGTAATAACCGACCCTTGGAAATAAACTAGAAGTCTAGAACCGCCCACTTCATCTCCACCACTTATAAATATTTTAAACATGCCAAAATCAACATCCTCAAAATATAAAAATATTGTAGTTGAAATAACTTTTTTGTATGCACATGTTTTCATTATAAACAACGTAATAAAAAGCATTTGAAAAAAAAAAGACCTTTATTTATTGAATCTATAAGCCAAAACAACCCGAATAATCAATGATTTGATAAGACAGATTACCATATTCAAGTACTAATATTTTCTGGTGATTTTATATGATAATTTTAAAGTTTTAAGAGTGAAATATTTAGTTATGAAAACGTTTTAAATTTCATTTTAAAATTTAATTCATATGTGAACATGTTGAATTACATCCAAATGTGTTCTTAATTTCTTATGAAATAGTATTATATGTTATGTATTAGATACATTAAAAAAAATTATAAATTTTAATTGTGAGCCTATGTGGTCTTGACAAATTACTCTATTTTTAAAACGACGCCTTTGTCTTATTTTACAAGACTTGAATAAGTCGGTAATTTTGAGAAGATACATAAACAAGCTTAATAGATGAATTTGTTGATTACCTATCATCTATTGTACGAAGTATTTTAAGTAATTCATGACTAAAGGGTATTAAGAAATTATAGCAGGTTACCCGCGGAATGCGGCTGCGGGTACCTTATAACTAAATTTGACGGCGATCAAGTAGTGGGTGGTGACGACGCTAGTGACAGTGGTTGCGGATGGTGGGTGATGTTAATTTCAATTTTGTAAAGATTAATAAGGATATTTTATGTCAAGTAAAGAGCATATGGTCTACTGTCTCAAGTGCTTAAAGCATAGTGTTAATAACAGAGAGATCTCAAGTTCAAATCCTACATGGTGAATATTTTTAATAAACACAATGTTCCAAGGAAAATGTTTAAAAGGTGAGGATTTAGAGTATGTTTAAGATTAATGGGAGATTAATTGGAGTTGATATTAAACCAATAATCTCCCCTAGCTAAGTGGTGGATCATTTGGAACATTGGGCGAGAGGTTGTGGGTTCGAATCTCGGATGTTGCGTTTTAATATTTTTGGTTCTTAAGTGTTTAAGACATTTCCGAAAGAAGCAAGGGGAAAATTAAGACCTTCCTAAATGTTTTATATGGTTGCTAGGATAAAACAAAGTATCAAGTAGATGAAGTGGTTAACACACACTCCTAACTCCCAAATGGTCTTGGGTTCGAATCTTGTGAGCAATATTTTTTTATTTTGTGTTGTTTAAGATGTTTTCCAAAGTAGAAATGTAAGATTAAGACCTTCTAATATTAGAAGGCCTAAATGCAGTAAGAATAGTATAGATATTGATAATTGAACATATTGAAAATATATTAAATGAAGTCTTGTTTTTGCTATTAAATGAATTTCAATATATTTTTTCAACAACTTCTAAATCTATACCAAAATTTCAATATAAATGATAATTATTAATTCAATCAATATATTTTTTTTTTATCTCATGAGCTTAAGGTAGGAGTGACAATTCATACATGTTTACATAAACGGTCATACATTTCAATCCTAAATTTTTTACATTCAACCCGAATAAGTCCAATATAATTCGTTTTAATTAGACGGGTTTAATATTTTAGCAGGTTAAATGAATTAAACAGTATTTTATTCCACAAATTTAAGACAAATTACCAAAACACAAAAATTAGTAACTAGTCCGTTTTAGTTTTTATGTAAATATTATTCAAGTCTCAATTAGTATACTATAAACTAGGGGTGTGTCAATAATTAAATGAGTTATTTACAAAGATCTCTTAAAACACACGCATGAATGCTATTTTTTTTTTTAATATAATAGATTTTATCGTTATAGCATAATAGGTTGAATACAAAATTATTTACATCATATTATCATCAAAGACAATAGATGGATAGATATACAAAAACAGAGTGAAGACGTACAAATTTACATCATAAACATCAGGATTGACTATGCTTAGATCAATCTCCAATGTCGTCTTAGACCCTACATAAACATATGTATACATATATAGATATAGGCATATGAATGTATAATCGTATGTATGATACAAACTTAATTCATCTTCGTTCTTCAAAACCTTCGCCTCGTTCTTCCCGAATGGTGGGCAACCTCGGGGCACAAGACGGTTTCATTTGAGGGACAATTTGCAACGGTGCAGTCTCCATTAGAGACTTCACTTGCACCATCCTCATTGATCTTGTCATCTCATTCAACGTCATCATATTGGTCGTATGAACTTGGATTTTAGTATCTCTTTCTCTCTTAGATTAAAGCAAAAAGAGAGAAATTTGAGACCTAACTTGCAACGTTAAAAAGAAATGATGAGAACCGGTTTGGAGAGAAATGGTACAAAGTGTTGAAGTATTTATAGGCACATGTTTTAGAATTGTGGTTGGTGGGAGGAAACTATCAACCATGAGAAAATATCTTCGAAGGTGTAGAATGGATGGTTTTGAGAAAAAACAGGTGTTAGAATGTGGGGTTCAAGTTTTTCTAAGTAATTATTGATTTGAAACGTGTCAAGAGAAAGAAGTTTGTGTAGAAATTAACATGTTATATGATTGGTGGCACGTCATGTGGTTTTATGGACGGTTTTGATTAATATCATGTTATAACGTTGGTTAATTTTTTTTGACACTACTATGTATAGTATGGTATGGGGTGCTTTAAAGCTTAGGGATGTCGTATTACTCTATTTGTATGATGTAATGTAAAAAATCGATCAATAGGCATGAAAATGAACCAAATATGAATGGAGTTGTTCATGTTTGTTTATTAACACTTAAACGAACTGATTTTTGTATCCACGTTTGTTCGTATGTTTAATAAATTAAGTATGCATCAATTGTTCGTAAACAATTCAATAAGAAGGTGAACAAAACAATTAAAAACAAACGAATATACATAAAATAATACAAAATAATCTTATATATAATTGTTTGTGTTTATTCGTCAAAGTATATATATTTTATACAATATAATTATCGAACATAAACGAATGGACATGCATACTAATGATTCTTGTTAGGAATACTTTTATTAATATTCATTAAAGATTTGATTAGTCAAAACTATTAAACTACAAGGACCTAAATTGAAGATATGGAAATTCAAATTCAAATAAAGATTTAGGAGATAATCATTAATGTAAAAAGATATAGTATATCTTTATTAGTATTAAAAGATTTAGTATTATCTTTTCCTTGTAAGTCTTGGGTTTTCTAGTATATAAAGAAACCTAATGACATAGAATTAGATGTTCTTAGAACCCACGTTTTAACGTGTTTGTGTGTAAAAACCTAAGCCTCAAGATCGTTTGATCCTGTTTAACGAAGAACCGTTCTATGTATTTATATATAGAATTGAGGCTTTTAATGATGAAAACTTGTTTAGCTATACATATATGTTCAACTAATTCCGCAATTATATGTTTTGTATATGCTTATTCCAGATAAGAACTAACTATTCTTGAGCCTAAAGATCTATGTTTATGAAGAGTTATTCGATCTTAACAAACAGTTTACCGTATGCTAATGAACATAAATGAATGGATGGAAGTTATGTCTGTCTTCGTTCATTTAACTTAACAATTGTGTTCATGTTTGTTCGTTTCACAAATAGATAGAACTTCTCATCGTATAATTCATAAACGATTTGGTGAACATTCAGTTTATATAAAAAAGTATCGATCAAATATGTTTTGAATCAGAAAATCAAACACATGTAATTAGGTGATACAATAATTGAGTGTCTTGTTTTGTTGTGGAGTACACGTAACTACCACAATAAATTTCCTAAAGATTTTTGTTGACATTTCTATATGTTGAATCTCCTTTGATGTATGCATTCGGTCTTTCTAGAATTATAAAATGACAAAACACTCACTTCCTACTTCACTAATAAGAAGATTATTGGAAAGGCAAAAGTCATTAGATTTTTTTTTTGGAAACAGCAAAAGTCATTAGATTACAACATGCTTTCATGTTTTGCTTGATTCAACTATATGTTCTTTGATTAAATTTGATAAATTAAAGTTTCAGACATGACTATTTTGTTATTTATTAGCTTTGGAATGACCTATAAGTTTTCAAATGCTGCGGCTTCGTCTAATGGACGTCTTGTATGTCTTCTTGCAGTGTTGCCTAATGTTATGTTACTTTAGACGTGTAAATTCTCAACGTTATGCGTTTTTTCTAACATATTTTAAACACGTATGGCTAAAGAAATTGACTTGAGAATACGTAAACCAATTAACGATGGTTTGGTTCACCGGTTTACTTTAACCACTTTATGATATGACGCTAAGAACCTATGCCCGATGGCATGTTTAACCATGAATTCAATTCTATCTTTCAATACACTAAGAATATACGCTAAACGTTTATAGGAATTAACATATCGCAAATTATATCAAGAGGTTGAAACTCAAGGGGGCATTAGGGAAAGCGTATAAGCTTAAATAAATTATTTTCATACGGCTTTAGCTTATTTAAGCTTATTATACTTCCTCCGTTTCAAAATAAGTGATACACTTCCTATTTTGAGGTGTTTCAAAATAGAGAATTGATATATAGTCCTACCATTTGTTCCTACCCACTTGATATGATGACATGTGTACTCCACTAATTCTCTCTCCTAATATTATCCTTTGATTTTGATACGTGTCTTCATCTAATGAGTAGGACCATGAGTACCATGAGTAGCACCAAATGGTAGGACTAAATACCAATCTCTTCAAAATAAGTGATACACTTTGAAACTTTCCTTATTTGGTAAAAAATGGTGGGACTCATACCCACTAACTATCTCATTTAATAAAGTGAAATGACTCATTTACCCTTACTCTTACTTTTAAACATCATTAAACTCACTTTAATCATAATATGTGGGTCTCATCACTCACTAACTATCAAATTTAATCTAATTTAACATTCCTTACAATCTTTTGCATCAAAAAACGTGAATGTTAATTTGTATCACTTAGAGCATCCCCAATGGTTAACCTCTCAAAAGCTTATTACTTTTGCCACATCAATATTCCACTAAGCAAAAACCCTTTCATAAACAACATCTCCAATGGTTAACCTTTCCAAAAAGTTTTTTCTTTTACAAAATTTCTAATTTAGTTTTATCTATCTCAAATGTTTATAAATACCTCATATATATAATTTAACACTTTTTTAAAATTTTACTAAATATAATATTTTTTAAAATATTTCATACAAAAATATGGTAATAATTAGCATTAGATATTATATAATTTATTTATAAACTAATAAAAATATAATAAGAAATTTATATATTATATATTTAAGGTTTAAAATAAAAAGTTATTAAACATGGAGAATTAAAAAAGACAAACTTTGAAAGTAAGTTAAAAGCTTAGTAAAAAAAAGTCATTGCAATAAGCTTTTAGAAAAACTAAGTATTCCAATAGTAAAAAGTCTTTTAAAGATTTATTGTAATAGTAAAAAACTTTTAAAAAGCTACCATTGGAGATGCTCTTATTTTGAAACGGAGGAAGTAAGTTATAACCCTTCGAAACAAATTTTCCCAAACAACCCTTTACTCAAAACATGGACTTCAATTTTGAAATAAACCAACTTTATCATATTGGCTGTGACTACAAGTACTCAATAATTACACACATAGGGAATTTTTATATAGAAAATTTAGAAATTATATGTATAAATAGTATAGCATAAACATAACTACATGTCTACATAAGCTAATCTTCGAAAGTTCAAATACTTTAAAGTTTTAAATATAATGTTATTTCTAAGCCCATCCATGTCATAATATTTCTAAGCCCATCCATGTCATAATATTAAAAACACCCAAAATAAAATCATTCCAATTTGGGCCGATTTTGTCCGAGTTTTGACAACACTGGACCTATACCAACTTTCACCAACTATTTAGACCGAAACTTAGTCAAGCTATTAGGAATTTTGAGCTCAAATTATCAAATTGTCTCCTAATTTTCTAGGGGTTGAGTATTTTGACCGAAAAAACCCAACCGAAACCAAACCGAAATCCGACTGAACCCGAACTGAAGCCAGAAAATGTCATCAGTTAGGTTTTGGTTTTGAAAATTCATCATTTTCAATTTCGGTTTTATCATATTCGTTTCGGTTCGATCCTCAGATACAATGACCATTTAGTCTAAAAGACACCGAACCAAAGCTGATAGCATGTAATTGGTTCAGATTCTATTTTGAAAATTCACCATTTTCGGTTTTGGTTATGTAAATTCGCCATTTTCGGTTTTCGTTTCTATGGCAAACCTATTCCTATTCCAAACACACCCTTAAAATATTCCTGTATTTAGTAACTATCGACATGGGCGGTTTTCAAGCTAATTTACTGGTAATACAAATAAGTCATGGATGAAACTAGTTAAGTATCATTATTCATTAGACAAGTGTAATGAGCTTATGCTGTTTCAAAGATTAATTTCAAAACGCACATTTAACCCCTATATAAGCCATATGCAAACACTCAAAATGAGCTGTTACAAAACCTAATTAGCTAAAAAGGTTCAATTTTCATACTAGCAATTCAATAATAATTGAAGTCGAACGGCAGAAAAATAAGAAAACAAACATCAAAAACCTCTTACGAGTACCAAAAGCAACAGGGCAATAGCTATTACAGTACTCAGGTGCAATTTCAGCTAAATTAAACTCCGAATAAAGCAACCAAATGCACTCAATTTCTTTGTTTTAATAAAAATATGCTGTCAATTACTGAGCAATTCTAATGTGAATCACAAAGTAGGCAATAAGATCAGAAAAATTGGGTAATGTCGAGAGAAATTCATAACAGTACCTCATTCAATGAAATCAAAATGGAAGTTGCTCGATTCCATAAAAGAAATTCATTGTACGAATGTAATAATTGGATGTCTAAGCCTTAAGCAGTTGAAATTTGATCATATTGTAGAACCGAAGCAAAACATCATAATTATCACAGAATCTCAAAACAGATAACAACGAAAGTTTAAAACTATATCAAACCACTAACAAAAACCTCACCTGAATATAATAAATCAATCCTGAGGGATTTCAACATCTCCACCGGCAATCTCCTCCTGCAAATCCTTGGGATCCTTTCCATCAACAGTACAGCCAACAGAAACACAGGTTCCAAGGATCTCCTTCACTGTTCCTTGCAATTCCTTAGCCATTGATCTAGGTCGCATCACCTTCGCGATCTCAATCACATCATCGAGTGAAATATTACCACTGTGTTTGATGTTCTTCACCTTCTTCCTATCACGTTCAGGCTCCTTGAGCGCCTTGATTACAAGAGCAGCGGCTGAGGGGACGACGGAGACCTTAGCTTGACGATTCTGCACAGTTAGCTTCACGGTGACTCTAAGACCCTTCCAGTCCTTTGCGGTTTCCTTGGCTATGTCTTCTCCGATCTTCTTTGGAGAGAGTCCAAGTGGTCCGATCTTAGGAGCAAGTGAACTGGCCGCTCCAACCTCGCCACCGGTGACGCGGACATACACATCGACGACCTGTGATGGATCAAATTTTGGAGGCATTTTTGGAGGAATATGGTGGCTAGGGTTGCGTAAGAGTGAGAGAGGAAGAATTGGAAATTGAATCAGAGAAGGAACATAAATTAGGGTTTCGTAAAGTAAACTGAAAACTCGTGGGCTTTAGTAAATAGTTAAGCCCAATTAATCAATCTCTACAATGAACCCAAACACTCGGCCCAGATACATCTTGCATGAATCAAAATATCATAAATTACATCCTCAACTTTAGATAAGTTAAATATTTGTAAGATCCAATCTCAAGTTTAATATTATGATTAGTTGTTGGCTTAAAAAATCTATTGGCGTTGGTGACTCTTCTATCGGGCTGTCTTGGGTCCTCGAGCCATGTTCTATCGGGTTGGCCTGGATGGAATTGTACCGATTAGTACTTGTGTTGTGATACTTTTATCTACTCTTTGTTAAATTTGTTATCTTTTTTTCCTTCTAGCTCTGTGCTAGTAGTTTATGTTATTTCGCTGTTAATAATAGTTTTTTGCCATTAAAAGAAACTTTAGATGGATAACAATAACGTGTTTTTTAGTTGAAGTTATTTACTTTCTTTTTTAATGGCAATTATATTAAAACACAACAACTAGCAAGGAGCTAGACATACAAAGGAATCAAAATTAACAAAGAGACATAGGATTACACCACCACACACTCCAATCTAAGCTAGACAACCCAAAATTCGACCTATGTTTAATCCAAAAAAACGTCTGAGATTGAGCATCCGTAACAATCGAGACAGGACCAGAGAAGGTGATGTTAAAGATCACCATGTTCCGTCGCAACTATAGTGACCACAAGACCGAGAAAACACCCGAATAAACGACTGAATTTATGTACTTAACGAAGGCAAAAACCATGAAATCCATATTAGAAAATTTTGATCATCGTCATTGTCTATTTTAAGTATATGAATTGTTATTGCCATACTACAAAATACAAATGCTAAGTTGGAGACAAAACCTTGAAAACATAATTAACCTGAAAACAAGGGGGGGCAAAACGTCGAATAGAGTTGAGCATCAAGGTCGCTTCAAGTTCCAATACCAGATTAATTCACACACTACAATGTTAGTGTTTCTGATTCTGTCAAACATTTTCGAGATTTAATTTTACTTTATATTAAGGGAGTGTTTGCCGTTCAAAAAAGGGTATGTTTAGAGAGTATATTAGCTTAATAAGTTTATTTAAACTTAGTAATTTTACTTTATATTAAGGGAGTGGTTGCCATTAACCTGGATTTCGATTCGCTTTACGAGCTGAGTAATCACAGGACCATTGTAAGTTGAGCTGAGGTGTCTCCAACCAAAAATACATGCTTTGCAAGTAGCTCAGAGTCGGCGTGGGTGAACCTCTGTGGCCACAATAATTTTTTTTTTTTGTTACCTCTAATAGGAATTGAACCGAAACTTCTTAATAATTCTACCCTTATGAAGACCAAATAAAAATACTAGACCGCTACACTTATGGTTACCTAAATCTAATCATTTTGCTTTTCAATAGACTTTGTAAAAACGTTATATTTTATTTATGTAGATAACTCAACAGATACTTTAATAATGTTCTGGCACACAATCGAATAATGTGTAAGAACAAGATGAATACCGCTTGATCAAACAAATGTTAGTTAAGAATAAAACAACATATTTGAGAAACTATTACATTTTTTGTCATGTTTTTTGAAACGAGGACAACATCTATACGAATTTATACAATAACAATAATAACAGTGTATTCAAAGAAAAATAATACACAATAGCTATAAACTTATGTATTCCTTTTTATAATAATAGTTTTCGACAAATGCCAAAAACAATAAAGTAAAATTCAATTTATAGATGTAACATAAACGTTATAATATTAAAATCCTTAATATAATAGTATAAAATAATGATTGTGACCCATAAGATGTCACCATCTAAAACTTAAAAAAAGCAGACGAACCCCACATTCAAGTTTAAGTTTTAACCTCCATCACAATTTCTATTCTGGATGTCGACATATTCCAAAATCTTGAATTACTTAAAGTTGATTATGACAAAACAAATTACGAGTCACTTGTCAATTTACAATAGCAATAATTGTCAATAAACTTGATTAATAGTAGTTTAACTGTTAATTAACAAGAAAAACAACTTTTGATGTTTTTTAAACATAGATTCCGACTGACTTTGTGAGCTGACTAATCAAAAGGCGACTACTCACTTTGTGAGTAACCCGTAGTCACTGCGAATGAACAACTATGAATGGAGTACTTTTTTTACTCTCACCCTTGTGTGGTAAAAAAATTTATTATACTAGATTGTGTTGTTTAACAATTTTAGTCACCCATTTTACTAAATTTGATATTCAGAACAAGTTCGGATCTATATTGTCAAACTAATTACAACTATGTAGTATAAATTGATATAAAAAAAACATACGAAGTATAAGAATTATAAGGTTTCAATTGCAATGTGCTTTTTTATTGCAACAAATTTGATACATGATTCCATGTAAAATTAATTATTTGGGTCATTGAGTTCGGATTCTTTTCAAATGGGATTATAAAATTTGAATATTACATGTGTGTGAAACCTTGCTATCAAATATGTATAAACTAATGTCTTATCACATTTTTGCATACCCAAACTCTAAAAAGATTGAGCTTGTCTCGTTAAACCTTTCGAGCTCGAGTTTAAGCTCCAACTAAACAAAAGCTCGACTAGATCGAGCAAACACTACAAAAAAAACCCTTTTTAGCGACACAATTAACGACATCATTAGCGACATATTTAAAGCTAGTGACGCTCATAGTGACATCTGCCAGAAAGTCACTACTAAGAAGTCGCTGATTTAGTGACATCCACCGTCATGTCTCTAATAGTAGAGACACTAGTAGTGACATTCATTATACTGTCACTATTTTTTTATCAAAGGTCGATATTAATGTCGATAAAAATGTCACTATTTTTATCAAAAGTCGCTATCCACGACTCTAAAAATGTCACTACCCTATCAAAAGTCACTATTTATGTCGCTAAAAATGTCACTATTTTTATCAAATGTCATTATTTATGTCGATAAAAATGTCACTATTTTTATCAAAAGTCGCTATCCACAACTCTAAAAATGTCACTATTTTAATCAAAAGTCACTATTTATGTCGCTAAAAATGTCACTATTTTTATCAAATGTCACTATTTATGTTGTTAATCATGTCACTATTTTTATCAAATGTCGATATTCATGTCGCTAAAGATGTCACTATATTTATCAAAAGTCGCTACTGACGTCGCTAATGATGTCACTATTTTTTTATCAAAAGTCACTATTCATGTCGCTAAATATGTCACTATTTTTTTACCAAAAGTCACAATTCGCGTCGCTAAAAATGTCACTACTTTTATCAAAAGTCGCTATTCATGTCGATAAAAATGTCACTATATTAAAAAAAAATATCAATACGCTTTTAGCATTTCACCTCAATTTATAATATATATAAAAACACAAATCTAACAATAAAATATTCAATTGTCAAATCAAATATCTAAAAAATATTGTACATTACATAAACTAATAATACTACTATGTGCCATCAAATTTCAATCCAATTTTTCAATATTTAACTAAAAGACTATTGGCGACCTCGAAGTATCCAATGAAGCAGATTGGCCCGGTTTTGTTATCGTTTGGTCTTTTTCGTGTATCCTTAAAGTTATACACTTTTCGCCATCAAATAAACCTGAAAGTTAGAAATAAGTATCAGTTAATTTTTCATGGTCAAATCATTTCCTTTCAACATAAAGAATGCAATGCTTCTAGAATTTAAGTGATGTTGAAATTTAATATAAAGAAGAAAAAGTTAAATGCTTACATTATTTAATAAAATTTATAAACAATGAAAGTAGACTTTAGACGTTTGACTTCACTAGTCAAATGAGTCGTAAACAAAAAATAATATGAATTCACCTGAAAATTTCAGTGTTGCATGAATGCTTTGATCCATCTTGTCTCAATGTGTAATAGTTGCACATAAGTTGTTTCAAATCAGAAAACAAAAATAAAAAAATAAAAAATTATGGCAATGGTATTTTTTTCTGGAAATACGGATTACCTGATAGTCAATCCAAGGTCAACCATCCCCATGAACAATTCTTCATGTCTTCGATACGGCCCCAGCAAAAGAAGTCTAGCGCATACTATAATTAACGGACAATTCTTAAATAAAAATAAATTTTAACATTATTAAATATGTCATACCTGGTAAGTTCTTGAGGGTAAGACCTTTAGAATCTGTGTATCTTGAAATAGGATTACTAACCATAATACCGATGTTCTGCAAACAAAAATTGAAAAATAAATAAATAAATAAATAAAATTGATGATCATTTCCTTTTTTTCTATTTTTTTCTCCCTTTTATTAAATTTATTGACAATACAAGGAATATTTTATTAAATTTATATAAATAAGTAACATTATATTACATCTTACATATCATAAATTTAACAAACCCTTTGATATTTCTTTCCCGCAATGGTAAAGATCAAACACATGCCGACTTTGTTGGTGTGCAATTTTGAAAATCGGCCTGAAATTTTCCCCATCATGTGGATCATTCTCATCTGTCCATTAAAAAAACATAATTCACGAAGAGCAGGCTCAACAAGTTCCCATCCCTCTGGGTATTTCACACGGTTTGTCTTCACCTTAGGCATGTTTCTAACTACAATAAATTAATCAAATAACATAAATAAACTATATAGTATACTGGGATAAATTACCTATAATAGTATAATATAATTAATATGTCAGAAATGGATTTACCTTGCCATCATATTCTTTCTTAAGCAAGACTTTAGGAGTAATATATGCAGGTGCTCCAACAGTAGATTTTGGTTGTGAATGCAATACAGAGGACTAACCAAGATAACCAAATTTTATTTTTTTTAAGTATTTTAGAATAATGAAATAATACCAAAAATTATAGTACCTTGGAGTATCTAAAATCACAAATCTTGAGACGGGGAGCAAGGCTGCCATCTAAAAGTGTGTTCTCCATTTTTAGGTCACGGTGACACACTTGCTATGTTACATAAAAGCATAAATTATACATATATGGAGGCTGTAAGTAATTATATAAAAAAACAGAACGAATGGTTACCATATTATGACAGTAACTGACTCCGAAAATTAGTTGATGGAAAAAGAAATGAGCCTGCAACACAACAAACATTAACATTTTTATGAAAAAAATAAAACACAAATAATTGTTTATGAACCTCATCTTTTGGGAACCTGCCAGCATTACATATCCTCTCAAACAGTTCTCCACCAGATGCGTATTCCATTACAATTGCTAGACGTGTTGGTGTTAAAATGACCTAAAGATTATGAAACCGATTTTTCAATATAATCACATATTATAAACATAAATGTTGAGGATGAACAGCTCACAAAGTCACAAACCTCTTTGAATCTGACAATATTACGTAATTTTGAGGATAAATTACCTAATCAATGTAGCAAAAAAATTTATCTACTATAGGTTACCACTTACCACTTACCAACAAAAAGAAATTCAAATATAGGATTTCTAGGTTCAAAATTAGGGTTTCCGGCACTCAATTTCAAATTGAACCTAAAAAATGAAACTGGTAACAAACAATTGAAATTAAAATAGAGAGGATCTAATTTATACGTTAGGTAGAATAAGTAATCAACAAATACTAGACATTGAAAACATCGAATTGGATTGAGGTTTATAGACAAGAGATAATGGACGAGCGTGACTGACTCATGGACTGGCAGCAGATTCAATTCGCGTCTTGTAAACATTACCTTAAGCAGAGAATAGACGGACTGAGTTTGAAAAAGAGAGAACCTGATTTGATCGGAATTCTAGAACCAGTGACGTTGATTTCGATGATTCTTCGGTCCGTTTCATCACCGCTGCAACAGCAGCTGCAGCAATCGCACTTACCTGTGGTGCGGCCGCAATTCCACGCCTAAATAACAATTTCAAACACAGTCATCAAACAATTAGCTACAGGTTATAGCTAACGATTAAGCTCTGTACAAAACACACACAGATCTAATTATACGCTTAAAAGAAAGCAAATTCAGGTCATATTACTTGGAAATAACAACGGAAAGCTGATCTCCGAAGAATGATGAGAGTTGCTTAGCATTTGAGAAGGATCGAGTCATATTTCCAATTAGGTAACAGTGACGGAGAGATCAATTCGACTAACGTTGCTATGGAACTTGGATCGGAGACTAATATGATCGTTGTTAACTAATTAGCCTCTTACTTGCTCCGATGATGAAATTACAGTTTCAATTAACAAAAACCCCAAATACAACACTTTCCGATGAGATTACGAGTATGGAATTAAAGATGCGCGCGGATGAGATAACGAGTAGATGAGATTACGAGCGGATAGAGGAGCTATTTGACATTACGGTTGTATGGCGTACGAGCATATGAGAAACTATTTGAACTGTGGTTTATGTATCCATTTCTACGAGCAAATTTTACATTAGCCCAGTTAACAGTCTATAGATTTTAAAATATAAGACGCTGAGTTTAAACAATGTCCACATATAAATTAGCGACATAGTTAGAGTCATGTTTGGAGCAAGTCACAAATTAACGACTTGGTTAGAGTCTTATTTGAGAAAGTCATAAATTAGCAACTTCTTTAGTGTCTTTTTTAAGCACTTCACAAAATTAGCAACTTAGTTAGAGTCTTATTTGAGCAAGTCACAAATTAGCGACTTGTTTAGAGTCTTGTTTGAGCAAGTCACAAATTAGTGACTTGTTTAGTGTCTTTTTTAAACAAGTCACAAAATTAGTGACACAATTAACGACAAAGTTTATGACTGTGTGTATTTTATGACATAATTTATGACGTTGAAGACTTGATCATCACAAAATGTGTCAATAAATTTGTCACAATTTTGTGACTTAAATTTTATGTCACTAAAAATGTCGCTAAATTGCTTTTTTCTTGTAGTGAAAGTTTGAGCTAAACTCGAATAGTTAGATAAAAACTCAACTCATTTGTATTTAACCCTATACGATAATCTACAATGTCTAGAACTTTAGATCAAATAGACAGTTTCTTTACCAAATAGATTATCCTGCATAAGAAAATACTCCGTATTAATCAACAACCATATTACTTTAGTTTTAGGGCATTTCAATTACAAGTTATATATTTACAAGTCATTTTCAATATAAACCATGATAATATATAGTATGAGTCACAAGATACACTGAAATAAATAAAAGGTTTTGTTTATGATTAAACAAAAAGATGGAGTAATTATGTGTGATGTGTTTGCTTTTTCCTATTAAGATAATGCCTCCACCAAATAGATGAGGTCAAATAGACCATTTTAATATTAATCCTATGTTATAAAAATAATAAAAAGGAACCAATGAATTGATAGATTGTAAAGTATTTTGTTTTTTTTTAATGTATAAAATAGTTGTCAAGAACTGAAGATTGGTACTAACGGAATTAACAATTTCAATTTGATGATTATTAAAAGAAATATTCTACCTGCATCATTATTGGGTATATGATATTATTTATTATCGATACATTTAGTTTACGAGAGAATCATTTATTAATCTCTTTGGCGTTTAAACGAATCAGATCTTTGAAATCATACACTGTAGCTTAATTACATAAATGGTTATGAATTATGATGTAAAGATTCATAATTTCACATTTAAAAGATTCATAATTTCATATTTAAAAGATACATTTCTATATAAAGGAGGAAGATAAACACACAACTAGCTGCACCATTGAATCTTTCTAGATTGCAAAACTATACATAATAGGACATGCCCAAGTCTTTTATGAGATATCAAGTTCATTGCGAAATATACACTTCATAACTTTCACTCTTTGTCTTCTTTTCTTCTTCATAGTTTCACAAATTACATATTGTTAAAAAAATACCAAAGATTCGTTGACAATTTAATGACTTAAAAGCATCCCTTAAATGTGGCCTAAGTCTTAAGAAAAGAATATTCAGAATTAGAAAATGCAAATAAATTTATTGAACGAAGAAAGATAAATATTACGGAGTATTCATTATATGAATATTGCTTCCGGGTGAAATTGAATTTTTTTTTAATTAATCTAAGGATGGTGTCTATCTAATATAAGGAAATTTCTAAAAGATCTTTAAGTTAAATTTCTATGAGCAAATAAATATACTTTTATATGGTCATGAAAGTTCATTTGTGATCATTCAAACTATCTACAAAATGAGTGATTATCCTTTAATTAACTAGAAGGAATAACAGATCAGAACTTATGTTATCAAAAAATGTCTAGATTTTTTTTTTGAACGGCAAGATTATATAAAATTAGCAAAATGCTAGAAAATTACAAAGGATTACAAAGCCAATCATTCCAACTAGTAATTTTCCTACCTCTATATTTTAACCAAGAAAAGGAAAATAAGTGAATTAAGTCAAACAAATCACATTTTCTCATTGGATGAGAAGAAAACGTGATACTATTACGATATTTCCAAAGCACCCAAAACATAGATGCTACGATAACATATAGACGATTCTTGTTTTTGAAGGATCTCGAGCTATTATCAAACCAAGTGAGCCAATCATTAGGCATAGAGATATAGCACCAAATCCGCATCAGATTCCAAACGCTTAAAGCAACGTTACAAGTGAAGAAAATATGATCATTTGACTCAACATGGATATTACAAATCGGACACATTATAGAGTCAATTTCTAAACACGCTTAGAAAGGTTTAGACGATGAGGAAGCCTATCTAGGCGTAATCTCCAAATGAAAATATTCACCTTTCTTGGAAGGTTGTTGTTCCATGTTGTGGTTGTATTTATCAAAGGAAGAATAGCATTATCAATATATTTTCTTGTATTAGATACCGAGAAAGTTTCATCGTCACCTAGATTCCATATACATGAATCGGGAGCATCAGATAAATTAGTATTACGAACCTCATTTGATAAAATGTGAAACATGTCCTCAACACGTCCAAAGGTTACTAGTCGGCGCCATTGCCAATTCCAGTTACCTGATATGAGCCGATCATTTATAGTACAATTTTCATTTAAATCCAAACGAAATAACCTGTTGAATCGAGAATATAAAGGTTCTTCGCCTATCCAAATATCCTTCCAAAAACGTATAGTATTACCATAACCAACCTTAAAACGAATTGTACTTTTTGGAATAATATCTCGAGAGTGTAAGTAATTGGTGGATCCTACAAGGTCTTGTTTAAAAAAACATATTAGAAGAAACTAATTGATCTAGATTAATTGGTCATCAATGATAGTCTTGAGGTTTTTTTATAATAAGTCTTGAGTTCAAGCCTTTTTGTAGGTAAAACTTAGAGATTAAAAGGTGGTGAGGTTTATTCCCCATATGTGTAGGATTCAAGGGAAGACATACTGCCCATTGTGAATGTCACTGTTTAGTCTCTAACCACTAACTTACTAATTTAAAGTAAAAAAAAAAAAAGGAGTAAAAAAAGAACACATAGGATTATGATTGCTTTTGTGGCGAACAAGGTATGGTATACCCGCGCGTTGCGGCGGGATTTTAGATCTAATCTTTTTAACGTAAAGTGTAAATTATCATTTCAATCGGTTTTGATTTCTATGTTCAGATGTAGTTTAGTGATTCGGATTAAAACAAATGTGGAATGGTCTAATAAGCATAATAATAACAATTACTATTGCTATAAATGGCAGGGAGACTCTGTTGATATTTCATATAAATTTAAGAATAATTTAGCTAGTTTATTTATATAAGTTTGAGTTTTTAAAATTTACCAATAAGAAATACAATACAAATACATTAAGAGGATAGTATGTGATTTTTTAATTCAATTATATAACCAATGTTGTAGCCACAAATACCAAGTTAAATTTTAATAAAGATTTCCACATATTTAATATATATTATAGTTTTTAGTTTCAATAGTATTTTTTATAATAATTGTGTCTATATAAGAGTATCAGGTATAATAACGAACACCCCAAGCTAACCATCTTCATTTGCCTACATGGCACCTCAAGCCGGCTTGACCCCCCTGCCACCACACCGCCCGTTGGGTGAGTGAGGGTATGCGCCGAACGTTTGGCGAGGCCGGCGAAGAGAGAGAGTGTTTTTGGGGTGTTTTTATTGGGTAAATGGTATTTTAATGGGTCCTAAAAAAGTATTTTAGGTAAAATTATGGTAGAGGAGATATTTGGGGTTTGGAATATGAAATGTGAAATGGTGATTTGACACATAGGTAGCGCAGAGGTGGCCAATGGCTTAAGCCACCATACCTTACCCTCTAATAACGAAGTACCCGCGTTACAACAATTTTAACACAATTTTGGTTAAGTTAATCATTTGTTTACGTAAAATAAGTTTTTGTTTATACTAATTTTAGTTATTTAATATGCTTTAACCCAAATGAAAATTTGACTGCTCTACTAAAAATAGAATGATAATAACAAAAGAATACAGTATTACAATAATAATAATAAAAATAACAACTAAAACTAAATAATAATAATGAAAATTAAAAATAAACTGCCAATAAGAATTAGGGGTGTCAAATTTGTACCGAATAAAATCAGCCAACATGCTACCAACCATACCAAGAATAGTTGGTAGCCAATATGTTGGTAGCCAACATGTTGGTTGGTAGTACCGTACCAATTGTGTAATCATGGTACGGTAATTGTACAAAATTTTTAAATACCATGGTATACCGTACCAACCAAGATATATATATATTATATGATTTTTAGTTTAATACATTATGCCAAACTAGCAACCTATTTGCCCAAGATTCCAATTAAATATTAAAGTATACGATATTTTATTTAAATTATATATGTGCCCAAAAACATATCTCTGAAACTAATATAATATAATAACACATACTTATTTTATCATTGAAACTAAAAATATCTTTGAAAATATAATATTTTATCTCTACATTCACATAAATCAGTGATTCAGTTACGACAAGATAGCTACATCTTTTATTACTTTATCGTACTAGATTATTTCTATATAGCACATAACATATTATATTATTTTGCTTATATTGCTTCCATGTTTGGAACACTTGTTAATATGTTTAACTAATCGATAATTATAAAATATCATTGTTCTTTTGTTATTAATTTTTTTAATTTCATATGAGTTAGTGATGTTGGTATATACTATTACCAATTTGTACCAACCAAGATTGTTGGTAGTCAAATAAATTGGTACCAAGTAAACTTGGTATGGTAGTGGTAGCTAAATCAGTGTACCAATTATAGTTGGTACGGTACACGGTATGAAGAAAATATACGTGGTACCATACCATATTCACCCCTAATAAGAATAAATGAACTGGAAAATGATTAAATTCAATCAATTAAAGCAATAATAAATATTCCAAAATGGGATGGAAAAGGAAACAAATGGAACCCAACGATTTTTATATGAGAATAAATGCATAACGGAATACGGGGTATCCAAAACTCAGTTTTAATATCTTAATGAACAGTAAATATGTTATCATAGATGTATATAAAGGTAAATTTGAGGGACAGCTCAAGAAACACCAGTTGTCACTAAACAAAACCCAATGGGCTTCATCTCACGTGCCGTGGTAACCCATCTTACGCATCCAGATGGCACAATTAGCGAGCTGACACGCGTCCTCATCTTCTTTATCCGAAATGGGGACCACAATATTCCGTGTACCAGAGAAGCAATCCAGATTAATCCACCCACGCAGCCTCGAGTCGCGACAAAATCTTGAAACTACAATTCCTATTTTACCCATCTCGCTAAAATCAGAATTGCTAGCATTACGATACGTGTCGTGATCCTGATGAATGTACACTTATTAATCTGGATAAACTAATTTTGATAAATCAAACCACGTGTAATAGGATTTTGCGTGGAAAATTATATAAATTTACCAAAAAACAGATTAGCTTTTCCAAAATACATGTGAATTTAATACATTCTGACTCATCTTTACTTTGGATAAAATCAAATTATTGATAGATGTAATTACTAGGATATTACTTTGGAAAAAATAAGAAAGTATAAAAAAATACACGACTCTCTCCAAAATGCATATAAATAGGTATTAATTTACTTTATTTAAATACAATTTGTGAATCATCTTTAATTTGGATAAAACCAAATCATTAATTTTCATAATCATTAATTCATGTAATTAGAATGATCATAATTAATTTTCATAATTATAATCGATAGATTTTGTAAAAATGCAACCAGTTTCACTTTTTCAAGTTATGGAAATGTGTAAACTTTTTACCATCCAATAAAAGATGGTTTGGGTTCTTACAAAATTTATACAATTAATCGATATTGTCATAATTTGTAACATATACGTTCCATTAATGCATTTTTTAGAGCAACACTTAATCTACTTTTTTCTATATGCAACGGATCATAAGCAATACCTTACACTAATTTTCAGTACCACTAAATTATAAATCTTCACAACATTCCATAAATTCATAAGTGAATACTTTACGAAAGTAAAAAAGAAATTAAACGGAAAATCCCGTTGCCATTTTTTGTCATTTCTACATTTTTTAACGCATAAAAAATACTTCTATTATCAATCAACAATCATGTATATAAATCGGTACTATTTAATAATAAAAAATAAATTAAAACCTAAATACAAAATAGAGAGAGAAAGAAACCTTATCCATTAAAGGTCTTTATTATAAAAGCAGAGCAAAACGATCAATTGCTCCATCAACGATAGCAGAACAAATCAGAGAGATTTTATTGATTGTAAGAGAGAGCGATTGAAATTTGTTTACAGAGTAACCATTTGCAATTAATCATAATGGCAGCATCAAAAAGCTACTTCGCTAGACCAAACTACCTGTTTATCTCCGGCGAAATGAATGGTACCGTCGGGTCAGATTCGATGTTTGAGCTCGACGAATCTGATATCTGGAACGTCTCCGTGTCACCTGAGCTGCGTAAAACGGTGCCGGCTTCACGGATCACGAAGAGATCGTCGGCGGCGACTGTGAAGCGAAGAGAGATCGGAGGAACGGCGTCTTCTCTGCCGGTAAGTGTCCCGGACTGGTCTAAGATACTGAAGGAAGATTACACTGAGAATCGGAGAAGAGATAGTGACGACGATGACTTCGATGATGATTATAACTGCCGTGAAGATCGGATTCCGCCGCATGAGTTTCTGGCGAGAACGAGAATGGCGTCATTTTCCGTTCACGAAGGAATCGGAAGGACTCTAAAAGGAAGAGATCTGAGCAGAGTTAGGAACGCAATTTGGGAAAAAATAGGGTTTGAAGATTAATTAACACTAACATTTTCCGATTCTTAACATTCAACAGAGAGTATAATTTTTCTACAGATAATTACTCCGTATTTTTTATTGATCAACAGAGCAACCGCTTTTTTGTGCTCAATTAAGTTGATCCTGCTCAACAATCTACTGAATTTGATTTTTATTTTGTTAATTAGTTTGATGAATCCATTCTAGGATTGCGAATTGGTAATTAATTAAGAATGTAAATCCGGATTTTGTTATAAACTGGAAAGGAATTTTGATGAATGATTTGTTGTTTGAACTTTTACTTTTTTTTTAATTTTATTTTTGTTTTGTTCCATAAAAACACGGCAAAGGCTTCCAATAATTGCAGGTGGCATAAAGTCCAACAAGAGGAAGCATCATCGCAATGATGGGTCAACTTTAACCCGTTTAACTGTATTCAGACTTCATAGAGCATATTCGGATCCGGGGCAAATTAGCAGAAAGAATATGACCACTAAAGTTTTAGAAAAATGACCGTTCTAGAGTAAAAGAATTCGGAACTGTCTAGAACCGTGAACTATTAAATTTAGAAGTTCAAAATTTTAACTTAGTTCTTAATTAGCAAATAATATGGTGACATTTAATATAAAGTTCAAAAGTTCTCGTAATTTCTTCAGTGATAGTTTTATGTATCTCAATGTTAGATTTTGTATAAACTAGGCAACTTTTATAGAACTAGACCAATTCATACAAAGGGCGAAGCATTTAAAATGACACCAAGCGTAGAAATATATAAACAAATTATATGATGTAAAATTCTAGAGGGGTTATGTATCTTATTGGAAAATTATATGTTAATCATTTTAACACAAAAATGACAAACTCATGTAATGTTAACGTTTATTTATTTATTTGTATTGTTTTAAAGGGTACTTATTAAGGCTTACAATAGTGCTCGTAATGTACGTGGCTTACAACAGTGCTCATAATGTACGTGGCTTACAACAGTGCTCGTAATGTACGTGGCTTACAACAGTGCTCGTAATTAGAGGTGCACAACCAAACCGGATTTTTAACCGAACCGGTTTAAAAACTGGTTTCAAACCGGTTTTTTAGTCGAAAATACCGGATCAGCCACAAACCGGCGGTTCCCAACCGGTTTGATCTTTTAGCGAGCGGATCGGTTTTATAACCGGTTTTGTAGAACCGGTTTTTTAACCGGGTTTTTTACCGGATTTTGTCCGAACCGGTTTTTTAACCGGTTTTGCCCAAAAAATATAGCCGTTACAATTCTACCGTTAGAAAAAAGAGCCGTTACATATTACCGTTCGATATATAGCCGTTACGCCCCAAACCGGTTACAAAACCGGACAAAAAACCGGTTTAAAAACCGGTTTTCGAGCAGCCCCAAAACTAGCCGTTATATTACCGTTTTTTTTACCGTTAGGACATATTTTTGCTCGTTTTTTTGTCTTTTAGGGTCCACAATTCACCTATAAATACCCCTTAGGTGTTAAGGATCAATCACCACTCAAAACACTCTCATTTCTAGCTTAAAAACTCACACCACACTAAAAAACGCAAGTTATCGTTGTTATGGATTCGGAATCTCAACCTTCGGTTGGTATGGGTGATTCTTCTACCGACGTTACCGTTGAGAAGATACTTCCTACAAAGAGGAATCCGGAGATTTGGTGCCATTTCGACTTATGTTTGATGTCGGATGGATTGAAAAGAGCTCGGTGCAAAAGATGTTCGCGTTTCTTTAAAGAAGATGGAAATACAACCCTGAAGAATCATGCTAATAAAAGTTGTAAGGTCGTGAAAAGGGGCTCGACGAGTGGCCAAACAACCATGGGAAATGACGGCAAGGTACAAACTTTCGACGCTAGTAGGCTTCGTCAACGAATGGCGAAGTCGGTGGTTCAAGAGGCGTTGCCCTTTAACTTTTTCGACAACAAAAGGTTGACGAGCATGATCCAAGAAGAGTTGGAAGCACGCTATTCCCATGTAAGTCGTACTACCTTAAGACGTGATGCTATAAAATTACGGAAATTTGCTAAAGATGATTTAAAAAAAGGTTTTGAAAATCTACAAACGGGGGTTAATTTAACTAGTGATGTTTGGACCGCCCCAAATGCTACACATGACTCCTACCTTTGTGTTACCGCTCATTGGATAGATCCCAATACTTGGGTAATGATGAAGCGTACGATTGCGTTTGAATTATTTGGGGCTCCACATACGGGGGAAAATTTGTACCAAATTTTAGACTATGTTATAAGAAGTTATAAATTAGAGTCAAGAATCTTTTCTATGTCTTTTGATAATGCGTCCAACAATACAAATGCGGTTCAAAAACTAATTCTTAAATATAAACCTATTTGTAACGGTATTTTTTTCCATAGTCGGTGTGTTGCACATATTATTAATTTAGTTGTGCAAGATGGGTTACGTTGTATCGAACCCACAACAACCGCTTTTAGAGTAATGCTAAATGATGTTTTTGGTATGACCGATTTAAGACATAATAAGTATATGAAATTTTGTGTCGATGCGGGGCAAGATTGGTTAGGTCCAAATTGGGATGTACCTACGCGTTGGAATTCCACTTGCCACATGTTTGAGTGTGCATTGCGTCAAAAATCATCTTTAAAAATTTTCCATAATATGTTAGCCGATCGAAACCGTGTTGTACGATTTGAGGAGTCTAGTTGGGAAACGATTAGATAAGCTACCGAATTACTTGGTGTTTTCAAAAATGCAATAACTTATTTGTCAGGGGTTTACTATCCTACAAGTCCAATGGTGTTAAAACAACTTTACTTAATGTGTTCAAAAATAAATGACTTTGAATTTAGGGGTCGCCCATTTAGCGAAATGGTGGTACCGATGAAAGAAAAACTAAGAAAATATTTTACCGAAATGCCCCCCGTTATAACAATAGCCGCTGCTTTAAACCCCATGATAAACACTTCAGGGGTTGAGGTGTTGATTACCAATATTTGTAGCGATTTGAATTTGTGTGACCAAGACGTTCATTTTACGGAAAATGCCATTAAACATTTCAACAATTGTTTAACGAACATGTTTAATGCTTACTTGGAAAAATATGGTCCAACAACACACATTCATACCATGATGCACGATGGGGCCTCTGGTTCGGGTCATAAGGATTATGATGAAAATGTTAGATTCTACAACACTTTGAAAAACGAAAATAGCAAAAGAGCTCGTGATAACACCACAAGTAGCGAGCTTGGGATGTATACACTTACCGACTTCTTGTCAACTATAAGTGTAGAAGAATTTTCAAACTTTGATATTTTGGAATGGTGGAAAGGAAAGGGTATCCAATTTCCAATTCTTTCCGCTATGGCTCGTGACCTACTAAGTGTTCAAGCTTTTACGGTAGCTTCGGAATCCGCTTTTAGTTTTAGCGGTAGGGTTATATCAAACAGGAGATCGAAGCTCACACCTTTGTCGGTTGAAGTTATAATTTGTTTGAAAGACCATCTCGATGCAGCAGAACGTTTACAACATATTGCATCACTTGAGACCGAGATGGCCGACGTGGAAGAACGATTACATAACGTGGAAATAAAGGGACATATGTCGGTACCTCTAACACTAGAAGAACTTCAATTCGACATGGAACTACGCAACAATGTCATGCGTGATGAAGAATGAAGAAATGGAGGCGGCGAATGAAGACGAAGACATGAAGAATGAAGACTTGTATTTGGATTATCGTTCCGTTTATGTTTAAATTTATGTTTACAACTCTTGTATTTGGATGGTTTCCTTTAATTAAAAGTCGATTCCTATTGTCTTTTTACATATTTTGTTCATAAAAAATACAAAAAAAAAAAATAATAATTGAAAATCCCGTAAAACCGGTAAATCCGGTTTTTAAACCGAAAAACCGATCCGATCCGATCCGACCAAACCGATCCGGTTTGAAACCGATCTGATCCGGTTTGGACCGGTTTTTGTATATAGTGTGTGAAACCGGTTCCAAAACCGAACCGGTTTGGACAAAACCGGTTTTGACCGGAGTTGACCAAAACCGATCCGGTTTTTAATCCGATCCGGTTTTCAAAAATAACCGGTTTGTGCACCTCTACTCGTAATGTAAAGTCACGTATGAAAAATGTACGTGACTTAAACGCATTGTCATACGTATTGTCATAACTATATAAAATTATATCAAATGTTTAGAAGAATAAACTGAAAATTTGACATAAATTAATAGTATTCATTCCATCTCAAAAGAATATTTTCATTTATCTTTAGCATAAGTTTTTAGAAGCTAGTAAGATTACTTTAAAGATAATGCTTTTAAATTTCTTAATAATAATATTATTTTATTAAATATATCTACAAATTTGAGAAATAAGAAAAAAGTCTAGGACAAGATTTTATATTTGAGACAGATGAATTACTTCGTACATAAAATGAATTGGGCTATTGGGTGAAAAATAAATGATCATAATTCATATGCCATAGAGATGACATAAACATAAAATGATAATTGAGAGCCCAATGAAATGGGCTGGTAATCTGGTATTGTTACCGACCCGTATCTGCTGGACCCTTTGGTCAGCCGATTTAGCAACGGATGAATAGTTGAATACCACTCTCTGCGCTCAAAACCCCCAAATTTTCAGAATTTTGAACCCTAACATTCACATTTCTAATACTGTATTTATAGATTAGCCCCTTGATGTCGTCAGATTCGAGCTCTCCATCATTCTACGACGACGAAGGAGAAGAATCCGCCGGCCAAAAACCTGACACCGATAGTCACATCGATTCAATCGATCACTCCCTTGACGCTATTGAAAATCAATTGTCATCGATCGCATTGAACACTTCAATTGACGAAGAAACCCAATCTATTACCGATGATCACCGCGAACTAATCACGGAGATCGCCAATGGATCTTCGCCGGATATGGATAGCCAAAGGCTGATAGATTCGATCGGGGAGAGTAACCTGTCGAGTGAGCCGGTGGCTCGTAGTAACAATTCGGAGGCTGAAGTAGATGATGCACCGTTATCCCCGTGTAGCAGTGGTTATGCCGGTGAGAGAGGTAGTAGTAATGGTGCCACTAGTGTATCTGGAGTTGATGATATTCAGGAACTGAGGAATAATAATCCTTCAGTTGCTGATGATGGTGATTTGTTGGATTCTGGTCAATCACAGTGGATTCCTGGTAAACGTCATGCTAATGAGGTTAGTTTTTCAGGCAGCTAGATGTTATGATTAATTTGCTGTTTCTAATTTGCAGCATTTATTCTACAATTATTACAGTTAACGCAACATTAATTAAACTCAATTAGCAGTATGCATGCAACTATAATGATCTCTGTAATATCTGCTGTGTGTGTTTATAAAGCCTGATCAGCATAAATCCATTTATAATCTTGTTTTTTTCGCTCCATTTGTTTCCTAATATTCCTTTACCAATGAATAACTGTAGGATGATACTTCTTCGTCTTGGAGAAAAAGGAAAAAACACTTTTTTGTTTTGAGTAATTCTGGAAAACCAATATTTTCAAGGTAGACATCTGCTTTTAAGTTCATATTTACGATATTCATTTCCAAAATATAGCACTCACTTTTTCCAACAATCGCTTTCCAGATACGGCGATGAACACAAACTAGCAGGATTTTCAGCTACTCTACAAGCCATTATCTCCTTTGTGGAAGATGGGTAAATAATTGGATTTACTCTTTAATCTTTATAATTGTTTATTTATTTGCTCATCTCTTTTCAGGGGAGACCGTGTTAAATTGGTTAGAGCAGGAAAACACCAGGTCAGAAATTCAAATACTTTAACTGAAAGTATTTAATTATCTGATCATCTTCCTCTAAAATAATTTTAAACAATTTGTGATGATAATTCTCGTGGTGTACAGGTGGTTTTTCTTGTAAAAGAACCGATTTATTTAGTTTGCATAAGCTGTACGGACGAGCCTTATGAGTCACTAAGGGGACAACTAGAACTTCTTTATGGTCAGGTACAAATGTATAATATTACTTTATTTTAATTTCCATTTTAATCGCTTTAATTAATAATATATTGTTATGTTAACGCAGATGATACTTATTCTTACAAAATCTGTAAATAGATGTTTTGAAAAGAATTCTAAGTTTGACATGGCACCGTTACTTGGAGGAACGGATGTTGTTTTCTCTTCTCTTTTCCACTCTTTCAGTTGGTTCGTTTTATCTTAATCTTAATTATTTCCTTAATTCTAAACTTAGTTTTTTTTAATTATAATAATATATTAATTTATGAAAAACGTATTAAATTCAGGAACCCTGCAACGTTTCTTCATGCATACACTTGTCTTCCTCTTCCTTATGCAACAAGGCAAGCTGCTGGTGCTATATTGCAGGATGTTGCTGATACAGGTGTCCTCTTTGCAATGCTGATGTGTAAATACAAGGTTTTATTTCACGTTTTTATATAATATTAATGTTTTTTTTAATGGATAATAGTTTAATATGATTTCAAAATGCAGGTTATCAGTCTGATAGGTGCACAGAAAGTAGCACTTCATCCTGATGATATGTTGCTGCTTGCTAACTTTATTATGTCATCTGAATCTTTTAGGTGAGTGCGTTATTCTATTTTTTTAAAATAAACATAAGTTTTTTTAAATAAAAATATTAGTATTAGTATATATGTATATATAAAATGTTATTTGTTTTACACAGGACATCTGAATCTTTCTCGCCTATATGTTTGCCAAGATACAACCCTATGGCATTTCTACACGCGTATGTTCATTATTTTGATGTAAGTGAATTATAATATAAAACAGTTACTTGCATAGCAAGTTTCTGTATTTCTACATAGTTTCACATATAAATTATACGTATGTATTAAATACAGGTTGATACATACCTAGTATTGCTTACATCGAATTCAGATGCCTTTTTTCACCTAAAAGATTGCCGGTAGGTACAAATTATATTCCTTTTTGAAGAATTTGTCTTTAAATAGAATATATTTTTTTTTTACAGGATACGAATTGAAAATGTACTTTTGAAGTCAAATGTACTAAGTGAAGTTCAAAGATCATTAGCACAAGGTGGTATGCGAGTTGAGAAATTACCAATCTACCCCTCAACCCGTTCTGAGTCATTATTTCATCCAAATGAGCCCACACCGGCAACTGGGCCTCAAGACGAATTAAATGTAGGTATTGGTGGTCCAGCTGGATTATGGCATTTTGTATACCGAAGTTTGTATTTAGATCAATATGTATCTTCTGAATTTTCTTCTCCAATCAATGGTCACAGACAGCAAAAAAGGTAATTAAATTAATTAACCAATATAAACATATTTATATTTCTAGTCCCTATGATTAACAAGTTTGATTTTATTTTTTTATTTTTTCAGATTATATAGGGCATATCAGAGGGTTTATGCCTCTATGCATGATAAAGGAAGTAGCCCCCACAAAACTCAGTTCAAAAGGGATGACAATTATGGTAAAGTTTATTAATTTATTATTCTGGAAAATCATTTATGGTTTTAAATTGATTTTTTATGATTTGTTGAATGTATTATAGTTTTACTATGCTGGGTTACACAAGATTTTGAACTTTATGCAGCGTTTGATCCGCTTGCAGACAAGGTTAGTTTCATTATTAACTCTATTTATATTTATATTAATATTCTTGTTTGGAATTATTAAAAATGTGATGATTTTTTATGCTTAATTTGAAGGCTTTGGCTATAAGAATATGCAACCGTGTGTGCCAGTGGGTGAAAGATGTTGAGAATGAAATATTTTTGTTGGGAGGAAGCCCTTTTGCATGGTGATCATTTTTGCGCTAATTTTTAATTACCATTTTGGTGTTATAGATTGTGACATTGTGTCAATTTTATTTCCATGTAACATCTTTAATAATATAAAAAATACGGACAAAAATAAGAATACGTTGTCCTGCTACTCTGCTAGGCCATGTGTAAACGGTTTTGTATGAATTTATTATATATGTTATTCGGCTACTGATAATGTTTTACACAGGACTAAGAACCATTTTGTTGTTATTTTTTCAATTTTGGACTGATTGAGCACATATTTTGCAAAAAAAATTTAAAACTGAGAATCAAACTGGTACAACTTGGTTTGGTTTGACGGTACCTGTTGGTTCTTGGTCATGTTTGGAGAAGCCTAGAGTTAGGGGGGGCGCAGCTTAGAAACCAAACTAAATCGAACCGAAGCCGATAGGATCAAAACCGATGATGAATTTTCAATACCGCGCATGTTTTTGGTTTCAGTTTGCTTCGGTTTTGATTTGGTTAGGTTTCAGTTCTGTTTTTTCAGTTAAAATATTCACCCCTTTCCGAGGTAGCAGACCAAAATCAATAATCATGAATTTTTAAAACCGAAACGATTACATGTTTTTTGTTTCATGGTTTTCTGCTCGGTTTAGTTTTTTTCGGCTCAAATGCTCACACGTAAATAAAAGTTTAAGATTAGTTGATAAAAGTACGAGACTATTGGGATTTAGATCATTTTGTTCTACAATCCCAAAATAAAAGTTTAAGATTAGTTGATAAAAGTACGAGACTATTGGGCTTTAGATCCTTTTGTTCTACAATCCCAAATTGTTAAGTTGAGAACAAAAAGCCCAAATGTGTCTCTTATGACCAAACGCTTTATTTACAAGATTTATATTTTAGACATGAAGTTGGCCGCTTGTTCTTGGTTTTGTTTATCGGTCTTAAAATCATGATTTTGATACTTTAATTCTACCCCACAGGCATTACTCTTCAATATATAATCAAAATGAGTTTAAAAAAAGACTTATATAACGGCTTAGTATCGTTATACTTGTTTAACAAGTTAGCGTATCAGTTGTCATATTCTCATTTGCTTTGTTATTACTCTTTCACAAGGTTTTTATCTCATGCAAATATTTATAAAAAAAATTAACAATAAATCCTAAAGCTACATAAAGTTGTACTATGTCTATAACATCATGTTGGTTGTTGAGGAAGCAAATGCAAATTAATGTGGCAAAGCTATGTTAATTTGGTCAAAAAGAATGAAGCATCAGAAGGCACTTGATCACATTGCCCTCATTTGTTACAAAAATCCAAAGAGTAGTTGGTCAGTAGACATCATTGCCATAAACCATACCTTTTCCACTTCAAAAACTACCAAATCCAGACCAATGTACAACTTTTACTTCATACATTACAATTTGATATTTCATGATTTTTCTAGATTTTTCTCTGGAAAAAAGGAAACTGGTCTAATGCATATTTTAATGAAACAAAATTCCTCGATTCATACATGAACAGTCTGCATCTCTATCACACTGAAGTACCGGTTATAAATTGACTTGTCTATAGTACAAATTCTTTTAACTTAATGTACAAGACACACATGCATGGGTCCCTTTAGTTTTTCTTAAAAGTTTTGTTAGAGAGAATTGATATTGTTACCACAACTTTTAGTGGTTATATCATATAATACAGATTTTACAGCAAAATATACAAGTATATTAAGCATTGGATGTGGTACATACATGAAAAATTGTGGTAAGAAAATCACCCCCTTTTTGTTAATGACAACTCTTTTAACATCATAAAATGTTTGTACATTCATGTAGTAGTGATCCTAAATTCAGGGAGTTGTCTTTATATTAATTTTGATTTCTTATTAACAGCTTTTATGGGTGTCATTATGATTTTTCATTTTTGAATGGTATAACACAAACATTCTCTAAACTATTCCTAATTATACACTATGTTGTCCAGTGCAGGACTTGAACCCATGATCATACGTCAATGAGAAAAATAATTTCCAACATTTTATACTGATAGACTACAAGTCTTTGGCATGGGTCCCCTTTAGTTAGCATTGTTGAATTGATACTTTCATTAAATTGACCCATCAAGAGATTTAATTCAATACAAACAAAAAACTTGTTTCATCGTTTCACTGAAACAAGAGTGTGGACAACAAGTACCATGATTGAGCCTTGAGATTGCTTAAACTAGAAATTAATTAGTTTTGTAGCCATTAACTCATGTCCCCTAAACACCTTTTTGTAGAGGTATTTCGAATTTCGAGCTAAAAACTTATGATAAAATCTTCAAAAATAAATGGGACGATATATGGTCTTTTTGAATGTTTGATGCTATAATGATGTATACCTTGTGTAATAAAAGTTGTACAAAATTTGACCGACTTGGTTTGAAAAAAGTAGAGCATCCTTGTGAAAAAAGATTCCACTCGAAGATGTTTGCTTCAATAACACCTTGCCTCCCCGACAACCAAAAAACGTGTTAGTGGCGTGGCATCTTTTTAACTATTTGTGGGTAAAAGCTTTTGGTGAAAAAGAAAGAGAAGAAAGCATGCAGAAAATGGTGGAATTGCAAACTTTGATATCATTTCTAGGGGAAACAATGGTACTATACTTTGAAATGTAAGTGTGATATGCAAGCAAAGGTTGAGTGAGAATAACACATAGTGAGCGTGTTTGTGTGTGAGAGAAATTGACATAAGCATTGTATCATAATTATTTCTTTCATGCATAATAACATATTTTTATGCCAAAAACCTTCTATTTGAGCCTAATATGTCACACTAATAATAATATTGTTTCCAAATCTTTATCATTCGATATTGATGAATTGAAATGAGCAGAAAAAAATAGTATGAAATAATATCATTTATGATAATTTAAAGAGCAAAATATTAGTTTTGACGTGGACATGATACTCAATAATTTGTGACGACAAATGTAGAAGAGACGTGTGTGGGGATAAGTCTCCACTTGATGAACACCAACCCATCAAAGCAGATTTCTCATGTCACCATTTTTATTTGCTACACACATACGCAAAAGGTGGGCCACTTTGGGCCCACTTAACGGGCCCCATGCTGACTACTTGGACCAAGATTGGTGTGGGTCCCTTCTTCTGAAGAGAAGGTCAGTGCCCTTTAATTAATTCCCTTTGCCATTACAGATTTACAGATAAAGCAACACCCCTCGTCATGGAAGTGAGATAGTATTTTTAAGTAGGGGTGAACATGGTACGGTACCACGTATATTTTCTTCATACCGTGTACCGTACCAACTATAATTGGTACACTGATTTAGCTATCATTACCATACCAAGTTTACTTGGTACCAATTTGTTTGGCTACCAACAATCTTGGTTGGTATAAATTGGTAATGGTATATACCAACATCACTAACTCATATGAAATTAAAAAAATTAATAACAAAAGAACAATGATATTTTATCATTATCGATCAGTTAAACATATTAACGAGTGTTCCGAACATGGAAACAAAATAAGCAAAATGATATAATATGTTATGTGCTATATAGACATAATCTAGTACGATAAAGTAATAAAAGATGTAGATTTCTTGTCGTAACTGAATCACTGATTTGTGTAAATGTAGAGATAAAATATTATATTTTCAAAGATATTTTTAGTTTTAATGATAAAATAAGTATGTGTTATTATATTATATATTAGTTTCAGAGATATTTTTTTGGGCACATCTATAATTTAAATAAAATATCGTATACTATAATATTTAATTGGAATCTTGGGCAAATAGGTTGCTAGTTTGGTATAATATATTAAACTAAAAATCATATAATATATATATCTTGGTTGGTACGGTATACCATGGTATTTAAAAATTTTGTACCATTACCGTACCATGATTACACAATTGGTACGGTACTACCAACCAAACATGTTGACTACCAACATATTGGCTACCAAATATTCTTAGTATGGTTGGTAGCATGTTGGCTGGTTTTATTCGGTACAAATTTGACACCCCTATTTTTAAGTGTAACTAACAATATTATAAAAAAGTTTTAATAATGATTTAATTTCAAAATTTAGTTTCGTTCATTCTAATTTTTCAGTTTTTTATTTTGTTTGACTTTATAAAATAGCCACTTTAACCAGTTTAATTGGTAAAATATATTTGACAATTTAACATAGGGTTAATAATTGTCTAATTTTCAAGCTTTGATCTCCTTTTTATTTTAACCTCTTAATCTTTTTACAATAATAATATTATTTAACTTTTGTTGACTTTCTAAAATAATTATTGTAACCGGTTCACTAATTTAAATATCCATATGGACGACTCATGTATAATATATGATGATTTGAAACTAATACGGCATAAAATGTGGATATTGTCGTATCATTAGTATTAGTATTACTATATATAGCCCTTATTAACTTTCATAAACATGTTTATCATCTTCAAAGCAAGTTTACACCATATATTGTTCCAATAATTCAATTTCCTCTTCAAGCAAATCTTTATCAATGTGAATGAGAAAATGCTTTTGATTTGCTCCGGTCTGCCTTTGTCTCTTGAAAATGAATCAAGGTTCCATTTGATTATTAAAATGTTTCTTAAGTATGTATCAAACTAAATGTTATTATTTTGAACAAATGGATTCACATAATAGTTAGCAAATAAAAAGACACAGAAGAAAAATGCCAAAATAAAATAAAAGGAGATTCGGGACAAAGTGGAAGGATGTTGACTAATTCCCATCAACATTTTAAAGTTGAAATCAAAGAGAATTAAATTTGGAAATACAAATATGTAGAATCCATGTTGACTTTTTTATTCATCATCATGCCACCCATTGATTGCACTTCTTGTGCCTCTTTAATTTGTGTAAGGAACAATCTAATTCCATTTACCTTTATTTATATTTCGCATAAAAAAAATGAAATATTTGTATAATCAAATTCTACTATATGTTGATCAGTTCGTAAAGAATATCATTGTTAACCAATATCGTGATAGATCACATATACCCACAAATTAGACCAGAAAATATTTTTTCTTATATTCTATGATTTTGAGCAAGTAACCATTAAAATTTTCAAAAAATACAACATACTTTTAAACCTTTATAATTTGAAAAGGCTTTACCGGGAATGAAAATATTCGCTATTTGCTCAGCGATGTGGCCGGCTATTTAATTTTTCTCTTTTTGACGTGATAATAGATAGTAGAAAATAACGTTGTTTCCTACTAGATATTTTTACTTTATCCCCGTACTCATCAACTGGTTGTCATTTGAAATGTATGAATTATCTTTCATAATCTAGTACTTAGATTTGGAAATTTATATTGATTAAATATATATAAGAGTAAATTACAGAAATTGTCCCTGTGGTATTACCGATTTTGCGTTTCTGTCCCTATACTATTTTTTCGTTTTTTTTGTCCATGTGCTTTTTTGTTTTCTGCATTTTTTGTAACGACCCGAAATTTTGTGTTAAATAAATTATGTAAAAATATGATAAATAAGGATAAATCATTTAAAGAACGTAGGAATTGGTTTCGTGTCATTTGGACATCGTACGAGAAAGTTATGGACGAAACCGTGTCGAAGGAAACAACAAAAGTTGCAGCCTAGCTGCCTGGTCTAGTTCGCGACGCGAACTTGACTTCCCGATCGGGAGGTCGAGACAGAGAATTGGGATTTTGGACGACCGGAGTTCACGACCCATTCCCGATCGCTAACTGTTCACGACACGCAGAGTTCACGACGCGAACTCAAGTTCGCGATCGTGAACTCCCTAGCTCTGTATAAAAACGGGATTTTTAGTGTTTTTGCTCATTTCTCTCCACTCCAAAGTGTGCAGCCGTTTTAGAGAGAGAGGGGCGATCTTGGGTGTTCTTGAGAAGATTTTAACTCAAATCTTAGAGATCTATCTTCTAATTGAAAGATCTAAGGTAAAGTTCATCTCCTAGTTAATTTATAAACTTTATTTGGGGAAAAATGGCGGTTTGGACAACCAACCATATCATCTTTGGGGAAGATGACTAAACATGGGTGTAGAACACTCATTGTAAGCTTGTAATCAATGTGCACAAGTTGGATTTGGGATTATTAATGGAAATCTTGAACTAGGGTTTGAGATTCCACCAAGTTGGATGAACTTGGTGGTTAGATATGTGTTAAGAATTGATTAGTGATTAGTTATGGATAATAACTGGTTATTGTGATGATATTGATGTTAGGTCAAGAAGACTTAAAGATTGGAAGTACTCCTTTGATTAGGGAGTAAGGATTTTGTTGAATTACACAAGGTTTGGAAAGCATTGCTAAGGTGAGTACATGAGACTTTTACTGGGTACATAGCAAATGATTTTAAAAACCATGACGTTTATCAGTCTTTATTAATAAATATTTTTAATAAAGATATGATTTAAAAGATAAGAAAATGTGAATAATAGACTATTTAAGTATGTCTAAAATAATTGACTATTTTGATAAGCAAGTATGATTATATAAATTGTTAATGTGTTTTGATTAATAAGGTAATGCTTGAGAGTATATGATATGGAGTTTTATTAGTAAATACATTAATAAAACCAATGACGATGATTTTTAATTAATAAGTATTTATTACTTCCTCCGTATCAAAATAAGTGACACACTTTCTATTTTGGGGTGTATCAAAATAAGTGACACACTTTGAAAACTTTCCTTATTTGGTAAAAATAGTGGGACCCATACCCACTAACTATCCACTTTAATAAAGTAAAATTACCCTTATACCCTTACTTTTACTTTTAAAACTCATTTATCTCACTTTATTCAAGAAAAGTGGGACCCATTCTCCACTAACTATGTACTTTAATCTATTTTAACCCCTACTTTAATCTTTTACCTCAAAAAACGTGTAAGCCAATTTGTGTCACTTATTTTGATACGGAGGAAGTAGTAAAATTATACTAATAAGAGTAGTGATTTAATTGCTAAGAGTATATGCATAAAGTGACTAGTAAAAGATAAGTTTCTAGTCAAAGTAGAGTTAAAGCTATATGATTTTTGATAAATGATAAATACATTATATTTATTAAAGGACTTGGTAAAGTCGGTAAGGACAATGGTAAATTAAAAAGAATGATATGATAATTAGAATAGGTGTATTCTAATTGATGTTGAATAAGATGAATGGAGCTAATGCCCATATGTGATAAATGAGATATCCGGAATAAGACCGCCCAGAAATGGGGGAGCATGAGACGTCTACTTGGGGTGGTACCTCCCTGCGCAACGAGTAGAATGTCATAGTTTACAACACCCAGTGTTGGGTGAGCATGACGACCCAGGAACGGGGAGAGCTTATGAATCTCGGTAAGATTGGGGCTCCCAATTACCTTGATAGTTTACCTATGACGTCCCATATCGGGAGAGTTGGCTTCGGAGAGGTCCGTTGCATATGTGATAAAGAAAGTGTAAGCTTGGAGATAGCTTGCAAGTATGTGATTAGATGATGATTAAGCTTATGGTAAGCTTATTAGTTTATACGAGTAATTGAATAGAAGATGAGTTATGATTTAATAGAAGTAATGAGGATAAGTATTTATATTGATATAAATATTATTTTGTAAATCTTTTGAGAATGGGTCGAAAACCCATGTATCTCACGAGACTATTTTGTCTCACGTACTATTTTGTTTTTGGCTATGTACTCAGGTTCAGGATCGAAGGATTAGAGGGTCGCGATAGAAGTGTCCTAGTGTTGTTTAGCTCGGGAGCTCGTAGGTAGTTCTCGTTTATCCTATGGTTATGATATTGTTTTTGTAACACCGGTTTTAATACTCTGATAAACGTTTTGATGGTTTTTGTTAAACCGTATTTTGGGAATATTGGATTTGTAATGTTTATATTTAAAAATATGTTTTAAAAAGTGTTTTGAAAATTGAGGTGTTACAACTTGGTATCAGAGCTATAGTTTAAGTGAATTAGGTAGGTTTGACCTCCCTAGTCTTAAGCTATGCTTGTAGGACCATATGTTTTCCATATGATGTCCATGATTAGTTTTGAGACAGTAAAGTATGGGTATATTAGGGTCAATCCCTAAGAGAAAGGATAATGTTTTGGGCTTTATGGGTTATGTTTGACTAATAAGTCAACCTTTGAATTCTAATGGTTTAACATGTTGATATAGCAAATGGTGAACCCAAGATGTAACGACCCGAAATTTGTAAATAAATAAATTGTACAAAAATATGATAATTTTGGATAATTCATTTAAAACACGTAGAAATTTGTAAATAAATAAGTTACGGGTCAAAGACTTGACCGAAACAGCAAAAAAAATCAAGTATGGAATCAGTCAGGCTCGAGCACGCGAGTAGTGGGTCGTCGAGCACGCGAGCAGCAAAGAAATCGAGCAGAACCCTTGGTCGCGTACGGGAGGAGTATGGTCGAGCGGCGCGAGTCGGGTTCGAGTGGCGCGAGCGGGGCTCGAATGGCGCGAGTCGGGTTCGAGCTGACCGAGAAATCCACACCAGACATCGTCGAGCACGCGACGGGTGTCCGGTCGCGCACGCGAGCATCACGGAAAAAGGCAGTCGCGGCTCGAGCTGGTCTTGGTCGCGTTCGAGGATCGCTGGTGTGCCTTTAAAGACGGGTTTTGAGCATTTATTGCTCATTTGGAAACCCTAGCTCTCTACCACAAGTGTTTATACATATTTTGAGTGGAAAAGGGCATTTGGAGCTGATTTTGGACTCCAAAACACGTGATTCTTCTTCCATTTCTGGAGTTTAAGGTAAATCTTTACTCTTTGACCTTGTAGCTTTGGATCTATGGGTTTTGATGTATGGGTTTGAAACCCTAGTTCTTGGGGATATGGTTAATGATGAAATAAATGGTGCATACACTTAATGGATGGTATTGTAACAAGGGAATCAAGTGTATGGTTTGGATTTGTAAGAATCTTATGGGTGATTAAACCTAGGGTTTGGTAAGTCACCAAAATTGGGGGAAATGTGTTAGTAAGTGTTATCTAGAGATAGATGGACACATTGGTAGTAGTATGTGATGTTGATCATCTTGTGATCATTGTATTAGGCTTTCGGTGACATCTTGGGAAGTCGGTGGATTTATGAAGCAAGAGATTTGGTGTCAAGAACTCGGTGGAAGCATCTTATTGCTAAGGTGAGTACGTGTGGAAATTATTGAGTACATAGCTATGAAAATACTTGTTATTACATATGGCGAGTCTATTTGATAATTGTGTAGAATTTAGTAAATAGAGTTAGTTGTATATGGTTGAATATAGTTAATTAACTTGTTGATGATTGATGTGATAGCCAAGGGCTTTGATTGATATAACCGTTGAGTTATAGTAAGGTTGAGACGATGTGATGACGCGGGGGATCCCCGGTCATGAGGTATGGAATGGGGAGCATTTGGGCGGATCCCCATCGGCCCATTCCATGATAGTAGTCTTGCTAACTGGAAGTAGTCCGGCGAGTAAGGCATGTATAGGTAGATTGGGTGTAACACCGCATTTTTTTTAAAAATATCTAATTTAGCATTAACTAAGGTTACGAAAGCATTTAGTCCAATTCCTTATTACGTTAGTTTTCCAAACCATGGTCCCACAAAATATTACAAACCAAGAGTTAGTTAAAAAGACGGTATTACTAAACACGATTCATTTAACAAAACATAAATTCAAGCATGGTCAAACTTCCCGTTCGAGCCCGACCCGTTCAAGCCTTCCAACCTGAAATGTGTCAAAGAGGGAGGGATTAGCACAAAACCTAAGTGAATGAATTCCTAACACTAGCAACTACACTAAACACTTAAACACGGAAGTTATAAAAAATCTCCGGTTGGGTAGTCACTTAAACGCGGAAGTTATAAAAACATCTCCGGTTGGGTAATCACTTAGAGGATCGGCGGCTTTGCGGGACTTAAACCATGGTCGGCCAAAACCACGGTAACCGATAGCGTTTCGTATCCAACACCCGGGCAACTCCCTCCCCTTAACCATGCAACAAATACATGTAAGGTCGGATACCCTATTAGTCGATACCCTGTGCCCAGCCGTTCTCCTTCCGACACTGACCTCATCCCGAATGTGCACATAGTCATGTATGGTATTCCCTAACACTAGGCATACATAACAAGTAGACTAGCTACGAAAAACACCGCGAAAAATGTCACGGCAGAGTTCCAATCGCGAACTCTAGTTCACGATCGCGAACTAAAGTTCGCGTCGGGAACCCCAGTCGTGAACTACTTCGCGACTAACCACCAACTTAGCTGGACCGACTTCACGATCGTTAAGTGGAGTTCACGCCGTGAACTCCCCTTGTCTGGTAATTTCCTGCGATTTTCTTTATAATACCAATACCAAACAAATAAACCGAAACCCGAGTTGTAGGTTGAATCCACTCACCTTTCAACTTTCAATCCTTAACTCAGTGAGCTAGTATCACTGAGTATCCTTCCCGGTTCCTGTAACAAGTATACCGAGTTAGTGATAATCCACCGAATTGTCAAAATCATCAATTTCAACAACTAAACACACAAGACTCACAAAATGCATACTTTATGACATTTCCAACTAGCACAATTCCTTCATCAATACAATTGACCATTTTGACCATTTAGCAAGTATTCACAACTAGTTGACCCAAACTGGCCAAAAACCCGAACGTGATCCTAACACTCTCACATTTCCATCAACTAGCAATTAATCTTTCAACTAGCAATTCACAATCATTTAACAATTCCACCAAGTTGACAACTATCACAATTCCAAGTAACATACTTGAATAATCACTAGATCACCATTTTGACAAAATCATCCAAACACTAGTTAAATTACTTCACTATTTAATTAATACTAGGTTTTTAACATCTATAACTTACCAAACATGATTTCACAACCTAATAAACAATTCTATCCATCCAAAACTCAAGAAATCCAAGATTCATCAAAACCCACCTTCAACATCCACCATTAATGGAGGTTGAAGGTGTTTTTCACCAAATCTTGTCTTCCTACCACAAACAACCATACATTTCATGTAAAAGCTTGCATAAACATAAACTACAACATCCATAACAAGATTCAACCACAAAACATTAAGAATCATAAACCATAGCTCACTACAAGACTAAGAACATCATAAACAAGACAAGGAGGAGGTGAGGCTTACTTCTAGACTCCTTCTACACAAACTCTAGTGTAGATTTTCAGGCTCAAGCACAATGATCCGCCAAAATGCTCAAGAACAAGAAGGAAAAGCTAGAGAGAAGGAGTTGGGGTGTCTTGCAATGAAATAGTAAAAATAGGTGGATAATGTTTTTGAAAACAAGAGAAGGAAGAAAGGACGGTCTCCCCTCTCCCTTTCACGACCGGCCAAACAATGGGGTGGGACCCCTTTGTGGCTTTTTCTACTTTAATAGTATATGTCTGAAAAGTCTCTTTCGTAATTAATTTATTTAAAATAGCAAACGGACTCCAATTTTAAAAACGAAAGCATTTCCGGAAACGATATTTAACAAGTAATCCAAAAATATAAAAATCACTTTTCATTCCAAATAAAACACAAGTCGGGTATTTTAACCCCTTGGTTAAAATACCGCAAAAGGCAGCAGGCTAATTAAATTAACTAAGCATTTAATCAGATAATCATTTAATAAGATACCTTAAGGTCAATAAACTAATAGGCCGGGTTTTGGGATGTTACATTGGGCGATTCCCTCTTGCCTTTACCTTGAAGCTTGTTAATGCGGGGGATCCCCGATTAATGAGTTAATGTGGTTCTAGTTAGTTGGGGATGTCCCGATAACTAGATATGATTGCTAGGAAAGCAAGGATCATAGAGTCACAATAGGGTGACTAGATAGATGGATGAACTACTTGTATATATAGTTATATGTCTTATGATTATTATTATTGACGGGTCTAAACCCATGTAGCTCACGAGACGTTTTTGTCTCACGTACTCCTTGTGTGTTTTGCTATGTACTCAGGTTCGGGATCGAAGATTTAGGTACGCATGGATAGAGATGCGGGGCCTAGAGTAGAAGAACACTAGAACGGATTTAGACTTAGCTTTGGTTTTGATATATTTTGTAACACCGAATTTATACTCTGATTTTCATACCAAAGGTTTTTGTAAATCCGAATTTTGGGATAGTTCTCCTCTTTATTAAATGATTATTTTGGCCAAATGTTTTGTATTAAAATTTGAGGTGTTACAACTTGGTATCAGACTGTTTAAGTGAATTAGGTTGGATGACCATCCTAGTCTTAGACTGTAGCATTAGGAATATAGGATTCCTTGAGTTTATAGGTTGACCTTGAGACTTTATGTTAAGTTTAGGGTTGAACCTAGGGGACCGATGAAATTTGATATGATTATGGATATTGAGTCTTATGCGACTAATGGGTTGTACATAAGGTACTAAATGTTTAATGTCTTTCGTATAGTCTTGATTGAAAGAAATGGTGACCACGCGTAGAAGTGGTAAAGCCCCGGAGGGCCGGGAGGAAGAGATACCTCATGTTGAGGTGGTGGTTGAACAAGGAAGTCAACCGTCGATGCATCGGGTTGATGAATCGGAAGTCGGAGCTAATAGAACTCCGATAACCATGGTGGATCTCCAAACTTTTCTTGATCAAATCAAGGGAACGGTGGCTGAGGAAGTGCACCGAATTATTGAGAACCGTGAGAAGTTGGGTGGAGACCGTGAATCCGAGGCTAGGTCGGATGAGAGAACCGGGGGTAGTGGCACCGGTGAAGGGAAGTCCTCCACGGGTGGCCAAAGTGATGCGAGGGCAAAGCCCGTTGTGAAAGAAGGTTGTTCGTTTAAATCCTTCATGGCTTGTAAGCCGAATGTGTACACGGGTAGTTCGGACCCGAAAGTAACTATGAGATGGATCCGAGAGACCGAGAGGGTTATCGGTAGTAGCAAGTGTAAGGATGCCGATATGGTGACGTATGCGTCACAACTATTGAAAGAAGATGCCATGGTTTGGTGGGATATTGTGTATGAAACCCTCGGGAGGGAGGTGGTTGAGAAAATGACGTGGGACGAATTCACCACGAGGTTGAAAAAGAAATTTTGTCCCGAAAGGGATTTGGAAAAGATGCACGAGAAGTTCGTGGCCCTTAAGAAGGGTGATTTGTCCATCGAGGAGTACTCGAGAGAGTTCACGGGATTGCTCCCGTTTGTTACTAAAACCTACTCGGATGAGAGGTTGAGGGTGGTACGGTATGCTAGTGGGTTACCGTGGGACTACCAATTGGAAGTTAAGAGGGCGGTCACACTTGATGAGGCCATTAGTGCCGCCCGGGGTGTTGAGGAAGTGAATGAGGCACGTGTTGCCGAGAGGGCCCATGTGGGCGAGAAAAGGAAAGCCGAGAGCGGCTCTAGCTCGTTCAAGAAAGGGAAGTGCACTTCGAGCTTATCTAAGCAAGGTAGTGTTGGCTCGTGCAAGAAGTGCGGGAAGAATCATGCCGGCGTGTGCCGAGGAGAGTCGAAGACTTGCTTTAATTGTGGGAAGCCGGGGCATATGGCCCGAGAATGCAAGTCTAAATCTTTGGCCGAGGTTGAATGTTTCTCGTGTCACGAAAAGGGGCACTATAGCAATGTGTGCCCGAAGAAGGGAACCGAGTCGATGGTGTCCATGGCTCAAAAGAAAGTGGAGCCGGCAAAGGTGAAGGGGCGGTCCTTCCAACTAACTCGGGAGGAGGCGAAGGAGGCACACGATGTGGTGTCAGGTACTCTATTCATTAACTCCTTGCCAACTCATATTTTGTTTGATTAGGGTTCCAATTATTCGTTTGTGTCTTATGAGTTCGGTTGTAAATTGAATGTGCCGTCCGAGATGTTAGATGAGGTTTATGAGATAGAGGTAGCCGACGGGAAAACTTCTATGGTTGAAAGTATTTATAGAAATTGTGAGATAGAAATAGACGGTAGAAAGTTTAAGGTAGATTTGTTGCCCATGGGAATTAGGGCGTTTGATGTGGTTATCGGTATGGATTGGTTGGGTATGCACCAAGCCAAGATTTTGTGTGGAAAGAAAATAGTGTCGATTATGACACCCGAGAATGAGAAAGTGTATGTGTATGGGGAGAAACGACATCACATGCCTAATGTGATTACCGCCATTAAGGCGAGGAAAAGTATATCGAAAGGTTGTGCATCGTTTACACAAATAAGGGAAGTGGTGAATGAGGACGTGAACCGGATCATGACTAACCGGTTCAATGAAGAGAAGAATGATAATTCTAAGTCCCGTGGGGGAAGTAAGTCTTCGGGTAGCAAGACTCGTACCGAGGAGCCATCGACCGAAGGAAGTGATGATTCGGGGTCGGAGGAAAGGGAAGGTTGTACATATAAGACATTCATGTCGTGCAACCCAGGTGTGTATCATGGAAGTTCGGAACCGAAGGTCACGATGCGTTGGATTCGGGAAACCGAGCAAGTGCTAGAAAGTAGCAAGTGTTTTAAGAGAGACATGGTCACTTATGCATCACGGCAATTGAAGGATGAAGCGTTGACATGGTGGGATGGTCGAGTTTGAAGGAGATGGCGAGGTGAAGGTCGTTCGATGTGAAATTGGGGGTTTTGAAGGAGATGACGAAAATGAATCAGGGATGACGACCGAAGAAGACGACCGCCGCACCTCCCCGGTCGTCTTCTCCGGCTAGAACATGCGACAACTTTATTGGGGGGGGGGGGGATCAAGTGAAGCAGCCACCTGTAATCGAGTTCACCGCCCTTTGGGTACACCACCGATCTGAGTTGAGTTTAACGGAGGAAGAATTAAAAATTGTGTTCTCGTTTTTTCTTAACGGGGGTACACCATCGATCTGATTACACCACCGATCTGTAATCGTGTTCTTGTTTTCCTTAACAAAAATTTAAAATTGTAGGGGGAGAATCGAGTGAAGCAATGACATTAGACTTGATAAATAAGAATTTATGTGAATAATCGTGTTCATGCCTGGGGTTTTGCACGTGAAGGAGGGGTTTTGTTATTAAGGATTAGGGTTCATTAATTGGGGGTTACGTTTTGTAGATAAAGAACAAAGATGAAGAACATGAAGAAAAAAGGTAAATGATGAAAATACTCTTATTTTTTTTTTTTTGTTGCATTTTAGGTCAGTTAACAGCCAAAATTAGACGGAATGACAAAAACACAGAAAACAAAAATGCACAGGGATAAAAAAACGAAAAAAAAACTATAGGGACAAAAACATAAAATCAAGAATACCACAAGGATAATTTATGTATTTTACTCTAAATATAAATATAAATACCTACAGTATTAAAGTTTGGTGTCATTTAATGTTAAAATGGATTATTTATTAAATTTATTGTCAAATCAAGTCATGTCAATTCCGGTGATCAGTGTTAATGAGCAGAAACAGTTCCGGCCATGGACGCCGGCTAGTTTGTCTTTTAATAGTTTGTCGGAGATCCTTTTTTGTTGTTTTAGTTTGTCTCGTTTAGTCAAATGACAGGGTGTTCATTTCACTTCATGTTTTAATTTGGGGGCTTTATTAAGTGTAATAATGTCCATATTCAAAAATCAAAACATTGAAGTGCAAACTTCAATCATCACTAAACCCATCACTAGCGCCACGTTATCGCATCCTTACTGACCTGCTACTGACACGTTCGTGCCAACCCTACCCATCACTAACCCATCACTAACCCATCACTAAACCCATCCTTTCCACATCATCATTTTTAATTTAAATTAAATAATTATAAAAACACTAATATATTTGTATTATTAAAACAAATATATATAAAAAAAATTAAATTTAAAAAAAACAGAAAAAAACTATTTTTTATAAAAAAAACATGTACAACTTTTTCAGCCTAGTGTACAAGTCCCCAAAGCATCCCACCCCTCTCTCTCTTCCTTCCCCTTTCCTCTCTCTCCCCTCTCTTTCTTCTTCCGCTCTCGACGCCATCACCACCCCGTCTTCCTCCCGACGTCCAGCTTCACGACGCCCCCACGACGGCTCGGTGCCAACGCCGTCGTGGGTCGACGGCCCTCGACGCCCTCCCCCGACGTGCCATTGGCACAGGTCTTAGGGGCAATTAATGAAGCATTAAATTTTTATTTTAATTGAAAATCATATTTATTGCACTATCTAAAATGGTAAAGATTAAGGATCATTAATGTTATTCAAAATGAATTAGGAAATTTGATGCTTCATTTATTGCACCTAATGTAAGCCCCATGGACATACGTTAGAAAAACCCTATATATAAAAAAAACTAATTCTTGTTATATTTTTGTAATTTTATATTACTATTACATATGAAGTAGTTACAATTTTTTTATTGATAGGTATGTTACACATGTATGTATTATGTATGTGTGGTTGGGAGCCTTAAATATTTGTGTAATTTTTTTTGTCACCATTACTTTTTAGTTAATAAATAAATAATTGATTAATTTATCACTATGTGTTTTTAACTTTATTGGCGTGTAGTGCAACAAACGTTATTCAAAGAGTAATGGTAATTGTAAAAATATCTGGATGACAAGAACTCAAATATGATCCACCACGTTAAATTTGAAGTTTTAACTAATAATAAATAATAAATTATTACTAGCTATATAAATCATATTTTTAGTGACGACGTCAAAACTTATTATTTCATCCACCTTATTTTAAACATATGATGTAAATATGTAATACACTTGAAATACATAAAAATAACAATAAAAAGTAGGTTGGAAATAGATAATTTAAATACATTATAATTTAGAAATATTAAAATTCTGAAATACATGTATAGATGACAGGTGGGTGGAACGTGAGACGCTTCTTTTATCGCATGCCTAAAGCAGAAGAAAATGTAATACCATTTGCTTTAATATTTTCTTTTCAATATTCACTTTTTTAGTGTGTATACATAAGCTAAGAGCATTTTCAACCATAAATTCTATCCAAATCATTCTATCTCTATAATAAGTGGGTTCATTAATTCTAAAGAAAACTTCAACTCCAATCATAAACTCTATCCATTCCTTTAAAACTAATGGGACCCAATTTGTATAGATTTGTTGGCTAGTAAACAAAAAATAAAATCAATTATATAGAATTAAATATTAGATAATTAAATAGAAGTGGTGGGGTCCATTGATAGAGTGGACATCCTCTCACTTCAAATATAGAGAGAGTTTTCATCTCACTCTATATTTAGAGTGAGAGATAGAGGTGGGTTGAAGAAAATAAAACTTCAAATATAGAGATAGAGGGGTTGATAGAGGTGGGTTGAAGATGCTCTAATTGAGTCTAATATATTGTATTTACATTTAGGGTTTGTTTGTAAAAGTAATAAATTAATAATATTAAATCAAACCAATAGTAACCGCTGAACAGTCGGATTGGATTGGAATGGACTGAACCGGACTAAATTATATACAACTTCACTTATCAGTTTTAATTTTCATGTAAAATCAGTCTTATGATTCAGTTTAAAAGCGAGAAAAATCAACCAAAAATCAACGGAAGAAACATAAACATAAATCAAAGACTCATGGCTTCTAGCCTAGTGGTATTTGGTGAAAAAGTAATGTGTTGCCCATGACCTAGTCATGGGTTCAAGTCCCGTCGTGGACGTGGGGTTTATTCCCCATGGGTGGAAGGTTCAAGGGAAGGTATACTGCCCCTTGTGTATATCACTGTCTAGACTTGAACCACTAACTTACTAACTGGCCGTTAAAAAAAATAAAAAAATAAAAAATAAACATAAATCAAAGGCCGCGTACCAGAAGTAGAGGTGCACAACCGGACCGGTTTTTTAACCGAACCGGTTTAAAAACCGGTTTAAAACCGGTTTCAAACCGGATTAGTAGTCGGAAAAAGCAGATCGGACTCAAACCGCCGGTTCCCAACCGGTTTAAGCTTCTGGCGGGCGGTTCGGTTTAAAAACCGGTTTCGTCAAACCGGTTTAAAAATCGGTTTTTGGCCCCGGATTAGTCCGAACCGGTTCTTCAACCGGTTTTTTAACCGGTTTTCGATCAAACGCAGAAAACTAGCCGTTACACATGACCATTACGTATGACCGTTCGAAAAAAATAGCTGTTGGCCAAATCGGTTAAAAAACGGGTTAAAAAAACCGGTTTAAAAACCAAACCGGTTTGCGCAGAAAAAAAAACTAGCCGTTAATAGAGCCGTTATTTGACCGTTGGAGCTTTTTTCTAGCCGTTTTTTTGTCTTTTAATGTCCCCAATACACCTATAAATACCCCTTAGGTGTTAAGGATCAATCACCACTCAAAACACTCTCATTTATAGCTTAAAAACTCACACCACACTCAAAAACGCAAGTAATCTTTGCTATGGATTCGGAATCTCAACCTTCGGTTGGTATGGGTGAATCTTCTACCGACGTTATCGTTGAGAAGATACTTCCTACAAAGAGAAATACGGACATTTGGTGCAATTTCGACTTATGTTTGATGTCGGATGGATCGAAAAAAGCTCGGTGCAAAAGATGTAGGCGTTTCTTTAAAGAAGATGGAAATACAAGTTTGAAGAATCATAAGAATAAAAGTTGCACCGTTGTAAAAATGGGCTCGACGAGTGGCCAAACAACCATGGGAAATGACGGCAACATACATACTTTTGACGCTAGTAGGCTTCGTCAACGAATGGCGAAGTTGGTGGTTCAAGAGGCGTTGCCCTTTAACTTTTTCGACAACAAAAGGTTGACGAGCATGATCCAAGAAGAGTTGGAAGCACGCTATTCCCATGTAAGTCGTACTACCTTAAGACGTGATGCTATAAAATTATGGAAACTTGCTAAAGATGATTTAAAAAAAGGTTTTGAAAATTTACAAACGGGGGTTAATTTAACTAGTGATGTTTGGACCGCCCCAAATGCTACACACGACTCGTACCTTTGCGTTACCGCTCATTGGATTGATCCCAATACTTTGGTAATGATGAAGCGTACGATTGCGTTTGAATTATTTGGGACTCCACATACGGGGGAAAATTTGTACCAAATTTTAGACTATGTTATAAGAAGTTATAAATTAGAGTCTAAAATCTTTTCTATGTCTTTTGATAATGCGTCCAACAATACAAATGCGGTTCAAAAACTAATTCTTAAATATAAATCGATTTGTAACGGTATGTTTTTCCATAGTCGGTGTGTTGCACATATTATTAATTTAGTTGTGCAAGATGGGTTACGTTCTATCGAACCCACAACAACCGCTTTTAGAGTAATGCTAAAAGATGTTTTTGGTATGACCGATTTAAGACATAATAAGTATATGAAATTTTGTGTCGATGCGGGGCAAGATTGGTTAGGTTAGAATTCCACTTGCCACATGTTTGAGTGTGCTTTGCGTCAAAAATCATCTTTAAAAATTTTCCATAATATGTTAGCCGATCGAAACCGTGTTGTACGATTTGAGGAGTCTAAGTGGGAAACGATCAAACAAGCTACCGAATTACTTTGTGTTTTCAAAAATGCAACAACTTATTTGTCGGGGGTTTACTATCCTACAAGTCCATTGGTGTTAAAACAACTTTACTTAATGTGTTCAAAAATAAATGACTTTGAATTTAGGGGTCCCCCATTTACCGAAATGGTGGTACCGATGAAAGAAAAATTTAGAAAATATTTTACCGAAATGCCCCCCGTTATAACAATAGCCGCTGCTTTAAACCCCATGATAAACACATCAGGGGTTGAGGTGTTAATTACCAATATTTATAGCGATTTGAATTTGTGTGACCAAGACGTTTATTTTGCGGAAAATGCCACTAAACATTTCAACAATTGTTTAACGAACATGTTTAATGCTTACTTGGAAAAATATGGTCCAACAACACACATTCATACCATGATGCACGAGGGGGCCTCTGGTTCGGGTCATAGGGATTATGATGAAAATGTTAGATTCTACAACACTTTGAAAAATGAAAATAGCAAACGAGCTTGTGATAACACCACTAGTAGCGAGCTTGGGAGGTATACACTTACCGATTTCTTGTCAACTATAAGTGTAGAAGAATTTCCAAACTTTGATATTTTGGATTGGTGGAAAGGAAAGGGTATCCAATTTCCAATTCTTTCCGCTATGGCTCGTGACCTACTAAGTGTTCAAGCTTCTACGGTAGCTTCGGAATCCGCTTTTAGTTTTAGCGGTAGGGTTATATCAAACAGGAGATCGAAGCTCAATCCTTTGTCGGTTGAAGTTATAATTTGTTTGAAAGACCATCTCGATGCAGCAAAACGTTTACAACATATTTCATCACTTGAGACCGAGTTGGGCGACGTGGAAGTTCGATTACATAACTTGGAAATAGAGGGACATATGTCGTTACCTCTAACACAAGAAGAACTTGCATTAGACATGGAACTACGCAACAATGTCATGCGAGATGAAGAATGAAGAAATGGAGGCGGCGAATGACGACGAAGACATGAAGAATGAAGACTAATTATCGTTTGGTTTGTATTATGTTTATGTTTAAATTTATGTTTAAAACTCTTGTATTTGGATTTAAAACTCTTGTATTTGGATGGTTTCGTTTAATTAAAAGTCGATTTCTATTGTCTTTTTACATATTTTGTCCATAAAAAATACAAAAAATAAAAATAAAAAAAAAATATGGAAAACCCGTAAATCCGATAAATCCGGTTTTTAAACCGAAAACCGATTCGTTCCGATCCGAAAAAACCGATCCGATTCGATCTGATAAAACCGATCCTATCCGATCCGGTTTGGACCGGTTCTTGTAATCCGATGGTAAAACCGGTTCCAAAACCGAACCGGTTTGGACAAAACCGGTTTTGACCAATATTGACCAAAACCGATCCGGTTTTTTGAAAAAAACCGATTTGTGCACCTCTAACCAGAAGCATATAACCTCTCAATTTCGATTTTCGAGCAAACCAAAAAACAACTCTCTCTTTATTTCCCCCTTTCTCTCTCATCATTTTCTCTCTCTAAAAACTTCTTCTTCTTCTCCATCTGTCTGATCAACTTAAAAATGGCTAGGGTTTCCCTCTCTCCCCTTCTTCACTCCTTCATTTCATCTCTCTGATGCCGATTCTGTTGGCTCTCTAAGAGAGCCTTAATCCACCTTCCGTTTTCTCTATTTTTTCAAAATTGTCACCTTTTATTGCAAGTTTTCAACATCTTTATCTTAATTTTCCTTAATTTCTTCTATATTTTAAAGTTTGTATTTATGGATAAGACAGAGAGTTCACAGGTTGTTTAGAAACAGAGTGAGGTAAGCAAGCCAACACTTTCTTTCCCTTTTTCTCTTCTTCCTTTTCTTTTCTCCAAGATTCTGAAGTTTTGTTTCTGGGTTAGTGAAATCTTTTAACCTTCGTGGAAGATTAATAGCGGTGTTGTATGAAATCTACCCACAGCTTCTTAATAAGCGAAAAATATAATATAATATAAGTAATTCTTTTCTTTTGTATTTTTTATTGTTTTGTCTGTATATAACTTTCCCTTTTCTAAAATTTGGCTGTATGAACTGAAAACCCTCCAAAAAGCAAATAATTCTCTTCAAATCCACAGTTTCTTGTTTTTGCACCTCATATATATTGAAAAGAACCACAGTAATTAAAAAAGTTCAAATCTTTGTAGCTGGGTTTCTTGGAATTTGGTAAAAAATGGCTATGGTTGCTCAACATCAACAATATAAGGAGACAACAAGTAGCAGTAGCAGCATGAAACATCAGTTAGATAACGGTAAATATGTACGGTATACCGCTGAACAAGTTGAAGCACTTGAAAGGGTGTATGCAGAGTGCCCAAAACCCAGTTCTTTAAGAAGACAACAATTGATCCGAGAATGCCCAATTTTGTCCAACATAGAACCTAAACAAATCAAAGTTTGGTTTCAAAATCGCAGGTGAAAAAGGTTTTTTTTTTAAATAATAAAGTGCAAAATTTAATCTTGATTTGATAGGTTGTTAATCTTGTCATTAGATGCACATGGATCTTGAATCTTGAATCTGAGATTGTTTGTTGATTTTATCTTTCTAAATTGGGTATCATCTTACCAGACTGTTTTAGCTTGCTATTTATATTTAAAAGTAGCTTTCCCTATTTATAAATATATCCACCTATTTCATGCAATTTCCATATGTTGTTAATTAGTGCTATAGATTTGATCTTATATGTTTCTGAAATAACATTAAGATTGGGACTTGGGAGTGATCTTTAATGGAAAAAATGTTGGCTTTATTTTCTTGAAATAACATTAGGATTTCAAGATTTCATTAAAATCTATAAATTAATTTAATTTTAATTTTTTTTTGATACAGATGTCGAGAAAAGCAACGAAAAGAAGCTTCTCGTCTCCAAACCGTTAACCGAAAATTATCTGCAATGAATAAGTTGTTAATGGAGGAAAATGATCGCCTGCAGAAACAGGTTTCTCACCTTGTATATGAAAACGGTTATATGCGCCAACAGCTGCACACTGTAAGTTATTAATATAAACCTTTTTAACAATTATTAACTTTTATTATTATACATTTTTTATTTAATTTCATTTATTGTGTAATTATCTGCAGCCTTCAGCTGTTACAGATGCAAGCTGTGAATCTGTGGTTACCACTCCTCAGCATTCTCTGAGAGATGCTAATAACCCAGCTGGGTAACTAACTAATTACAACTAACCGATTTTATAACTTTTTTAATATTTGTGAGTTATTTGTTGTTTATATTTCTTGATAATATTATTTTTTTGTACATTTTTTAGACTCCTCTCGATTGCAGAGGAAACTTTGGCAGAGTTCCTTTCAAAGGCTACAGGAACTGCTGTTGATTGGGTCCAGATGCCTGGGATGAAGGTAATTATGTCGTTTCTTCTTATATAATTTTTAATTATTTAATTAATTATTAAATTAATATGTGGTTTTATTTTGTTAATTTTGTTCCAGCCTGGTCCGGATTCGGTTGGGATCTTTGCCATTTCACAGAGTTGCAGTGGAGTGGCAGCTAGAGCCTGCGGTCTTGTAAGTTTAGAACCCACAAAGGTAATTCTTTATTTATTATTATTTTTAAATATCAATCTATTTTTTTATCAAATTAAATATTATTTTTTTTCCAGATTGTGGAGATCCTTAAAGATCGTACATCTTGGTTTCGAGATTGTAGAAGTCTTGAAGTTTTCTCAATGTTACCTGCTGGAAATGGTGGAACTATTGAACTTGTTTATACGCAGGTATTTGGGTTGGGTAACGGGTCAAAATGAGTCTGTGTTAATGGGCCGACCCGGATCTCCTGAAAAAGGTTTTATTGGCCCACTTTAGGCAGTATAAACAAAAATGGACTGACTTTTAAGTTTTAACCTTTTTGACCCGTTTGAGCTAAAACAGTCCAAATCGACCCGTTCATAAGTATAATGCATTATTTTGATTAAATGATCTTAAAATTTGAATTTAGGTCTATGCTCCAACCACACTAGCTCCTGCTCGTGATTTTTGGACTTTGAGATATACTACAAGTTTAGATAACGGTAGTCTTGTGGTAAGTTTTTATTATATTCACAATTTACCTTGATAACTTGTGGGATTTTATTTTTAATTAATTTCAATTAATGTAATCATTTGTGTTGTTTAAGGTTTGTGAGAGATCACTTTCGGGTTCAGGTGGTGGCCCGAATCCTTCAGCTGCAGCCCAATTTGTAAGAGGCGAAATGCTTCCAAGTGGCTACTTAATTAGGCCGTGTGATGGAGGTGGTTCAATAATCCATATAGTTGATCACCTTAATCTCGAGGTAGTATTATATTAATATTATTATATATTTTTTAAACTTTCTTTTAAAAGGTAAATTGTTTAAAAAATGTCCTTTATTTTGTAGGCATGGAGTGTGCCCGAGATTTTGCGCCCACTTTATGAATCTTCTAAAGTTGTAGCACAAAGGATGACCATTGCAGTGAGTAGAATCTTTTTTATATTTTAATTTTTTATGGTTAGGTTAAAAAGAAAAAAATTTAATGTTTTTTTGTATCAATGCATAAGCCTCTAACATCATTTTATATAAAAAATATTGAATTATTATTGTTTATAACTATATTTTATAAAAATTGACCTAAAAGTCTCTTGTGAACCCGACCCGACCCGTTTCCGACCCATATAAAAGTTAACTTTCTTGTTGGGTCTTGATGCAGGCCTTGCGTTATATTAGACAAATAGCCCAAGAATCGAGTGGTGAAGTTGCTTACGGGCTTGGAAGACAACCTGCTGTTTTGCGTACTTTAAGTCAAAGATTAAACAGGTAAAAAGTCAACTGTTTGTAAGCATTAATTCAAAAAGTCAAAATTAATCAATGATTTGTTATGATGGTTGCTCAGAGGTTTCAATGATGCTATAAATGGGTTCAGTGATGACGGTTGGTCATTAATGAACTGCGATGGTGCTGAAGATGTGATCATCGCAATTAATTCAACCAAAAATCTCAACAATTCGACTAATTCAACCCTAAACCCTAATTCTTCAAATTCGCTTTCATTTTTTGGAGGAATTCTCTGTGCAAAAGCGTCGATGCTGTTTCAAGTGAGTCTTGGATTGTGAAAAAAGATTAATAAAAAATAATTGAGGAATTTTTTAATTTTTATTTATTTTTTGTTGCAGAATGTTCCGCCAGCTGTGTTGGTACGGTTTTTACGGGAGCATCGATCAGAATGGGCTGATTTTAATGTTGATGCTTACTCTGCTGCTTCAGTAAAAGCTAATAACCCGTATGGGTATCCAGGGACCCGACCCGCCAGGTTTACGGGTAGCCAGATTATCATGCCACTTGGCCAAACAATTGAGCATGAAGAGGTAACCTTTTGTATCTATTATATTTATATTTATATTTCCGTATTTCATTTGTATAAATAACTTTTAAATATTAAGTATTTACTTCATGTACAGATGCTTGAAGTTATTAGACTCGAAAGTCATGCACTCGGTCAAGAAGATCCTTTTGTGTCCAGAGACATTCATCTCTTACAGGTGTGTTAATTTTGTTACATTTATTATTATTATTATTATTATTATTATCATTATTATTATTATTATTATTATTCTTATTATTTACATAAAACCTTCTAAAGCGCTTTATTCATACATACATATTTTTATTGTTATTGTAGTTGTATATATTTTTTTGTAATCATTTTTGCTCATTAGTTATCTAATTAAAATATCTTGATTTTTGTTAGCTATGCAGCGGAATTGATGAAAATGCAGTGGGATCATGTTCTGAACTCATTTTTGCTCCAATTGATGAAATGTTTCCAGATGATGCACCACTAATACCATCTGGTTTCCGCATCATTCCTCTAGATCCTAAATCAGTTGAGTTCACGTTTTAATTTTGACTTTCATTGACCAAAAGGACCATTCAATTTACTTTTGACTTTCATTGACCGAAAAGACTTGTCTCCACCAGGGTGATCCAAAGGACGCATTAGGAACAGCTCACCGAACCCTTGACTTGACTTCAAGTCTAGAAGTGGGCCCCACAACAACCCACGGGCCATCCCATACACCTAGTTCCCAAAACATGAGATCGGTTCTAACCATCGCGTTTCAGTTCCCGTTTGAGAGCAATTTAGCCGATAGTGTTGCAACCATGGCTCGACAATATGTTAGAAGTGTGATCAACTCGGTTCAACGGGTTGCAATGGCTATATCTCCCTCGGGTTTGAGCCCGTCTGTGTCACCAAAACTGTCCCCGGGCTCACCCGAAGCCCTTACTTTAGCCCAATGGATCTGCCATAGTTACACGTAAGCCGTTTTTCCTCTAACAACCTTAATAATCACAAAATAAACGAACGTGTTAATGTTTTTTAAATGGTCGGTTTTGTTGCAGTTACTATTTAGCGACGGATTTGCTTCCTTCTGGTTCGGTTGTTGGGGAGTCGTTGCTGAAAGATCTCTGGCAGCATCAAGATGCAATTTTGTGTTGTTCTTTGAAGGTACAAACAATTACTTTTTTTTATTACAAAACTGACGGTTTTCTGTTTTGGTGACTAAGTTTTGTCTTTTTGTGGTTTCTAGTCGCTCCCGGTTTTTATTTTCGCCAACCAGGCAGGACTAGACATGCTGGAAACGACACTTGTGGCATTGCAAGACATTACATTAGACAAAATGTTTGATGAATCAGGCAGAAAAGCACTATTTCCCGAATTTGCAAAGATAATGCAACAGGTATGTTTTTGTGACATATATAAATAAAATTCTAAATTATTTATGGAAAATTTGAAAATGTAAAAAAAATGTGGATTTTTTTAGGGTTTTGCGTATTTGCCGGGTGGGATTTGTATGTCGACAATGGGGCGTCATATTTCATATGAACAAGCAATTGCTTGGAAGGTTCTTGCAGCTGATGAGACAACTGTTCATTGTTTGGCTTTCTCTTTTGTCAACTGGTCGTTTGTGTGAACTAAACAAGCTGAATTCTTGTAATTTATAAGACAATTGCGGTTAGGGTTTCTGGTTCCCGATTTTGGTTGTATAAATATGTTGATCAGTGGAACGATTTGGAGGTTGTTGAATTGATGGTGTTATTTTTGTGCTGGAAGTAAGAGATTTGTTTAATTTAATGCTATTGCAGTTGGAGATTTTAGATGTTGAAATTTGTACTTTTTAATCTAATTCCATTTTATGATCCATCGATTTTTAGAGTGCATAAAACTCGTTTCATATGGACAAAATTGCATGTGCAATTTGGTTCTTGTCTGTTTTGGCCCGTGTAACCATACATATATCTTTTTAACAGCTAACGCCTAAACACATATTCTAAATCTATGACATTTTGTCACACAATAAAACTTAAACCAATGACATTGTGTGATACCTAAATTATCATATATCATTGTACTATAAGCTCTTTGATCTAAGCATACAAATATCAATGCCTATTATGGAAACTTTATATAATTATTGTGTGCGTCCAATTTTTTTATATTAAGTGTGTTCTCAGATTTAGCTAACGGGGTGACTTCCTTCAAATCTTTGATCCCTTCAATGTTAAATATCTATAAGATGATCATGGTAAAATTCGGAAATGGTTAATTATAATATCGCATATATCATGAAAATAAACTCGATGAATCCTGTTATAAATGGGAATACATATTAAAACTAGGGGTGAGCATGATGCGGTTTGAGGCGGTTTTTAACTAAAACCAAACCCTGCCCCAAAAGTTCGGGTTTTAATAATTACACCCCGTTCGGTTTCGGTTTTTTTGGGTTTTTCGGTTCGGTTTCGGAGTTTTTTTCGGTTTTTTGTTTTCTTTTAAATTTACCAATTTGTTACCTTAAAAATTAATATTATGATTCAAATTCTCACCTTAACACATTTCGTTATAAATAAAGAAACAACTAGTAAGTTTAATAATAATAAATTTCAACTAACTTAAAGAAGATTAATAATATAATATTTTTTATTTAAAATATAATTAAACGTCAAATCTTTTATAAATATAAGAATATATTTATAAAATTTGAAAGATATATATAATGGCGGGGCGGGGCGGGGTTTTCGGTCGGGTTTTTCATATGCCCCGAAAACCGCCCCAAACATTCGGGTTTTCCAAAAGCCAAAACCGTTGACATCGGTTTTTCAAATGGTTCGGTTTTTTCGGGGCGATTTTTTCAGGTTCGGTTCGTTTTTCCGGTTTTTATGTTCACCCCTAATTAAAACAAGGGTTTGATAATGACAGCCCTTAGGTGCATAAAAAAATAGTACATTGATTTATGAGAGAGCAGTTCTGAAAATTCAGGAGGATGTTTATAGACTAATATACAAGTTTCGAATGCATGTTTAGTGACATTATCAAAACTCTTAAAACAAATCAAACAATTTAAAGTAATATTTTAGCCGGGTTTTAATCATGTGAAATCCGGACCTCATTTTAGTATTACAACCCGCCCCCTTTTCCCCATTGCCACCACACAGTTTTCGTCTTTCTCTCAGCCGTGATTTTGAGAAAAATTTTGGAGCTCTTTCTCAAATCTATCGGTTTTTACTGCTTCCTGATTCTCTATCTCTGCAATTTCCAAATCCTAGGGTTTTTGTTGGATTTACCTTAAACAATTTTAAACCTGCCACCGTCAATCTGGAACTATTCATCATACGTTTAATCTCCTAGGGTTTGTAGATCCAAGCAAGTTGTAATTCATCATGTTTTGGAAACTTACAGCTCTGTCTGCTTCTTCACCTGTAAGTTATAATAGTTTGATGCTTTATTGTTGAATTCAGTCCAGTGTGATTAAAGTATTAACGACTAGTGTTTAGTGATTTGCATGAATTTTTTAAGCAAGGAATTAAGTACGCAGTTGATCTTGATTGACTTATATCAGAAACTTAGGTTACTTTCAGAAACCTTAGCTTTTATGATTCATTTTATTGTTTGTACAGTTTGGAGTGTTTAGCTGTAATGGGAGCTGTAAGAATATGTGTTTAAGCTTGCTGCAGTTCGTTATGGATAGCACTAAGAAATGACTTAATTTGCTGATTTCTATAGAGATCACTTGTTTATACAATTCACTATTGAAAAATAAATATATGACTATGAAACTTTTCCCTAGTTTATTTTGAAGCTATATGCTTCATATGTAACTAGAATTATGATTTATCATTATATATTGCTTATTTATTTATTTTTAATTTTTTTTGTGGTTTAGATCGAGTCAGTTTTGGACAAGGAAAATTTCACATTGGAAGAGCTCTTGGATGAAGAAGATATTATTCAAGAATGCAAAGCATTAAATAGTCGTCTCATTAATTTGTAATAACAACATAAGTTTTACTTTCAACAGTCTGGAAATCATATAATATTATATTATAAATAAAATGAAAGAATTGTGTAATTTGTATATTGAAAAGAGTATTTCGCTTTCCAGCTTGCGTGATAGAGACCAGGTGGAAAAACTATTGCGGTTTATAATAGAAGAGTCTTTGGAGGATGTTGATAACAAACGTACATTCAAGTAAGTCATTTATCATTATTTATCATTATTTTCTCTATTTTCTTAATTGGTTTATTCATATTTAATAATATCTGCTTTATGCTTTTTAGATTTCCTTTCATTGCTTGTGAAATATTTACATGTGAAATTGATGTAATATTTAAAACTTTAGTTGAGGACGAAGAGGTACGTTATTTATCATATCATTACTTAACATTTATAAATTGATTAATAATGCATCTAATAACAAAATTACAGCTAATGAATATACTTTTCTCCTTCTTGGAACCAACTCATCAACATAGTGCCTTGCTGGCAGGGTACTTCAGTAAGGTAAGAGGATATATGTTTGGGCTATAAAAGTTTCTTACCTCATTTTTTATTTTATTATTATTATTATTATTATTATTATTATTATTATTATTATTATTATTATTATTATTATTATTATTATTATTATTATTATATGATGCTTAAATTATATTCTGCTTTTTTTGTAGGTTGTGATATGTCTCATGGTTCGAAAGACGGTACCACTTATGAATTATGTTCAAGTGAGTAAATATTAAAGTTCACTCTCTTTTTCTTCATTAAAAATTAAAATTATAATATTTGTTATGAGTTTATACTTTATATGATACAGGCTCATGAGCATGTTTTCCAGCAGCTGGTTGATTTAATAGGAATTACATCAATAAAGGAGGTTAGTAAATTTCATATTCACCATGTTGTTGACCATATGCTTAATTGACACATGTAGTTTGACTTTGATCTTTATAATTACTTTTACATGGTCAATAATTTTTTATTTTTATTTTTTTACTTTTTTTGTAACCAGATTTTGGTGAGACTTGTTGGAGCTGATGACCATATGTATCCCAATTATGAACAAGTTATGCAATGGTTGGCAGATAGCAATTTGTTGGAGATGATTGTGGATAAACTTAATCCTTCTGTCAGTAATCTTTTTTTTTTTTTTGATTTATTAGAAACATTTATTATTTATCTGTTTAAATTTAGGTTTTATAATACTTGCTCTAATTTTCTCAGACATCTGGTGAAGTACATGCAAATGCAGCAGAAACTTTATGTGCTATAACTCGAAGTGCTCCATCTCCACTTGCATCTAAACTTTCTAGCTCAAGGTTTGTTTTTGTGATTTATATGCTAATTCACTGTTTAATTATTCCTTTAAATAAATATTTTTTATTTATTTTTCAGTTATGTTACAAGGATATTTGATCATGCATTAGAAGATTCACATTCAAAATCAGGACTCGTTCACTCATTATCCGTTTGTATATCATTATTAGATCCTAAAAAATCTGCTCCTTCATCATTATTTAATTCTTTTCGAGGTCAAAATGTATATGATTCTCACTCGCCTCTGCAAGTTAATCAGGAAACTGTAGGTGCAATGCTGCCAAAACTTGGTATGAATTTTATTTTTACAAATAAAAGAATAATAATGTTTCTGTGACTATAATCGTTATATAAAGAATTTTTTGATGAATTCAGGCGAATTGTTGATGTTATTAAACGTGTCAGTGGATGAAAAAGTGTTACCAACTTCATACGGTCGATTAAAGCCTCCTTTAGGGAAGCATCGTTTAAAGGTTAATATTATATTAACTTAATTTTTCTATTTATTTATTTATGAATTATGATAATGGAATTTACATGCTTGCAGATTGTGGAGTTTATTGCAGTTTTGTTAAAAACTGGGAATGAAAGTACAGAAAATGAATTAATCATCTCTGGCACTATTCAAAGAGTCATTGATCTTTTCTTTGAGTAAGTTTGAAAATTAAACATATGGTTTTAAAATTTAATTATTATTAATTAATATGGTGTTTAATTAAATTAATGCAGGTACCCGTTTAATAACGGCTTACATCATCATGTTGAGTGTATTATAGTTTCTTGCTTAGAAAGTACGAACAGTACAGTTATTGATCATGTTTTTAAAAACTGTGGTTTAATAACAAAGATTCTACAAACGGATACATGTCCTACTCTTTCTGGTGAACTTAATCAGGTAATTACAATTTAAGAAAACTAATTATCTGCAAATCAAAACATATGTTATAGTATTTAATACTGAATGTTGGTTAAGCAGCCAACATTAGCAGCTTCTGGAAGAAATGCACCCAGGGTTGGAAACCTAGGACATGTCACACGCATTGCCAATAAGATCGTACAGCTGGCAAATAATGATACCCGCATTCAAACGCACATTAAGGTATTATTATTCAACATATTTTTATATGTACATATATTTTGTCATGCATTAAACACTTGTACATGTAATTTAGGAAAGTAGTGAGTGGAGTGAGTGGCAAGCAACAGCTCTGCAAGAACGTAATATGGTTGAAAATGTGTATCAGTGGGCCTGCGGGTATGCTTTTATCATATATATTTATTTTTATCATTTTTAAATAAATATATAAAAAAAATGTGTTTTTATAAAAGTGGTAATAATTTCAGGCGGCCGTCTGCATTACAAGAAAGAAATAGAGACAGTGATGAGGACAGAGACTATGATGTTGCTACTTTAGCAAATGATTTAAGATATAACATATATGACAATCAAGAAACTCAAGAGGTATATATATAACTTAATTAAATAACTTTATTAAATAATTAATCATTTTATTAATTATCGTCAAATGTAGGATGGTTATATTGATGATGAATCTGATGAAGTTGTTATATCATCCCTGAGGCTTGGTGATGGGCAAGGCAGGTAAGCTTTTATGGTATTTTTATTTTTAATCTATATATAATTAATTATTGGCATTTTATAGTTCAAAGTGGTTGTAAGTTGTAACCAATTAGGTTATATTTGTGGTTGCAGTTTGTTTACGAATTCCAATTGGTTTGCTTTCGAAGATGAGAGAATGGGTGATGCCACGTCAGCATCAGTATTGAAAACCGAATCAAACGGTGGTAACAGCAGCAGTGATGATGAAGTGGTGGTTGGTGAGGATGATGAGTTAAATTCTAACCTTAATAATAATAATAATCCGTTTATTGAACAAAATAATGGTTTTAATCACGAGACAACACAAGATTACGAAAATACCCCTGAATGGGTAGGATCAGGGGCAGGGGTGAACCCGTTTCTGGATTACGAAAATACCCCTAGTTTGTTGGAGACACAATCTTTACCAAATGAGAATGGTGGCTCAGTGGGTTGTTTATTTGAAGAAGATGTGGAATTTGTAGGGGTAGAATTGGAATTAGAAAGTGATAAGGAGGGAATTGTAAAAAGTGAAAAAGAGAAGGGTGATGAGAGTGGGAAGGAGTTTAATGATACGAATTACTGGCGAGTTGACCAGGAGGTTTCTGTTTCAGAGTGAGGGTTGACTCACCAGGAGGAGATTTCTTGTTTGGTTTCTGATGATGATGAATCAATGTACATTATAATTTTGTTTCAGATTTCAGGTGAGCTTGCTGGTTTTTTTGCTTTTTTTGTTTATTATTATTATTCAGATTTTTGTTTTGTATAATGTTGTAACATATTTTGTGGAGGGTTTTTCTCTTTTACTTCCATAACTAGCCTATAACCCGTGATAAATCACGGGCGGCTTGTAGAAATTTTTATAATAAATGTTCAAATTCTTTAAAAAACACATATAATGGCAAACAAAAGTTTGCAAGATGACTTAAATAAACTTACATAATGAGACTACCATATAACACTAATTATTATTTTACTAATAAATTAAAAATAGTTAATAGATCAAATTCTACAATATCTTATATGGCTTTTGTTGTTGATATAAACTTTTCCTTTCACAATCTCTACTATTTCTTTTGTATTTAAGATTAAAGCATCACAAAAACTTTCCAACTCTGCCTGCCATTCAAAATTTTCATGCTTCAAGTAAAATGGATAGAAAAAAAATCAAACCAACCCGACCCGACTGATATTAATTGAGAAGCATACCTCGATTTCACTTTTAGTGGATTAAATCATGAGAGTTCCTGGAACGGGCCACGACATTGTGGGACTATGAAACCCGTAATGTATAAGACGTTTGACACTCTTTTGTAATTTGGATTAATTTAGTGTACATACTTAAAAATAAATGAAAAAAAAAGTTTGTAAGTTGATTTAACGTAAAAATTACCTTCAACTGTCTCAAATCAACTATGAACTCATGGGTAGCCGATCCATTCACACCATCGAAAAGAATTGGATAGTGAGACTGCAATATAACACACTGATAGTTATTGTATTAATAACTTAAGATAGGATAAATAAAATAACTTAAGACAGACGGACCTCTAACCATTTTGCCACATAATTTGCATTCAAAATAGCAATCTTTGATACATCGGTTATTCCTTGTAATCCCATCATAGGCTCATAGCAATGTATGTATATGAAATAGGAAAAATAAGTGTGGAACCCCTAGTTGCAGCAGATTTTGTACCAAGCCGCATACAAGATTGCAGGTAAAAAAAAACCACCCCAAGATGCAATAGATCTTGTATTTTTAAAATGAGTTCGTGTAAAAAAAAAAAAAACTCTTTTGTACATGGCAATATAGATCTGAACTGATAACCTACAACATATTACCCTGTTATGATAATTCACATATGGTGTACCCACATTAATTTAAGCTGGTCATCAGGCAAGATATGGGTTTCTTTTGCAAGATAGATTTGTGCTGATCATCAGGCAATATATGGGCTTCTTTTATAACCACAGCGTCAGGAGTGTATAAATTGACTGATTGTATTATCACAGTAGTCCAATCTGAAATCAGTAAGCAAATATGTAATCATTAAAACCAAATATAAAAACAATATATCGAATTTTGGAGTGCAAATATTGAATTTTCGCCACATTATGAACACATAAACATTGATTTTTGGAGAACACAAGGCATTTAAATTATTGAGTTCACTGACTCAGATAGTCACTCAATCATATTATTACCTCAAGGATCAAATTGAAAATGCTACCTCGATTACGGGTACCTCCATAAGCCTTGCAATTTTCTGGCAGCCCTTGTTATGTTACTTTGTTACTTTTCGTTACCTGCATACAAATCAATTACATAATTTTGTTACTTTTCATTACCTATATACATACAAATCAACTTATTTAACTGAATATTTATAAATTAATTAAGATTAAAGTTCAATAACTCCCTAGGGCACGATTAGATCAATATAACAGTAGCTCATAGAGCTTGCAAATTAATCACACATCATTCTCGATAGACAATGACTTCAAAATCAAATTGATTCTCCAATGCTATTGTTTGAATTCACTGCTAACTGAACAAACTTGAAAATCAAATTAACTATCATCTGATATTATAGTAAATTATGGATAAATCAAAAACCTAAATTATAAGCTTGCGTATCAGTATATGTATCAGTATGTATATATATTACTTATAAAGATGAAACCTGTAATTTAGTTACTAAGAAAGGATTGGAAACAAACCTTGATTTCAAAACTGTTCATGGAGATTTCTACTGTCAAATATTCAGAAACTGATACGAAAATATCTTTTGGTTATGATTTGGTTTTCTGTGCATCAATCTCAAGAAGAATTGGAATACAACATTTATAGTATATGAAGCAAAATGTAAAATATTAACCACTCTTATACAAAATTAACCACTCTTATACATACCTGATATTAAACAATCTGAATCAAATGTTGGTATGTATTGAAACCCTAGAAATTCAAATCAAATGTTGGTATGTTTCAATGTTAGTATGATAACACTAATTATCAATGACAAAATCAACAATTAGAAGAAAAATGCAAATAAATTGACTTAATTAAAAAATTGAATTGATCGGATGAGTAGTAGTGAAGAATCGATGGATTGGAGAAGAAGAGGATGGTGTTGATAGGTTTATCGAAGATCATCATCAGAGATATATGTCTCACCATGACTAATGCATGACCTATAACTGCAACTTAACCATTGTGTTCAGCAAATAAACAAATCTTGAATTGTCGTGCAGTTAACATATGTCGCCAATAACATATAACAATGAAATAAAATTATCAAATGAACAACCACCTTGAAGCTAATGTCAGTTTGGGAAGTTGAAATACAAAGAGACAATTACCTCAGTTGTATCACACCTATTTTGAAGAAACCCTTTGGAAGCTGGCGATGATGATGTTGGTGTACGCGCCTGATTATAATTGAGTGAATTCACAAATTGAAGCAACGGCATGAGGAGCTTCTTCTTCACCTACTGCGCCATTAGAGAATCGAAGAGAAAAATATCACAGCTTCATCCATTTTTAGGGTTGAAATCAAAACTGAAACTAAAACTGAATCGATCATTGAGAAGAGGGGAAACGCACGGGCAAAGAAACCGACTCACGTATAACCGTTCAAAATTTATGAAAATCGTTTAAAATTGCCAGACGTGGCCTAAAAAACTGAACACTTAAAGCATAAATTTATGACTCAATTGAACGCTAGCGTGGCAACACATAAGGGTAATCACTGCCACTTCATTAATGAGTCATTAATGAGTCAGCATAGGTCTAAAAATCTTTTCGTTTATTATATATAAAGATACTTTCTACTTTCAGTGTGTACCAATCGGTTTTTTAGTGCATACAAGTATACTTTATCATTGTTATATACTCCCTCCGTCCCACAAAAAAGTTCCCATTTCTATCATAAATTTTGTCACACAAAAAAGTTCTCATTTCTATTAAATAATATTATTATTATGGGCCTCACTACCAACTATCTCTTAAAAAACTTTCTCTCTCCAATTAACCTTATATTTTAATCAAAAATAGTACCAAAGACCCCACTATCAACTATCTCCTAAATACTTGTGCCCAAAGGAAATGAGAACTTTTTTGTGGGACGGAGGGAGTATCATTGAATAATTTTGGAACACAACCTTAATTAATCGTTCAAGCAAGCAAGTCCATATCCCATAGAATATGAAAACCTAGGTCCATGATTTACTTTCACGACAAAAAAACAACTTCCATATAACATTTATAATATGCAAGTCTAGCGATGAAAAAACTACCACTAATACAATCAGTGGCGGACCCAGAAAAAAAGTTGAGGGGTGTCACTGGTTGCACATTTTTTCTCAGGGGTGTCACCTACACTAACAAAAAGAAAATTTTAAAATTTTAACGCTATTTTAATGCTATTCGGAAAAATTTCAGGGGTTACACGGGCAACCCCGTGCACCATACTAGGTCCACCCCTGAATACAATAAATGATTTATATATCATTATTTTTTACTTTATTCATCATAATTATTACTTAGTTTAGTTGTATAGACTACAGTTAGTTCTAAAACATAAATTATGTAATATGTAAACTAAAAATGAATAGAAAACTGGTATTAGTAGTATTCAGACTAGAAAAAAAAAAGTAAAAGCAGAAAACTCATGTACAGTTGATTAGCCTTAAAAATCCCGTCCTACAAAAAAGTTTACATTTCTCCTTAAAATTTTGTCATACAAAAAAGTTTACATTTCTAAAATTTGAGAGGCCAATATAATAAAATAATATTATTACCAATCATTCCACCAATAAAATATTTTCTCTTTTCAATCTAGCCTTTAATCAAAAGTATTGCAAAGCTAACTAAATTTTTTGATGGAAGGGAGAAAGTAATAATAAAAAACAAAAAAACCAATCGAGGTGGTTTAAAGCACGTGGCAAGACTTCTCCGGAATACTCTAGAACGGTTTGATTCCCCTAATGGAGTCTGAAGCGTTAGAGGTAGCGTTTGGTGTGAATCGAAGAAGATGATCGAGGTGGTATTGAACGACAGATTAGGGAAGAAGGTTCGAGTAAAATGCAACGAAGATGACACCATTGGCGACCTCAAGAAGCTGGTTGCAGCTCAGACGGGAACCCGACCCGATAAAATCCGAATTCAAAAGTGGTACACAATCTACAAGGATCACATTACTCTTCAGGATTATGAAATTCATGACGGCATGGGCCTCGAACTCTACTACAATTAAATAACCCGCTGCTCGAATTTCATCAAAATGTTACGTCATGTTTTTCACCATTCAGACCTAATTCAATATTTTGTCAATAATTGTTGCGCCATCTGAATAATTGAATTGGTGAATGTTATGCCGACTTCTTAATTTAGATGTATTATGATTGCTATGCTTCAATTGTCCTTAATTTTTATGGATTCTATGGAAACGTGATTTGACTATGAATGCTGATTCTTTACATTAGATTATGAAAGGGTTAATTTACTTTATTACTTCAATTTTATACATGCAATTTGGGTCATCAAAAATAACCAATTTTCATGTTATAGTAACCAATAAATTTCTTCCCTCTACGTTTCAAGTGACTAACTAACCTGAAATACAAAGTTTAGCGAAAAGACCCCACATTTTATGTAAATTAGTAAAGTATAGTTGTATTTACCAAAAAAATAATCTAAAGTAACTAATTAACCTGTTATGATAGACAAATGATATTGATTCCTATATTTTATGTGTATTTATATGTTTAACCACTTGATAAGATTGTAATTCACTAATTATGTGTGCTAATAACATATGTATTGATCAGGTGGATAGACACATAAATAAGTATCAATATTATTACTTGTTATGATGTGTTCTTACTTCTTAAATTATGGGCATCATAAGCAGTCCTAAATATCTTCCCACATGTTGTGTAATGAGTTTTGTCCTTTTAATGTTTTCTTAATTCTAAAGATTATGGCTTGCAAACCTTTACATCTAAAAACTGGATCCACATGTTGGCCAAAAATCCAAGTGCAGAAACTGGTTGTGTGTGTGAGCTGTGAAGCAGACCCATCACCAGTTGATAACAACAAACAAACAAGTAGTTGCATGCATTTATAGGCACATGTGTGTGCACATGGCGATCGAACATATATTCTCTGTCAAAAGTTTGATTAGAATAAATATAAATATATATATAACAACATGTGGATATTACATATTCTGTTTTCATACATCAATGAAAGAGTTGCGTAATAATTACTTCATCAAACCAGCATAACTGGGAGGTGGTCGAGCACGTGAGATGTTTTTTCGTTTAATTTTTGTGACCATAATTTGGATCTGTGTATTATTATTTTACTTTATTGAGTGATGAATCTGTACGCCACCTATTTATCAATATTGTATTATGTTTGTACAAATCAATTATTTAACTTGATGTGTAATGTAATGCGAGCATAAAACGAAAAAGAAAACAATTACTATTTACAGGGCTCAGTTGATCGATATGATTAGCAAGAATTTAAAAATCTTATTTCATACTCTATATTAATATTGATTGATTATACACTTTGTATTATCCTACCCGTTTCTTCTAAAATAGGATCAGCAAGGGGTTGTTTACTTGTTTATCCTTTCTTTATTTAGATGTCCGATAAAATGCTTAGCAAACTATTTAAAATATATTGTTCGGTTAATTATTATCTTTTATATAATGTATAAACAACTAAAATTGGATTTGTATAAATTTAGTGGTTTGGGTAAAATAGATGGTTTACTACTTCATTTATAGCACCAGCAACATAAATTTTTCCTTAATAAACAAGTGTTTTATCTGAATTTTTAAATCTTTCTATATATGAGAAGTCTTAATTCCATTATAATGTAGTATAAATTCTTAATCAAACTTGCAACTTATGTTTAATCTTACCAACCAGACCTAAATACACACAAACAAATTAGATTACACCATTTTTAATTGGAAAAATGGGCATTTTCATCCAACACATTCAACAACACTACTTGCAATGACACATAACACCAAAGCCACAAATTATAAAACCATACAAAAATCATATTAGGCATCATGTCAAAATCTAGTTTTTTTACACCGACACAAAAGGTAAAAACATCATAAATGTCTTAATGATTCTAAGTTTTCAACAAAAGTCAAACACGATATTATTACACTACGCAAATATGGTCATAGGGCTTGTTTGGTTTGAAGAGTCAACTCCATGTTTATCATCAAACGAATTACTCAGACTTGTAGCTTTTCTCACAAATTCACTGAACCAAAAGAATATATAAATATAAATAAATGAATAAAACAATATATGTAGAATTGTGTCCATACCTGAAGAGTCAACCACATCTTTGGATTGCAAAAACACTTTGCAATGACCAGTATCCAACACAAATCTGTTCTCGTTTGATGAATCCATGTCACTAGAGATTTTCTGGTCAACATGTATGGGTTGACCAAAAAGTAAAAACAAAGGCGCCTTTACATTTTCATCACTTTTTTCAATTTTCTCCAACTTAACACTAGAATTCCCCATAGTGAGCAAACATGACACGTCATCATTAGTGCCATCCATGATGTTTAGGGTTTGATCAAGAGTGTTGGAGAAAAGATTGAGATCCAATAATGGGATCCCAAATCGAGCATGCCTGGCTCCCTGAATGCTTGCAGGAACATTAAAAATACTGGTGGGCCCCACTGGGGTTTCTTGGGGCTGGGGTAATCTAAGCTTCTTTCTCTGAGGTGAAAATGGTGACAAATGGACAGCTGGCATACTTGACACTAGTTCAACTAACCATGGGCTTACTCTCTTAACATTTTGTAACAGATCTGGTTCATCCCAACTAACCTACATTTACCGTTAATTAACCGTATTATCAAATTATAATTATTAAAAAAATAGATTAAATAATTACCTGTAAAAGGCGCCATGGAGAATTAGGCCAGTGAAAGGGGTCAGCAACATCAACAGATGAAATAGTTCCCATGAACCAGCTTATACGTGATGAATCCTCTGTTTCGAATGGCATTTTAAACCTCATTCCAGCACACCATTGACTGGTCAACGAAGCAGTCAAAGATGACGCCTTCACACAGAAATCTGGAGTGTTTGCACGTGGGTAATAAGCAACCTCAAATGGCTGACCATTTGCAGCAAGTGATGTAGCTTCAAGAACATCTTCAGGCCTCACTTTTCCCAATTTACCAGAATTCATATTTCTGTTACTACCATTTCTCACCAATTTGTTATCATTATTGTGTAAAATGGAAGAAAAACCACCATAGAATGAAGCAGAGTTTGCAGAATGAGAATTCCAGCCTGATGGGGAATCGGGCACATTAGAGCCCGCCCGTTTGGCCCGTCTAATTCCAACACAAAGATGACCGTTCTCTGTTCTCACAAATACAATGGAATCACCAGCAACTAGCTTTTTCTGGTTCACGAAAGTACTCCATCCAGTAGTCAAAAGATGCCTTCTAGGAGTCCCCCTATAAATATGCCTAAATCTCCAGATATCACCATGAACGTCTTTAGCTATTACAGTTTGAACAGGTGGATCAGCTGAATAATCCAAACGAGGAAATATTGTTTCTGCACAATACCTAGGGACAGAAAATCCTCCACCATTGTTTGCATCAGATTGAGTTAATGTTTTTGCAAAAGAGGATGGTTTATCTGAAGATTCAGACATGTTTGCACCAACCAAAGCTCCATTATCAACATCGCCATTGTAACTAGCATCACTGTTTCCTAGAGGAATTAACCTAATCTTAGCATAAACTTCATCAGTTTCTGAATCTGCCAGAAACTTAACATCAATCACCCTGCAGAGAATGAAAGCTGGAACCCTAGGTATTCCACCAAAATCTACAGTAGTAAGTGTATGTTCAGCATGACCTTGAGGGAAATAGTAGACATTTGAATTCAATAAAGGCATTTGAATCATCCCACCAGCACATGCGTGCCAAAGCTGAGGGTTTACACTCTTCTCTACCTCGTTCATGATTTCCAGCTGGTATCTAGATCCCTAATCTTCAAATTTTGTTCCAAAATTACTAAATCAAAGGCCGATTTCTTAAGTAGATCCTTTCTCTTTCTTACTAAAAGCTGTGCACAATTAAATTATGGCAAATTCAGACATATTTAATTAACATCTATGAACATAGACACTTCAAATGCAAAAAAACAAAACAAAATAACAGAATAATAATCATTAACCATACAACAAGCCGAAACAGTACTCAAATAAACTAGAAATTATTACACACACATAATGAAAGTGAAGAGATATTACCTTCGATTTTAGGTCAAGCAAAAGGAATATAGTACGTAGCGCATGCTTCACAGTACAGAGACTGAGAGACTTGACTTTGAAAAAGCTGAAACTACAATGATTTCCTACCAACAGGTTCTAATATCTCACCAATAAAACCCTAAGTGAAAATCAAAACGCTCTCTGTCGCTTCAATTACACCTCCATTAATGTTTAAACTCAAAATACATGTATACTCCACATCCTTCAGATAACAAGCTAATCTGGATAAAAATCTCCGTTCGCTCTAGCAAATCACACAGTTACAATACATCCATCGTTAATCGTAAATAGTTCAGAATCAGACGGAAAATTTTCAGAATGGACGTACGTATTCATAATTTCATAGAGAGAGATGATGTAAAGAGGAACAGAGTGACAGACAGAAGAAAGGAGCAGAAGAGTGGTGAGCCATGGCGGGTACCTCCGATACAAAAGTTAAAATTTCCGCTTTCTCTCTCTAAAACACACACTGACCCACACACTCACAGTCTCTCTCTCTCTCTGTACCCTACCAGTAAGGTGAAAATTTGTTCGTTCTGTTTTGTTTTGTTCCTCTCTCCTACCCTCTACTTTCTCTCTCTAAAACGGTTTCCAAAAACCAAATTATTTTATCAATAAAAAGGAATTTAATGGGGAGAATATATAAAACTTTTGTCTAAAAGAATTTGGTTTTGTTAATGACAGCCCTAAAGGCTGTCACTAACATGCATAGAAAACTTGTACATTGATTAAAAAGTAATATTCCTAAAATTCAGGGGGGGTTATTTTTTGTTATTTTGCCTTCTTAATGACAGCCCTAAGGGCTGTCATTATCATTTTCCAAAAGAATTAGGTGTGGTAACTTAAGTCACCTCTGCGCCACATCACCATTTCACATTTCACATTTAAAACCCCCAAATACCCTATCTACCATCACTTAAGCCATTTGTGCCCCACCACCTTTTTTTTTCTTTTTTCTTTTTTTAAAAACATAATACAAATTAAAAAATACAAATACCGAATTAAAAAAAAAATCAAAAAAAAAAAAACAATAAATTGGCGAATTTTTTAAAAAAAAATTCCCGAAAATTACACACGATTTTCTTGATATCGTTGCCAAATATGGTCCATAATATTTCGTTGGAGCGATTCGTGTGTACGTTTATCACGTAATTCCCGTGATCTCAGTCGTTGTATTTCGGCTCTCTCGACCCAAGTACGTTCTAAATTAAGTTGCAATATGATCTTTTACAATCATGTTATGCAATATGATGCATGCGTACATGGTTCTACGTAGCTTGTTGACACTCCATGAACGAGCCGGTTGGCGAATAATCCCCCAACGCCCCTGTAAGACACCAAATGCACGTTCTACGTCTTTTCTTGCACTTTCTTGTCTTCTTTTGAAGTAAGCACGTTTTTCGTCTCGTGCAACAGTAAATGATTTGACAAAGCTTGTCCATTGTGGGTAAATACCATCAGCTAGGTAATACCCGTTTTGATAAGTCACTCCGTTTACAACAAAAGGGACCGAAGGAGCAATATCGTCAAGAAGGTTATCAAACAAGGGTGAGTTATTTAACACTGTGAGGTCGTTATTGGCACCCGCAACCCCAAAAAATGCGTGCCAAATCCACAAATCTTGCGAGGCGACAGCCTCTAGTATTATAGTTGGGTATTTTTTTATCACCCCTACCATATTGGCCGTGCCATGCTTTTGGACAGTTGGTCCACTCCCAATGCATACAATCTATACTACCAAGCATTCCAGGAAACCCATGAGCGTTCTCGTGTTTTGTATATAGGTTTTGAACGTCATGGATGTCGGGTTTCCTTAAATACTCAGCGGTATATAAGTCGATAATACACTTGGTAAAATGATTTAGACAATCACGTGCACAATGTTCACCAATTTTTAAATATTCATCAAGTGAATCAGGTGTTATGCCATACGCCAATTGGCGAATGGTAGACGTGCATTTTATTATAACACTAAAACTCATTAGATCGGTGGCATCCGGTCGTACTTTAAAAAATTCAAAATGATTAGGAAGAGGTTCAGCAGTATAGTTAGAAATACCTTCGACTATTTCTAAGAATAATCGCCTGCTCATACGAAATCGACGCCGGAAAACCGTCTCAGGGTACTTTGGATTATCACCAAAGTAGTCGTCCAATAAACGTTGCTCGGCAGCTTCACGATCTCGATAGACTGGCACGCGAGTCCGGGTTGGTTGAGCTTGTTGGCGTTTCATGTATTGATGTGCTTGAGTCATAAAAAAAATATCCGTCTCATCGTCGATATCGGACGAATAACTTCCGGGATCCATCAAATTTCGACGCATCTTGATCAAAGATTGTGTAGAAAATATTGTGTGAAAGGGTTTAGTTTGAGAAATGGTGAGAAATGGTGTGTGGAAATATTGTATAAAAGGGTTGGTATTTATAAGGGTTAATGGTTTATTTAAAAAAAAATATATATTAAAAATCTGGAAACTAGTCGTTGCCAACGGCTAGTCCACGTGTCCCACCACCATTCGTCCGCTGCATGCGTCGAAGCTCCCACGAACGCCACCGCTCACGTAAGGAGCGGTATGGTGGCGCGTCCGGCGCGCCGACGTGGCGTCCGGCGCCCACCACCCTTCGCCACCATACCGGACCCTCTAATTGTTTTATGCTAGCAAAACCATGTGCATAAAAAAAGCACAAATTGATCTATTTTTAAAACTATGTTTATTAACTCTATTAATTACTATTTGGTTTGTAATCTATTAATATTGATGTTTAATCTTATACATAACCTGACATCATTGATTTAAATTTTGCTGTGAATAAAATATAGTAGATTTAAGTTTTGTTAAGAAAAAAACTTTTAATTAGGATGTTCAGTTTTTAAGATTAGAAAGGGCAAAATTATAACAAAAATGTCATCTAAAAATAATAACAGTAATGAGTAATGAGACTTTCAAGTGGTACTTCATTATTAGCACATGGTTTATTACAAAACATAATATTAAAAATACGAGTATTTTTCTATAATAATGCAAACAATGTTCCGATACATTATGTTCAAAGCAAAATTTAATACATTGTCCCCAATTGAATCATGCAATTTCAATAATACATTGTGATCTCTTAAATGCGGGTAACTAGGCCTAAAGGAGTGCATATGCAATTAGACCTTAATTAAATTGACATTTTTATTTTAATTATATAGTTCTTTTTTTTTTTTAAATTAAATATAAGCTAGAGGTGAGCATTTTGGCCGAAAAAAATCAAACCGAAACAAATAACATGTTCGGTTTTGATTTTAAAAATTCATCGTTTTTGGTTATATTGATCCTGTTCGGTCATCAGATAAGGATGGACATTTTGCCTAAAAAAACCAAACCGAAACTAAAACGAGATTTCGGTTCTGAAAATTCATTGTTTTCAATTCGGTTCAGTTTTTAGACCGAACTCCCTAATATAAGCCAAAGAGCTTCTCAAAATTTTACTTTTTGAATGTGTATGGAACAATAAACATTAGGTATATAACAGGTTCAATGAAAAATTTTCATGGCATAAACCATGCAAGAAATTAGATAAATTCGAAATAAAATTATTAAAAGTGGTAATATAGTTATTATTATAGTTAACTCGTAGTTAAGTACTTTGATTTTTTAATCCATTTATAATGAAAAGATATTATATTGAAGAATTTTCGTTATATACTCCGTATATGTTATTTTACAAAAGAAAATTGTTAAAAAGCATAAAAATACGTCTGTTTTCCTTCAAAATTTCACAAATGATGCTGTTTTTTGTTGACTTTCAAAAATGATGTAGTCGGACTCATGGAGTCCGAAAATGCCTAAATATTGGAATCCTAGAGTCCGGAAATGACTTCTAACCTCGTACTACCCACAGAAAACCTCGTACTACCCACAGAAAGTACAGAACGCGACAGTGGGTGCTCCCGGAGTCCGGAAAGTCTTACTTGGACTCTGGGAGTCCGGAAACTATCGATCGTACTCTCGGACTCCGGAAATATCCAGCAATACTCGCCGAGTCCGGAAACGGTCTTTACAATTCTCCTAGAGTCCGGAAATGGTCTTCACGGGTCCGCTATAAAGTAAAATCAAATTTCTTACTTTCAAAAACACTAAACCAAACTTCATTTTACTTCAAAAAAAAAAAAACATATTTTATATTCTAAATATTTTCAGTTCTTAGAATGTGGCGCACTCAAGCAGTGTCCGTCCTTTTACTTCAAAACCAGATCGAAGAATTGCAAGATACAATTGACCAAATGGAGGGCCACGCTCAACGTTCTCGAATCCGAGAGCTTCGACTACACATGGATGAGATACAAGATACCGTTACCGACATGCATTGCCGGGCTGATTCAGCTGCGTTTGAGGAGAAGAATCAGGAGGCACCTGAAGATGAAGACTATCACTCCGAGCCATCTCTTTCAAGTACACACAGGAGGATGTCATATTCCAGGATCCGACGTATGAGGGAAAGACCTCCACCTACAATACATCTCAGGGAGCAGCAAACTCAAAACTCCGCATCAGGGAGTCAACAAACACACACAAATGATGTGGTTACTCAGCATGGGTGGGCCCGAAGTGTAGAAGAATTTTACCTCCACGGGGATAGCCGCGGTAATGATACTTTTTGCTATATTGCATTCTTAGGTCGTAAAAAAGTACCAAGAGAGTTTTGGAGTGTCCTAGTAGGTGAGAATGCAAGCTCTTCTTTGTGGCCTATGGTAAGTAATTTAATTTTGTTATTATGAGTTTTATGTAATCAAATCTCAAATTTAACTAATTATATATTTTTTATAGCATATAGAGGCTTGGATTAAAAGATGGATGCGTTACCGGTGGTACGTTGGGTATAAAACCGGAGAATATACGCGATGGACAATAATGTCCACAGGATTTGAGCCTCTTTTATCACCACTTCACATATCAGAGGCAGCTAAATATGCGGATGGCAGTTTGACACCTTATCCCGCTTGGGGGGACGTAGATGTTGTATACATTCCTTTTTGTTTAAATGATAACATTTGGTCACTTGCGCAGATGAATCTCGTTACAAACGAGACATGTTTTATCTGTAGTTGTAAGAAGTCCTTAAAAAAAAGAGTTGTTTTTGTCAATGGTTAGACGTTGGAACGAAAACTTGTCCGCTTTACGTATGGCGATTTCGTACGAAGGAAGACCCGACCAACCTAAATCGTCTATTTATTTCGCCAAAGGCATACCTCAAGGAAGTGCAGAAGACTCTTCAGTGTTTATTTGTAAGTTTATGCATTATTTGGTAACAGGGAAATCAATCTTGAAAGATGAAGGCATCGATTATAATCAGGTGGCTACGGATTACCGACGGCTTATGGCTCGTGTATTTTATAGCTATCGTATTTTAGAATCACAGCCCAAAATATTTCCTTTTAGACCTACGATGTTATTTGAAGAATTGGAATAAAGTTTAAATTGTATTTGTTATTTATGTAGTAATAATTTGTGTTCCAAAAAAATTATTCGTCTAACTTTGGAGCTTAGTAGAGTACGCTCTTTAATTATTCCGATACAACTTTTTAAATACTAGTTGTAATATTCATGAGAATTTAAACATCTGAAAAAGAATCAGACAAAATAGATGAGAAATGAAAGAGTTATGATAATTTCAAAATGGCAAAAAAAATTATTTGTAATGCCAAAACTTTCAAAATGCTAAATTTATGGATTGATAACTTCAAATCTACAAGGTTCTGGACATAAATGTAAATTGTATTTGTTATTTATCTATGAATAATTTGTCTTCCAAAAAATAATATTCGTCTAACTTTGGAGCTTAATAGAGTACGCTCTTTAATTATTCCGATATAACTTTTTAAATACTAGTTGTAATATTCCTGAGAATTTAAACATGTGAAAAAGAATCAGACAAAATAGATTAGAAATGAAAGAGTTATGATAAATTCAAAATGGCAAAAGTGATAAAAATGATAAAAATCTAATGATGATTGCAAAGTGATAAAAATGAATATATGACATTATTTACATGTGCAATTCACTTCAAAATAAATACTTGCATAACTAAAAAATAAAAAATAATAATAAAATAATTTAATGATTGTGGCCCATTCTACCTCCCGTACCACAATCCGGCGGTCTTATAATTCTGCGCGGCCTACCTCGTTGTTCGTTTTCGTAATCAGGGTCCCGATTAATGTCAAACATATGGACCGGAGTAACATGTCTATCTGGAGGTTGGAAAGAAGATCCGCCCAGCCAATAATTTTCAGGGCAATCAGACAAATTACCTGCCTGAGAAAAAAGTGGGGGTGCAGCGGCATAAGGGGTATTAAACCCCCAATTTGGGAGTTCGTTGTTTTGAGGCATTTCAGGAATATTAAGAAAATTTTCATTGTATGCCATACTAGAATCCTCATTTTGATAATGCATACTTGAATTCCCCGGTTCAAAGTTGAAAGTTGGAATGTAGGCATCAGTATTATCCTGGTTCGATGTGCCCATCTCCATCTGTTGTGATGAACTGGCACCACCAGTATTATCCCGGTTCGAAGTGCCCACATGTCCAGTTTCAGTTTGTTGGGAGTTACGTGACCCCCGCCGCCGCATCCATCTAGGAATTCCCCTTCTTTCCTCCTGGGTCAGTTGTCTGTCAAACGGTTGACGGTGATCCTGTGACACAAGAGAATTCCAATCTATTGGACGCTCATCTGCATGTGCTGTCTGCAAGACTGACTGGGACATTTGCAAGATGTTGCCTAATAAAGGCTCATACGCCTCTTGTCCCACCAAAGGTTGCATCATTTGTTGAACGTGGGTTAACCCATCAACCTACATACCAATAAATATTATTATTATTATGATATTTTACCGATGTGTAAATTTTGATATGATATATTACCGTAAAATTTAAATTCCCTCCCAAATTATGGCCACGCAAGTTGTCTGGACCAAATGCTGGATTTTTAATATGGATTATGGTACGTTGGTAGTACCAAGTCCTATAATCATGTGAAGTACTGGGAGTGTTCGTCACCTCTGCGGTGACGTAATTCATATGGCGGTTGTTCCAATGTGCTAGAAATTGGTCTAGAACCCTCTCCCAATCTTTTCCGGCTTCTCTCCGGCCAATTTTTTGTAACCATATGTGTTGATTTGCGTCTGAAAGGGGGGGGGGGGGAATAGGAATATCTTGAAAGAGATTAAATTGTCTCATTACCCTGTTGGGTAAGTACTGCTCAACTATTCCCCAGAAAATCACATATGTTACACAGAGCCAGTTCTCAGGCTGCTCTACACACACCGGTGCTAGAAGATGCCCATAATTATCATAGGGAGCCCATATGAACTGCAAAATATTGTTTTAGGTTATTTAGTCTAAATCAATTAGCAATTATAGAATTGATTTTAAAAGTAGAATACCTCTTCACTAGTTAATGCTTCCAACGCTGACCTATAGGATGCCAAATTTGACCTGGTTGTACGCGTGAAGCTTAACTTCTGATTCCACCTGCATTTCCATACATTATAATAGTTATCAATAGTTATCAATAATTATCAATAATTTTTTTATTTTAATGTATTGATAACGGATTACATACCTACAACCAAATGTTTTTCCCTGTACGAGACTAGTATCTCTAATACTAAGAGTTGGAGATAATAATGGAAACCTACTCCAAACCCAAAACTGCAGCAAACCTATAGGACCACAAATTTCTGTTGCGTCCTTATTAGTTGCTTTGCCAAGGTTTCGGTAGAGACTGGCGAGAACAGCACTACCCCAACTATATCGCCCGCACATCTCTAGGTCTTCAATGATGTCCAAAAAATACAACTGGACCACAGAGTCACTTGAGTCGGTAAATAAAGTACCACTAAGTAGAATGAGTATGTATATTGCTATAGAGAGGATATTTGGGAGTTGGGAAAGCAACTTTGAAGAGTTGCCAAAGTACATTAATGCTTTAATTCAGTCAAACCCTTCCACAATCGTTCAGTGGTCACTTAGGGGGGGGAGAGTCCTAATGACAGCCGACAAGTTTTCAAGTCTATTTTTTGGGCTTTTGGACCTGCTATCGCAGCCTTTCGATATTGCATGCCTGTTATTTGTGTAGACGAGACATTTTTAAAAGGCTCCTACAGAGCGAAGCTCTTGACTGCCGTCACAAAAGACGCAAATAATCAAATTTTACCTCTCGCGTATGCTATTGTTGACGAGGAGTCTAACGAAAATTGGGTATGGTTCTTCAATCACCTACGGCGATACGTTGCAAATCACAGTGATAGACGGTTATGTGTCATTTCTGACAGGCACCATGGGCTTCTATATGCAATGAACAATCTACAAGAGTGGCAAGAGCCACGTGCGTATCATAGATATTGTCTGAGGCACGTCAGAAGCAACCTCAACAAATGTTTCAAGAACCACCGAATGAAGCAACTATGTTGGGTGATGGGTGCCACGACTGAACAACGTAAGTTTGACGTAGCCAAAGACGAACTCATATCTATCAACCCGGCCGGGTGGGCGTATCTGGAGGAAATCGGGGTTGATAAGTGGAGTCTTTTGGGAGACGAAGACCATAGACGTTGGGGGAACACGACGTCAAATATTGCCGAGAGTTACAACAACGTATTGCGTGGAGCTAGACTTCTTCCAATTAAGGCGATGATTGACTTACCTTCACAAAAACTGTCATCCTTTTCAGGGACCGCGCGGAAAATGCGTCTAATTGTAAGACGACACTAACCCCGCGTATGTGGGGTCTTTTCACCACGCGAGACAAATATGCCCGGCAGCACGATATTCTGAACTTTGACTACGAGGAGGGCGTGTACAGGGTGAGGACAAGGGTTCAATTCGGCCATGGTGGGAACGATCAGACGGTGACTTACAACAACGGAAACGGTGATTGTACATGTGGGAAGTGGCAAATGATGCGCTTTCCGTGTTCACATGCTATTGCAGTTTGTCGTCATAGGGGGGGTGACCTGAAAGAACTTGTGAGTCGGGTCTATAAAATAGATACGTACAAACGTCAATATAGGGGAGCTTTTACACCGCTACCCCATGTCGCTTACTGGCACCACCCAAATTGGGGATTGAAAGCCGCAACTGGAAGAATTTCAACAAGAAGAGGGAGGCGACAGCAGAATAGGATCACTACCGAGATGGACCAGGCTAATCCAAGGCAAGGATACAGAAAACGTTGTGGAATTTGCACCGAGATAGGGCATACCAGAACCAGATGCCCAACTATTAGTAGAGATTGATTGTAGAAGCATTATGTTCTTTTTAGTTTTTTATTTTTGGTACTTAAATTAATGTATTATTAAATTTCGATAAGTTTTTTAATGCACTTTTTAATATGATAAGACCGGTCTTATTTCACATGATATATCAAACTATATTACATATCATTCATTCTCACGTTTAACAGTAAAAATCACATTTCTACCATTAGTCTGATAGTCTTCATTTATGATAAAAGTACAAAGTTCATCAGGTAGAATTCCGTTTTCATGCATGAAATGCTTGAAATCACCACTCATTTTAACTTCCCCAAATCGAGTAGCATGGAGGTCCATGACTTCAACAGAATCACCTCTTCGTATCACGCAATGTCTTTTCTGAAGGAGGTGTTTATGCTGCCTCACAAACCGAGGCGGTAAAAGCTGAAAATACCAAAAAATTATGATTTTAGTTAATTGAACAAATATTATCTTGTAATTTTAAACGTACCATTTTTTGCTTTCTCGTGTCAAAATTCTTAAACCTCCCTTTTAACTGCCAGAGATGAATAACCGGTGGTCCTATTTCACGCAACATTTGAGTATGTCGCTCATATTGAGCTTGCTCTGCATCAAGCCAAAGAAGTTGCTCCTCGTCTGCAAGTTCTTCCGCATGCACCTCATTGTAATCCATAGCTATCAAACATTCTAACTCAGCCTCATCTAAAGGAGGCGAATCATACACGGGGTGATATGGAGGTGACTCGTTATTCGACGAACTCATTGTTATTTTGTTGGGAGAAATACAGTTGTGAATAGCTTAAGTTGAGAGATAGAAGTGTTTTGAGATAGAAGTGTTGTGATATAAATTGTACATATATAGCCGGTTGAGGGGTTAGGTTCATGGTACCATTTCCGGACTCGGGGAGTATGAAAACCCAAATCCGGACTCTAGGAGTCATGGTGACCATTTCCGGACTCACGGAGTACCAAACTCAGGATTTCCGGACTCGAAGATTCCAAACCGTACTTCTGCACCCAAACTGTACTTTCCCATTTGCTGGTACGATGTAAAAAGAGATTTCCGGACTCCGGGACAACTAATTCAGCTCAATTCCGGACTCCTAGAGTCCGGAAACATTATTTTTGAAAACCTCCAAAAAACAGCGTCATTTGTGAAAATTCGTGGAGAATCGGCATTATTTCTGAAAAAATTGGGAGTGGTGAATTGACATGATATGGGTCCATCACTCCAGTATATAACCATTAATATTTTTATTATAATTACTGCCAACAAAGTCACGGGACTTTATGAGTTGGAGCTCGTATAAAGAATAAGGTTTTGTCATACTGGCTAACACGTTTTTTGAGGTAAAAAATTAAAGTAGAGGTTAAAATAGATTAAAGTACATAATTAGTAAAGAATGGGTCCCACTTTTCTTAAATGAAGTGATATTAATGAGTTTTAAAAGTAAAAGTAAGGGTATAAGGGTAATTTCACTTTATTAAAGTGGATAGTTAGTGGGTATGGGTCCCACTATTTTTACCAAATAAGGAAAGTTTTCAAAGTGTGTCACTTATTTTGATACACCCCAAAATGGAAAGTGTGTCACTTATTTTGATACGGAGGAAGTATTAAATATCATATAAACAACCACATCACGTTATTATTAAATCATTATCACAGGCTTGTGTTGTGGTTTTCCTAATTTTCTTTTGTTTTTTTTTTTTTGTTAAAAAGAAAAAAAATCACATATAAAACTATGAATAAAGAGTTCATTTGGTCCCTACTTACACAATTTAAAGTCACATCATCACAACTAAATATAAGATAAATCCCGATCTAATCCGCGTAACAGGTGACCAAACATCTTCCCCGTCGTCTGGACGACCAATGAATTTACATGGCGCATCGGGAGAGAGGCCATGTAAAGGGGAGGACACGTCCAAAGGGTTAGAGAGGCCAAGCGCAAGGGGCGATCTCCCCTTTACGGATAGTTTATTAAGCCCTAACAAAATTAAAGATTATAATTAAAAATTTTATATAACAAAAATAAAGCAAATTTAAAAAAAATCATTAATAGATAAAGTCGAAAAAACACACTTAAGTTTCCCATTTACTGTCATTCATATCAGGACAATGACGGAAAAACTCACTTTGTTTTCATTTATTATCATTCATATCAGACAATAATAGATCTCTTGTCTATATTACAGAAGATTGTTTATTTTTTATGAAAACAACCAAGAGTATCAAATGTCTTAACTCAAATTGTTGTGTCATATTATTATCATCTTAGTATTACTTTTTTCACATATATAAAAATATTTTTTCTTGCATCACTCAAGTTATTATACATTTTTAGGATTCACCATTCACACGCCAAAATATTTCATTTTCATGTTAATGTCATGCCACATAATTGGTGGTGAAAATGGCTTATGGGAAGCCGATTTAGTAACATGGGAATAGCATCGCCAAATGGTCTTCCACATGGGAATGGCACGGCGCCCTTCTTCGCCACGACACCAAACCTCTAATAATTGATATAACTTCGACCGATAGAAAAGTAAATAATAATTATAATATTTTCATTTTTTACCATGTAAATTATACATCAGCATTTTCAAAATAAGTTTTAATATGGATTTTTTTTTATCATAATCCGGAATATGTTATATTTTTCAGAATTCATTCTTTCAAATTACATGCTTGCAAAACTAAATTAAAATTAAAAACAATGTTATTTTTCCTCCAAATTACTTTTTTAACAATCAATATGCAATAGTTATTAGGCTGCATAGTACGGGTCCAACGCCCAAAGGCGTGGGTTGTGACATGGCCGGCAACGGCGTGGCCAAAACATGGAACAACCCCCCTCCCACGGCGTTGGGGGTCGGCGTGGCTGAAGAAGGCAACGGGCAACGCCCCTCCACGCTCGTTGTTTGATCGATTTGGACGAAAATAGAGCCGTTGAACGACTCTTTTAGCCGTTGGGGATTTAAAAAAAATAAATAATTTATTTATTTATTTAATTTATTTACACACTCAAACATTATCAAAACACTACCAAAACACACCACAACTCTACCAAAATACCCCAACTCACAAATAATGAATTATCTTGGTTCATCATCTGACGACGATGACGCGTTTATGCTAACAATATACGCAGAACTCCTCGATGATTTATCCGACGATGATGAAAGTGAAGTCTTTGACACTAGAACCGCGAAGCTAAATAGAAATCGAGAAGCTGGACACGACAGGCTATATCGAGATTATTTTGCGGATGATCCTGTTTATGATGACAACAATTTCCAATGAAGGTTTCGTCTGTCCAGAAATTTATTTATGTGCATATGTAGCGCATTAGAAAACATGTATCCTTTTTTTCAATTGAGATATGATGCTAGAGGTAGGCGGGGATTCACTGCTTTGCAAAAATGTACTGCAGCAATTCGAGCTATGGCATACGGGTCATCCCCTGATTCTCTTGACGAGTACCTACGCATGTCTGAAAGAACTGCTAGGGAAAGTATGTATAGATTTTCACAAGGGGTTTTGGAAATATTCGGACCTATTTATTTGCGAAAACCAACAGTAACCGATGTTCAAAAATTATATGAGGCACACGAAGAGAGACATGGTTTTCCTGGAATGCTTGGTAGCACTGATTGTATGCACTGGGATTGGAGGAACTGTCCACAATCGTGGAGAGGTGAGTACACTGGTGGACATCATGGAGTACCGTCGTTGATATTAGAAGTTGTTGCTTCCCAAGATTTATGGTTTTGGCATGCTTACTTTGGGGTTGCGGGTTCTAATAATGATATTAACGTGCTTGATCAGTCACAAATATTCAACGACTTGTTATCAGGAAAGGCACCCGATGCTCCTTTTACGGTGAATGGCAATCCATATAGATTCGTTTATTTCCTTACCGATGGTATATATCCTCGTCATGCGACGTTTGTCAAAGCCTACCGACATCCAGTTGATCCAAAAGAGGTCTTGTTTACCAAAAAAACAAGAATCCGCACGTAAGAATGTGGAACGGGCTTTTGGAGTTTTAAAGGCGAAGTGACACATTGTCAAAAACGCGGCCCGTTCATATGACCTTGAAAGATTAAGATATATTTTGTATGCATGTGTTGTAATGCATAATATGGTTGTCGAAGATAATGGTCGGATGATTTCTCCATATGTGTCGGACGGTCCCCGACATGCTTTGTATGTACCGGGAAGTGCAGAATATTTGCGCAGGGTTGTCGACATTCGAGACGAAACAACACACGAACGACTTCGACGGGACTTGGCGGACCATCTCTACAACAACGCACATGTCGACGATGAAGAGTAATAATTTATTTTAATTATTCTAATTTTTAATTTAATGTTTAATTTCTAGTATTTTCCTTTTAATTTAAAGTATTGTGATTCTAATTTTATTTTATGTAATGTAATTTTAAATTATATAAAATATTAATTGTGTGTTAAATAAATGGAAAAAAATGATGAGATGAAAATAAAATGGTGTGGTGTAGTGTAGTGGGTATTTCCACCAAATGATGTGGTGTGATGGTGGTATGGTTGCTTAGGTAGCGATGATGTGACAAGCAATATGAGTACCACATATGGTTAGATTACAAATTACAATAACAAATCACTTTAACTTTTTGCCAAGTGTATAGAATATATTTTAAGAGCATATAACAGTAAATTAGAAAAGCGAAAATATATAATGCAAGATTATATATTATATTATATTATATACTTATAATACAATTATGGTAACCCTTTTACTGTTCATTAAGAAACAATAATCCCGTTTCTATTCCTCCAATGATCTTTTAGCATTTCATATTTTTTCAACGGCCCCCGTTAAACCCATTAGCCCACTAAAATGAGGTCTTTTAAATTGTTTTTATCCTTACCTTATGTCTTTTTTTAACTTTGCAACATTGTTTTTCTCTTATCTCACACGGTGGCATCAACCATTGCTTTAGAGATACTTTAATCATTATACATGATACATGATACATGATATGAATGCATGCAGTATTATTATCTCATTTCCAAGTATTTATTTTTTGTTTAACAACTTAAAATTAACAATTTGATTTTACTATTTTCCCTTTTATTTCAATTTACTAATTTAGTTTTTTTAATTAACAATGTTGGCACCTGCGTTTTTTTTTTAATTTTACGTTGTAAAACACCTACTCTTTTTATTACTTTATAATTAGTAGTTTTTTCTTTCATTTTTTCATTTAGGCTATAACAACATACTATAAACTGATGGTAATATTATATTTGCTATGTAAAGATGCTAAGACAATCAAAATTGTAAGTTTTCACCTAATTAAAAAATAATCATTTTATAATTAAGTAAGTTATTTACACCCTAACGAAAATAGAGAAAACCAATTAAAAAGAGATAAATTAACTAGCGGCCTAAACTATTTAACCCGATTTTGAAAAAGTCTTAAAATGAATGATTTAAAATCCCGCTGCGGAGCGCGGACCTAATTTTACTCGTTTAAAAAACAATTGGGTACTTGTGTATTGTGGAGTAAAATATAAAAGTTGTGTAGTGCCACTGCCACATACACTTTTTTAGTTTTTTTCGTCTTAACAAAAGTCAAATTTCATTTTGAGCATGTGCAACAGTTTTTATCTACTTGTATTTAAGTTAATATAATTTTTAAATAAACCTCAATAGATCTTAAATATATATAAAAATTTGATATTTTTAAATTAAAAACTTCACTTTAATACAACTTGGATTACTACTACACCCATTTATATTATGGGTTTTAATATTATGGGTTTTAATAATGAGAGAACTAAAAACTGTCAATAATAATATAAAATATATAATATTTATCCCCTTATATTGTATGTTTCTTATAAAATAATCAACATTATTTTAATTTATTTACAATTAACTGAAGTTGATCTAAATAGAAAAAAACTATATACTTCGTATTATGTTTACCTATATGTCCTCGCCATAAGTTAATATAATACAAATTTACTGCTAAATACAAATCAAATTCTTACTAAAGATGTATATATATAATTAAAAATCATAACGAAATTAAAAATATTTATAATAAACAGCAGTTTTATATATTTAACCATATAATTTATGAAACACAAACCAAAATCTAAATTACAAATTATATGAAAATAAAACACAACAGTTTTTCATTTAGCGCAAATACCACGCTGGCATGCACCACTACTACATACGGAGTATAATCTTAAACTAAAAATGACTCTATATTTGTGACGACTGAGAAACAAAGACCGTTCAACTAGAATATGAAACACAAAATTGACATTAGTAATTATTTTTAAGAAATATTAACTTCAATATTTTAAAATAATATTTATCTCCCTTACTTCACAAAACTATGGTTATATATAAAATGCATCGAGGACATCCTATATTCATTTGTTAATATTGTTTTTTAGAAACACCTATTTAAATGAATATAAATAGTTGTATTATCATTAAAAGAAAGATTCGATGATATAACATTAATTCATTATATGTATTATTATGTAGATGTAGACTAGACTATTTGAAGCGAAAGAACGAGTGGAGGAAAAATAAAATAATATGTTGTTGGAAGTAGCTTTCATATTACCATAAATACAAGGGAACCGAATATATTGCTACAAAGATCAACCAAAGGTCTATGGTTTAGCAGTATGATGTTTGTCTCACAATCTTGAGATTGGAGTTTAAGTCCCGTTGTGGACATAGATGAAAATTAGGTATAGATTAAAATTTGCCGTTAAAACAAAAAAAAGATCAATTCAACTTTGAAATCATAAAATTCTATAACAAAACTATCTCCCAGCTTTTTGTTCCTAATTACTGAATTTATGTAAGTTAATTTGGTTAATTTATGTAGCCTAGTGGTATAGATCATGAGTTCAAATCCCATCGTGAACACATAGGAGTATTTTAGGTGGCGTTTCAAAAATAGAACGTATATCATATATGCATATTTTATGTTGCATTTAATAATGGTTATTTTTTAAATATACTTTAAATAATATTAATTAACTCTAATTTCTACTATTTCTAGAAATACATTAAATATAATTTTATGTTTAAATGAAAAAAACTATTTCATTAAATATACACATTAAAAAAATTCTAATATAAATACATGTTCTACTTGTTTATTGGGTTGCTTATATAAAACTGCAATATAAATAATCTTTCAATTGAATCAATTTGTGTCATAATTTACCTCATCTCGGCTTATAAAACTCCAATGACAAAGAAAAGGAAGATAGGATCAACCATGTGAAATGAAATCGAAATGATGTTGCAAATTTTGTTTAAGATGACTCCATACAACTCCAATTATAACAACATTAAAAAGAGACAAGACACCACCATGTAAAACTGATATCATGTTACCTTTTGAAAATTATATTTAGTATGTAAGATAATATTAATAAAATAATAATCTACAAAACTAAAACAAGACAAAAAACAATAGTCTAATGAATTAAAAAAACAATGCTTTACATCTCACAAAAACTACTCCTACCAACTAAAAAATGTAACCAACCTATTTTACCTCCAAACATATGCTAAATTTAAACCCTAATAATACCTAACTACCCCCAAATGGGTACTTGTCTGTTTTTCATCTTTGTACACAAACATTATAATATTATATCATAACTCAAAATTTTCAAACAAAATTAAAAACCAAAAAACAAAACCCCTCTTACCTGCCCTCTTTTGGATGCTTATTCAAACCGCCTTTTGCCTCATTTCAATCACCTTCCTGTGAGAATTCGAGTGCAGAGCTGGCACGAAAGTCGGGCTTGCAGCGGGCCGGTATTCCGGGTACAATCGGCCCGAACGGTAACGGACCCCACAAGCATTACAAAGTGTTTTTGGGCCCATTGGGCCTTCCCTCCATTGTGGGGTTTTTGTTATCTCACAATGGGCACATTTCTTAATCCCAATAACATTTGTTTTTTCTCCATGATTTTGAGATTGTTTTTTCTTTTTATCTTTGTTGGGAATCATTAAAAGAGGTGAATTCAACCATGGGTTTGTAACCGATCTTACACGTTTGCTTCGAGTTCTTGCGGGAATTGAGATCTCGATCCCGAATGAAACGCCTTTATTATTTGAGCCCGAATTGCGACTCTCGAGAACAGAATTCGGGCTCGCTTGTGAAGGGTAGAGTTTTTTTTCTTCAACAAAAGTTGGGTGTTGGTTAAATTGAGAATTCCTGACGATTTGATAGTTTTTATAGGCTTCTTCATGATTTACTTGATATTTTAGTTGAGGAGTTCTATTATTCTGCAAAAGAATGCAAATCGATTGAATTTGTTAAAGAAATTCGTTGCTAAACATGCATTTTTGTCACAATTAAGGTGCTGTTTGGTAGGATCTGAATGATGCAGAGGTCTGAATGATTCAGACTTTCCCTGACATCTGTCCGATTAAGAGGTAGAACAGGTTGAATTTTTTATTCAGAAGCTGATTAAGAGGTCTTACCAAACACTCTGAATCTGTCCGACTAAGAGGCTGACCTCTTAACTGAATCATTAAGAGGTTTACCAAACATCACCTAAGTTGAACAATGAAGATACTTACAAGCACAGGATATTCAAAGGGCAAATCTGCGGTGTTAAGAAAGCTATTGCCGCCACCAATTTGGGCGGCGGGTGGCGGCAGAAGCTCCCGGAAAACCTCAGAAGGTATTGGGCCTAATTTAGAAGCCCAATCTTCAGCGAGCCCATCTCCTTCCAAACTCTCCATTGGGAAATCAAACATATTCAATATGTCACCAAAACAATCTTCATCGTAAGCACGATGATTACTATAATCACCGTTCACACCAGAAAACCCAGATTCAGTCTTGCACATTCTCTTATCCTGCAATACATATAACATTAAATATTAATTATTAATATAAAAAAAAAGAAAAGAAAAATCTTTAATTGTTGTAGTATTAAAAATCAGGACTTGAATAAAGCTTGGACCTTTTTTATAAAATCGTGCAGGCACAATGTGTCATGTGACAAAGAGAACCCCATGATCTAACAACTACTTAAACAAAGAGTGACATTTTATTTTAAAAGTCAACCTAACGATTTCAAATCCAAAATTTATTATAATATATATTATGCATCAATATTATTTTTATTTAATGCTCATAGATACTAAAATGGCGTTATGATATTTCTGAGCATGAAGCAAAATAACATTAGTAAACAATTTTAAGGTTACATATTGACAGGATTTCTGTCCGAAAGAAAGTAAAACTCCAGCTAGCATTTTTATGAGAAAATATATTCCAAGATTTTCTCTCTTATAAAATAAATAATTTCCTACTTAAGGAATCCTGAATATAAATCAATCTTTTAAAAAACTTATAACATAAATATCAAAAGGTAAATAAGGATATTTATACATATTATTATAAATAAAAAATTAATCAGTAAGAATGTAATCACCAAATAAACATGGAAAGGTAAAAATAAAATAAAATACATGATAAACAAATATGCGTGTTTATGAACCTGTACATTTCCATTGTAAAAGCAAAAACGACGTCGTAACGACAACATACACCCTCCATCATCAAACTTACCCCAAAAAGCACGAAATCTTTGGGCTTCGTTTGGCGACTGACACAAAAACGAAAAGCAAAACCCTAAAAACAAACCGATACAACACCTACTTTCTCCCCACATTTCACAGTCGCACTACCCAAACAAGAGATTAACAGCAACTTGTACGGAAATCCAAAATAACAAAAACCTTAATTTAATCGAAAGGGAAACCAAAATGACGACCGACAGAAGGACACTGACCTGTGACTCCATGGCGAATCCCCTGACCATCGTAATTTCAGACAGTTTTTGGTCAAACAAACACAAACCAATTGGAAAGAGATAGGGTTTGATAGATTAATTTGTGTGTGTGTGTGTGTGTTTTTATGTGTGTGGGTGGGTAAAGTTTTAGGAGAAAATGGCAGGGAAAACAGTAGTAATTTTTTAGGGCAAAGAAGAAATGGGAAATTAGAAATGGAGTTAATAAGGGGTGATGGTGGGGTGTTGATCGGGTATATTTTTCGGGTAGTTTGGGTCGGGTAGTACGGGTTTTCTCATATATAAAAAATATCCAATATTCAAACCAAATTAAATTCGGCTATTTGGGTATGGGTAGTTCGGGTAACGGGTGGGGTACGGTTATGTCCACTAATACCCGAGAATTGACATACTTGTATTGCCGACAACCACAATGTTTATATTTCGATCTTATACACCATCTTTGTCAGTAATTTTATCAAATTCCAACTAATATGGGGCTCCATCATTGACTTTTAGATGAAATTCATGGACTACAAGTAGAACGATCATATTTTATTTATATAACTATAAAATATTACCTTGAAATAATGTCTTTTAAAAACATTCGGGTATACCCGCCTATTTTAAATATTACCTTATACCCGAACCGCTTTATTTTCGGGTTACTCGATACCCAAATATTTCTACCCGACACCCAAACTACCCGACCCGTTCTACCCAAATCTAAGACGGGTCGGGCGGGTAGAACGAGTCGGTTATTTTCGACAGCCCTAGGTGATGGTGCATGGGACCATGTGGTGGGGAGCGGTGCAGGTGATAAAAGGAAAAAATGGAGAGTAAATGTGAAGGGATTAATTACATTACAACCAAAAAAGGGGCCCACAATCACATGCAAACGCCCCCACTTCATGGATCGGGTCCCACGTTGCTTGCCATTCACCGACACCCCACATTTCCCCCAATTATTAATGCACCATTCACTAAATTACTTATTTTTGTCACATAAAATTATAACTTTGATTTGATTTGATATTAGTTGATAATTAGTAATGTATTTATTTTTATAGTGAAACTGAACTTTAAAATTAAGACATACGTTATAGCTATTTAAAATGATGGTTAGTTAATGAATAAAAGCAATGCATATCTATATAATCATTTGAATAAAATATGTTTTATGTTGATACGTATAGTGAGTAATGTTTGCCTATATTCTTGTAAAAAATTGTTCTTCGACTCATGTGAATGATGCATTTTTACGTGTTGTAGGTGACTTCGTTGACAATAAGATCTCAGATGTAGATACATTATCAAACCCTAATAATAATAATGAAAAAATATGGTTTTATTATTTATAGCAAATTAACATAATAATGACTAAAATTCTTTAAGATCTGTTTGATGCTTGTTTTAAAATATTTATTGTAATTTGAAACACACGAATAAACGGTGATCAATTTAATAAATTTATAAATAGTTACATACGTGTATATTCACCTAAAAAATATGTAAGCTTCTAACTCCTTAAATATTTTTCCATGTTTTATTATTTTTACCATATGTAATTGAAAAATCAAATCCACAATTAGCTTTTACTCCGTATTAAACATTAGCCTCTTTTTGGTAACATGAATTTCGACAGTTTGCAATTACTTTTGACACACATCCTTTATTGAACAACAAACATTGGAATCCAAACAGAACCTTCGGCAATGCCATCACCTCAACATGAAAACTTGAAAACTCGAATATATTAATAAAGCTAGCAAAACTCTAGTACCACAAGGACATTTGACAAACATCCTAAAATACCTTTACATGCTAGAGTAGATGGTTTCTAGAAGTCGATTACCAATTTATATATGGTCAAATATGATGTAATATTGATAACAAACTTACTATTTGGATTGTAAGTTAACTAATAAATAAACAACTCATATATAATTAGTATAAAAATCAAGAACCGTGCAATTGATTATCGCATAGACAAAATTAGATGGTATCAACTGTGATGTTAATTGATATTTTGAGTTTTTGTCACAATAGTGTCAAGTCATGACATTCTAACTGACACAACGACACTCAACTGACATATACATGTTAATAATATACATTATCTAACAGTTTTTTTTGGGCATACTATTATAAAATATATACATAAAACACTCTATTAAAATACCCATTAGGCCCCATAGCCATTCGTCCTTTTTCTTCGACTAGACGACCCATTTAACCGAAGGCACCCGACTTACGGGGTGTGCCAATATTTCCAAAATATAATAAAAGGTTTTGATTGCGAATTAAAGCATCCGTTGAGTCGTTGACATGAGTCTTACATTTATCTTTTTAGACAGTAATAGTAGCATATAGAAATGAATTTTGATTAAAATTCATTTCTTTAAGAGTCGAATTAAATTTTTTTGAAGTAAAGTAAAAACGTATAGAATAAACCTAAAGGATGAAACGTATATTCAAATATAAAAAATCTTCCAAAATCACTTTATTAAAAGAATTATTATTATAACTAACACAAATATAATATAGACATCTTCTCTAAATTACTCTTAAATCTATATCATTTTATCTACAACGTAACTCAAACACATGATCGTATTCAATGTAGAGCATCTTCCAACACACTATATCGCTAAATTACAAGCCCTTTGATGCAACACAATTTAAATATAGTAACTATTTATAAAAAATTAAAGAAAAGTGTTTAGCAACAAATATCCTCGTTTAATTTTCATACGAACTATTACATTTCTCTACGTCTAAATAATCTGGAATTATATACTTTAGATGCTTAACTTGCACTATATGCATAGTCCGTACTAGTAATATATCATCATCATCATCCTCATCATGAAACGAACAATTTGATGGGTCAATCTATCTTAAAAGAACACGTGTTATGATGTAAGTTTGTGAACCATCATTTGATAAGCAAGAACATGTTCTTTTGATGAACACCAAGATTTCTCTTGCCCCAATTTCCAATCTATCTTGGATCCAAACAAAGTAAATAGAAGTGATAGCATCAATATTTTGAAACCGAGAACAAAAAATATATATTTAAAAATAGAGTTAATTACAGATGATCCTTTAGGTTTATATCAAATTTCACCAATGATCATTTAGTTTCAAAAATTGTACCGATCGTCCTTATTTTTGAAAAGTTTTTCACCGATGGTCCTTTATGAAAACGACCGTTAACTTTTCACGTTAAATGACCTCACGTGTGATGCACGTGAGGGTATTTTGGTCATTTCATCTTTCCCTTCCCATTTATTCTTAGTAAATTACACGGTTGGTCCTTTAGATTTATAACAAATTTCACGGATGGTCCTTTAGGTTTATATCAAATTTCACCAATGGTCATTTAGTTTCAAAACTTACACCGATGGCCCGTATTCTTTCATAGATTGTTCTGTACGAAAATGGTGGTTTATTTTTCACGTAAAGTGACATCATGTGTGATGCACGTGCGAAGCACGTCAATATATCTCTTCAACAATCGGGTAAACGAAACAAAATGATTGAGAATATTCGTTTAAAGGGGAGTAAATGAAAAGGTGAAACGAATTGACCAAAGTACCCCCACGTGCATCACACATTTCGTTTCAGTTACCTTCTCATTTACTCCCCTTTAAATGACTTTTCTCCATCATTTCGTTTCATTTACCTGATTGTTGAAGATATGTATTGACGTGCTTCGCACGTGATGTCACTTTACTGTGAAAAATAAATCTCCATTTTCGTAAAGAACCATCTATGAAAAATCTTTCAGGAATACGGACCATCAGTGTAAGTTTTGAAACTAAAGGACCATTGATGAAATTTGATATAAACTTAAAGGACCATTCGTGAAATTTGTTATAAACCTAAAGGACCAACTATGTAATTTACTCGGAGTAAATGGGAAGGGAAAGACGAAATGACCAAAATACTCTCACGTGCATCATATGTGAGGTCACTTAACGTGAAAAATTAACGTTCGTTTTCATAAAGGACCATCGGTGAAAAACCTTTAAAAAATAAGGACCATCGGTGCAGTTTTTGAAACTAAAGGACCATTAGTGAAATTTGATATAAACCTAATGGACCATCCGTGTAATTAACTCTTAAAAATACTATAGTATTCGACATAGCACAGGTTAAATATTTAGTTTATTTATAGTTTTATACCTTTTATTTACATTTTATAGCGCAGGGTTTAATGTGTAAAAGATTAGATCCGGTGAGGATTAAAAAATCAAATAAGATTGCGTAGACAAATTCCAAACAATCATTAATAAATATGGGAAAATATCAAAAATAATGAATCTAATTTTTTTTCCACAAGGAGAAATTGAATCATTATTATTAAGAAATTTTGAATCATAGTAAAAAAATTCATTCATTATCGGTTGTCACAATTCTCATTAAATTTTAAGTCTATCACTCGATTTCATTTCAATATATATATTTCATGTATATATAGGAGATAGTGAGTGTGTGGCTGTCATGTATCAAACATTAGGTATAGAATCATCCAAAACTACGTAGTCTTGGTTAAAACACTTAAAATTTGCCAAATAAATTCATTAATGTATCAAAGTCTTTTTAAATCCAAGCCCTAAATGATCAAAAGATGCTTAAACAGTTAAACCTCCCAACGTAAAAGACAACCGTTCCATTTTAACTTCACAGGAGAATTAAGGTTCTTCCCATGGCGAGTCATCAAGAACGTCATCAAAGGACGATTAATTTTATGTATATGAGTAATGAGATAAACTTAATTCTTTATCTAATCTCAAGATTGTCTACATACCTCTACTTCTATTTGTGCAGCTGAAGTTTAAGTTTTCTTAACGATTTAATGTTTTCACATAATTCATGTCGTCTTTCACGCTAGACGGATTTTAATCGATTAGGGTTTAGTTTAGACGGGCTTTGATACACTAATGAGTTTATGTAATATGTTTAAATATTTTAACCAAAACTACGTAGTTTTAGTTTGTTCTACACTTAAAGTTAGATACGTGACAGTCACACATTCACTTTTCTTAGATATATAACTCTGCATATTGTGTAGCAGAGGAGGGTTTATTTGAGAATTAAAATTTCGTAAGAATGTGAGATTTTTTTTAACCATAGATGATTAAACAATGGGTATTCATAGTGTAAACATTAATGATTAAGCTAGTAATCATCGATGATTACACAGGCACGGGCAAGCCCCTCGCGCCTCGACAAGCCCTCTCTCGCGCCCCGACAAGTCCCCCTCCCGAGATCAACGGCTGAGATATATTCCAGCATTCTCACCAAATATATCAATTCTCAAAGGAACTCATTCCTTGTATAACATATCATTATCATCCAAATTAATGAATTATAACATAACTTCATAAACACGAAATCGTCCCTGAATTATACAAATTATAATATAAGTTGTATAGCATATCATGCAACCTTTTCTATATAAAAAACATTATTAGAAAGTCAACCAAAAAGTCAATGATCCATGAGTGACCTTTTAATTACCTTTGCAACTTCACAGTGGCGTACTTCATGCACTTTCCATATATTAGAAATTTAGAATTGTTTGTCAAACCTGCAATCTATTAGCAACTTTTGTATTAAATTTTGACTTGTTTAATTAGTCACTAAAACTTTAAAATTCCATATGTAACGAAGGATTATAATATCTGAAAAGTAGAACCATTGTCAATGATATCTAGAGTTACAGGATGAGTAACAAATACATGTAATGGCATAACAATTTCCTCCATATTACAAGTCATTTCCATTAGGAAAATGTGGACCTTTTCTTTTTTTAGCATCTCTCTGTTTATTGTGATTAAATAAATATATATTCATTAATAAATCATTAATGATTAACTAGATTGCTTCACTAGTGAAGGATCTCGTGTTACAAATTGCGTCACAACCACGGGAACAAAGTTCAAGATCACGGGTGAGCACGAAATATATTTAGATTAACCTCGGTTTTTGTCGCTAGCAAAGCGTAGACAGATTTAGAAGTAATTAAACCCCAAATTAATTGCTTTGATGTAATCTTAACAAATATAGTAAACTGCCTTGCATCAATTAGGATTACCAATGCATATTATATACGATTCGCGATTTAAATCGCTAAATTCCCCTAATTGAATGCTATGAACTATAAACTATAAAGTATTTTCATTTTGACCAACAAAATCCAAGTACACAATAGATAGTCAACCTGACACAAAGCTCACTAAGAATCTGGTTTACGGTAAAAGAGGTTGATAAAAAAAAGGCATGTTTTAAAACCCATGTTTTGAACTGAATGGGTTGATGTCTAAATGGTCGAATCAGTTGGAGCGGTTAAAATAACCAACTGAACCAGATTACAATATTATTGAATATTTATGATAAATAGTCATGTAAAAAAACATAAATGCCAAAAAGAAACATAAAATATACAAAACAAATAGTATAACAGATCCAAAAAGCCTACAAAATAACACAACATTTTAGTGAATTTTAAATATAACACTTTATACATTTCTTTCGAAAATACTAGCTATAGCAGTAGTAGTAACAATAAACACTACAACCGATTTGGTTGTAACTAACTCTTTGTAGCCAAATTTTACACACAACATGTGCTTATCAGTAGTCATGTTTTTTTAAATTGATTATTTGAACAATTTTTCAAATTTCATAATCATGGATTTGCCAAAACAGCTTTAGATAGATCAAGATAGCTTATACGACATGCTCCAAATAACTCTTCTGGAAGCTCCTCTCGCGTGTTTCCCTGCATAATTAAGTTGCATTAATCCTTAATTAATTAATTAATTAATTACCTCCTATATACGATTACAGAAAATTTAAATCAAAAGTTCATATATGTACCTGTATAGTGAACGCTATTTCAATTATCAAACTACTGAAACAACTAAAAGTCTTCCCAGCTATCAATCTTGCAGATGCTGATGAACCAACATCGATATCCATCTATATAATAATTAACAACTTTTAAATCGTTATAATTTAAAAAAATAAAACATAACTTTTAACAATAATAATTTACCTCTAAGTAGTTTTTCCCACGAATATAGTTAATTTTAAGCATATTACCAATGAGAGTTGGTTTGCGAATAGTTTGTCTTAGAATCCATGGTCCCTGAAATTAAACAAATCATAATTAAATTCAGTATAATATAATATATGTAAGAATAAATAAAGAGATGAATTTGAAATTAGAGTAAATTACAAGGGCGGTCATGAGGTTTAACCAAAACTTCACGTATGATTCTTTATTTTAAAAAATTACATTGGTAGTTATTTTTCGGAAACCTTTTGCAATTATAGTCCTTTAGCCTAACATCCGTTAAATAATTAACCAGAAAAAGAACTATTGGTATAATTTTAAAGGACTAACGCTGTAATCTTTTAACAGACAAATCTAACAAACGTTAGGCTAAAGGGCTGTACGTGGCTACACGCAGAAGGTTTCCATAAAAAGGACTATCAGTGTAATTTTTTTAAATTAAAAGATCATTGGTGAGATTTGCTGTAAAACTCACGGACCATATTTGTAATTTAGTCTTAAATTTACCTTAGATACATGAGGAATGAGTTTAAATCTTGAATTTCTAAATGTATCATCTCCTTCTATAAACCGTTCTAGCAAGGGTGTATTTTTAATAGGCGTACGTGTTGTATAATATGAAGCAAGATTGTAAGTCGTTGAACCAGGAATCTGATCAATCACAACAAATCTACTAATTAAAAAAAGGTTAATTCAATTATTTGTTTATATAAAATAATAATAATAATTACCTGAAAGTTAAGAACAATGAAGAATTCTGGGCGACCATCAGCTGCATATTTCTGCACAATATTTCCAGACCGACTAGCAAGATGATCTTCTCGTTTGTCAGATTTTAACCAATCAACTGCAACTGTTTTAAGCAATGTACTTCCGGCTGTAATCTATAAATACCATAATAAATATAAATATAAATGAATAATTTGTATATTATTATAAAATGTGACTGAAAAAGATAACATTGCTATTTTACCTTTTTACGGTCTTCTAAAAAGGTTTGTCCCCGAATTTGAAATATTGTAGTTTCTGGTGCTGACCAACTGTGGGGAATATTACCAGTTTGATCCTCTGGAAGGGTAATTGTGTAATTATGTGAAACATTGTTGTTCCATACAATTTTTTCTATTTCTGCACAACCTTTTTTTTGCATTGCAAATTTTAATTCACATAAAAATTCATGTTTTTCTTCCACTGTAACATGACATTCATCCTGACAAAAAAAATAAAAAATAAATCCATAAATGTGATAATTTTGTATTAAAAAATATAACCAAAAACCATAATGAAACAAACCAGGCTATTATCTTCTGGTTCATCATCATCTGAAAAATCAAAAAATTCATCTGATTCGTTGTCTGTTTTTGTAAGATTTGAAGAATTTTGAACCAATTCACAATCTTCATTTTCCTTGCTTAACAAGTTATCTTTATTAAACTCGTGTGAAGAGAATTCAGGCAATAAGGAATCAGCTAAGTTTGTTCTAAAAAGTTCTCTTAAAGCTGCAAATATATAATATATACAATAATTCAGTGTAGGAAAAAAAATTAAAAAAAAATGCATAAAACGGGTAAAAAGTCAACCAGCAAGTCTTTCAAGCATGCGAATTGTGAGACACTGAGCGGATGATTTTTGTAAATAATTTCTCCATGATTTCCAATCGATAGCAAGCATGTGTCTTACAACTGATTGTTTATAATTATATTGATTTCCAGGAGATATCACATAACCGCCACCTTTTAAAAATTACAAAGTCAACCCATTATCTTTGACTAAATTTCTGTAAATTTGAAATTACAAAATTCCATCATAACTTACATTTAAGGCAAGCACGAATAAATCCTCTTTTAGGAGGACACTTGTTGTGAAGTACAGAATGATAAAGAATAACTGTAAAAGAATATTACAAAAATGTATAAACATTATATAAAAACCGACACATTATGAAGAAAAAAAAATCATACCATATGTTCCATTTTCTTCCCTCTTCCAATAACGATGCAATAGTAAATCTCTTCGTTTCATAGACCTAAAAAGTTGGAAAATTAATATAGACATTATTAATTAATTAATTTTATTCTATTTTAATATGAGAAATTAATACCATGGTAACCAATCACCATCTAACTGTTTGTGAATAATATCGTTGTGTCCATCTATGCTTTCAATCACACTACCCTTTCGAAAACAGAAATCCCATCTGTAACATATCATAATCATAAATTATTACAATTACATTAAAAAAATAATAATAAGTAATTATAAGTAATGCTAAATATTCTTAATTCTTACTGTGATCTTGAAGAACCAAGAGACATAAGTGTCTGAAAAATGACATCAGCAGTTTCTTCGATCACACTAACAGCTGCTAATGCAGGATGACTATCTTTTTGCAAAACAGAATGATCTTTTGCTTGTTTAAATAATCTGAGACCTGAAATAATAAATAAAACTTTTAAGTATAACGTATATGAACTTTGGTTATATTGATTAAACATTTTGTTAGTTTAAAAATGTTTACCGTTGTGACAGCTAAAAATGGTCCAATATGTTGGTTCGAAAATGTCAACATTTCTGGGATCCATGATTGAGGCTAAAGAGATGATGTCATCATTATCATTCTTATCACACACACTACTAGAATAATTTGACCTGAAAATCACAACTGGTTATGCTAAAAACAAACTATTTTAATATAATTTTTATAATTAATAAACATTTAAAACAGAAAGTAACTGTTTTGTTCATACCTAAAAAAATTCATAAAGTTTTCTGGAGTTCGGTTAACCGTATGAGATAATTGCTGGAAGGATTTGATCCACCTTGCAGCTTCTTCTGGATTGCTTGCACCTAACTATGTAAATATGGATGTAACAATAAACATAATCAGAAATTAAATTAATTACTTTGATTAACATAGATAATTATGTACGGTACCTTCACATGAGCATCATAGTTTGAAGTATCACAAAGTGTGAAAACAAACAAGACCTGAATTAGACATGATAATCCATAAATATTATAAAGTTTTTTGGAACATAAATTTAAATATTTAAATGATAGATTTGATACCTTTCCTCGAATGCATTTCCTTCCATTATCTATTACATGAATGTTGGAGTCCACAATTGCACTTCTAATAGGATCCTGGAAACATAAACCAAACTCTAATTGGGTGTTAATCTAAATTAACAGAAATTAGCATTAAATTAACATGAAATTCGTTCTTTTTTATAATTAGAATCAACAAACTACATTTGTAAACACCTAATAACAATCATAACAGTGTTTAAATTGAAGATTTTTAACCACTACAGCATGTAGGACCACTAACTTCAATTGTGGATCCTGTTTGAAAATTCGATTAACGATTTGACCCACGAAATGACAATATCAACAAATAATTGAATAGGACCCACGAAATGACAATATTCAATATGATTTGGACCTAAATTGAAATTTCTTCAATGAGTTATGGAGTACAGACCTCTTCAATTCCACCACAATTTTAAAATTTCTACCTTAATTGCGTCTCAAATGCACTTTCCCGTATTTACCAGATTATAATTTAGGTTTGAGGTTACGGTTTTAATTTGGGGAAAACTTTTTACCAACAGAATAAGTAAACGTCACAAAAACTTCATACGTAACACCAACAAAACAAACCAGCCTTAATTGGTTGCTCGATTTCGCCTTAATTTGAAATTGAAAAGCAACAAAAATTTCATGATAATTAAACTTAATTCATACCACGAGGAAAAAAAAATATAGTTTGTTGCTCATCTTAACTGAGATAAAGTTACAAAACAACCATAAATTGATAAAATTACGAATTAATTACAGTAAAATTGAATATAATTGGAGACGAACAGAAGAAAACCTTGTTGTAAGAATGCGAGAGGGATCTGAAGCTCTTGAAACGATGATGTTGAAGAACGTAGTAAAGCTTTCGTGAGTATTTGAAACCGATAGTATTAGAACGAATGAGATAAAGCCAACCTTCCATCATGATTCCTTCATCAAACTGTCTGGAAATTTGATCCATTTGACTTTTGATTATTAATTCTCTGACACTGAGTGTATTGGCGGGTGGTTGTCAGTTGGAAAAAAGTCAGAACATATCTCTGGGTTTTGAGTTTTGATGAAGAAACAAAAAGGAAGAATATATATATTCGGCAGGGGTGGAGGGAATGACCGGTTTGATGATTGAACCCGGTCCAAGAGTCACAAACTTGTGAGCGGGAAGCAAGTGTCTCGTGGGCCCGTTTTCCCGCTACATGTGTAAAAGTTTTTGGATTTGCATGTACAATTACAATCGGTTTTTTACCTTTTTATAACGTCTTTATCCCTAAAAATTTCAAATGTTCACAAACCTATCCAATAAATAATACTTCCTCCGATTTAAAATAAGTGATACACTTTTTATATTTGGGTGTATCAAAATAAGTGATACACTTTGAAAACTTACCTTATTTGGTAAAAAGTAGCGGGACTCACACCCATTAACTATCTACTTTAATAAAGTGAAATGACATCTTTACCCTAACGTTTACTTTTAAACATCATTAACCCCGCTAACTATATAATTAATATAATTTAATTATCATTATCATATTTGGGTCGAGTTATATAGAGAACCCATATTTCATGTGTAACACATAATAACCCACCTAACCAATCAGAATTTAGTAAATACATATGTAAATCAATAACATTTAACCCAAATCAAACACATACTTTAAAAAAACATCAAAAATACTGAAAAACATACATGCACAAATAACACTTACGGTACATACATGAATAACATATATGCGTGATAACATATATGTATACATGCATGAATTACCTACATGCAAACCAATATTTGAGGGTCCCTCATCAAATTCATTCATGTATCTTCCATGATCCGTTGATTTTGAAAATCAATTGTTTAGATTGAGTTATAGACAAAAGATAGGGTTCTCTATATAACTCTCCACATCATATTTTACCTCAAAACTCGTAAAACCAACAATGTATCACTTATTTTAAATCGGAGGAAGTATATTTTTTACATAAAAAATTTAAGTTAATATGCTTCAAAATATTAAATTTTGAAACTTCTAGATTCTAACAATAAATTACTCCTTCCGTCCTAATTCTATTGTCCATATTTCTTTTTCGATATATCTCAAAGTTATTGTTCACTTAAAAATTTCACATATCAAAAAATAGTTAGATGGTAAAAAGATAATGTTATTGATTGCACAATGTAAAAAATATGTTTTTCTTAATAATATTAGGAAAGAGGTAGTATTAAACTTATTAGTAGGAAGTATTAGATATTGGGATACATGCATCATCGTTAAAATACACTTAAATGAGCAATTAGATATCTCTAGAGAAAACGTTATCTCTCTTTTTAGCGTAACGTATTTGAAGAAGCTGTTTGGACCCATGTGACCGACGATTTAACCATTCGAATCAAATGCTCCATTGATATGATTTAATGATCTATCGACACATTTAATGAGGGCTGAGCTATAACACATTAAACATTTGATAAGTGTCAAGTCATGAGAACATCTAGATAGGAGTTTACTAGTGCTTCGAACACTTCATGTTAAGAGAGTAGAAATTTTCACATTATTGGATCGTGGAGAAAGAGCATACTGAATTTTAGGTGAATGGATGGGATGTTGGTGGTTTTATACCATCAATATAATTTAAGTGTAATGAGATAAACTTGATGATCAAATGTAGTTTTAATAAATATTGAACAAGTAAGGGTGGTAGCAAGTTTACACTTGTTTGAATTTATTATAATTAAAATACACTGACTCAATGGGAGTCGGGGCCAGCGCCCATGATAACGGGGTCCAAGGGGCAACTTTCTATCAGTTCCTGACATTTTGTGAGACAGAGATGAAATCTCTAATCTTGAAAAACTATTCTGATTTTATCCAATTTGAGGTTTCGATTGTACCATCGTAATACTTTAATTTCATAGTGATTCACGACTTAAGAATTTTCCAAGCAAGCAGAACCCAGTAAATTTCTAACACGCAATCGATCTGGAAGATCTTAGCATGATTGATGATATGGAAGATCTTAGCATGATCGATGATATGAGCTCTGAAAGTCACTTTTGGATGATTAATATTAGGTCAGATATCTAGGAATTTAAGTGCTTTCTTATTTGATTTATAGGATACCTGAGAGACTTAATGCTTTGTTTAAAAATCTCTTGATATACAGAACTACATGATTTATATGTTTATATGTTTGCATGTTTATTTTCTTGATTGATTCTTTTGATTTATAAATGCTTATGCTTTTTGCACAGTTACTACACATTCTACACATATATTTGTATGTATTTTCTTGTGTATATCATATGATACATATACATTTATAACAGTAAATTGTAGAAATTGTCTATATGATATTTATCTTTTCAAATTTTGTCCAAACCTTTCTTTTCTCTTTTTAAGTGGTTTATTCTAGGTAGTCCATCAATTTTATCTAGTCCTAAAGGACAATTAATCAATAGTCTTTGGATCAAGAAAAAGTCAAAGGTCAAGATCAAGATTCAAACTACCACCACCACTACAAACACATGTGATTCAATACATCAATACCCCACCCACCTCCGGCGGCCGGAGACGGCGGCCGCCGCCGCCGGCGGACGGTGGCCGGAGGTGGCGGCCGGCGGTGGTCAGTGGTGGTGGCCGGCGGTGGTGACCATGACTTGAAACATATGTGATTTGATCTTGATCATTTTGATTTAATGGCTAGAATTTGCTCTTTAGTACTTTAAAATTTTGATAGACCTCCTTAAAGACAATTCATTTATAATCCTCGTGGTATATATTTGTCTTTGATCTTTTCCTTATGCATTATAAACGAACAAAATACCACTGCTTTATTTTTTTTTGGGGTTTTTAATCATTTTATGTGGGTTCTTTTTTCTTTCTATTTTGTTTCTTAAAATTTCCTCTCCCGTCTTCTCTAAACACAATACACAAACACCACACCATCTTCATCGGTAATATTGGATGTTTGAACAGATTATTTCTCGATTTGGGCTTGACTTGCTAACATGCATTTTCAGAAAATAAAATTATTTTGTTCGTACTTTTTAATACTGCTCATAGTGTTACTTACTTCTAAACTTGACATGTGTAATTGTTTAATTCTATTTTCTTATATCATCCTTTGATTTTGACAATAATCTTAATCTAGTAGGTAGAATAAATAGTATGAAGCAATATCACTTCTCTTTTCAGATTGAGATAGGACCATTTTCCATAGGGTCATTTTCGTGATTAATCCGACAATAAATAGGTTTAAATTGCAAGAGGACAATCAACTAATTTTGACCGTAAATTTCGCGTTTTCACGTTAGCCTTCCCGCTCAAGATCATGTATTGTACTATTTATTGAGATTCTTTAAACTGGGTGGTTGCTTTTATGATTTATCTCAGAGTTTTCATTAATTTGTTGTGTTTTCGTGGTTTCCAGATTTTCTTTTTTAAAATTAAAAAAAATACACTTTTGATCGTTTCTTTTACTTTATATATAGTATTTCTTTAATATAATCATCTACAGAAAACAGGGGATAGAATTTAAAAATCAGTTTATTTAGTTGATCATCGACTCAGGAACTCGTTTGAATCAACATGAAAAAATCCGTGATGTTGGGTATAAAGTAGTTGACACTTTGCTCCATAAGCATATTCGAATGGATCAAATCAAAACCATAGTTTAAAACATTCGTTTAAAATCTATGTAGAGCGAGCTAAATTATCATTTAAAATATGGATTTTGCTAATGAGGACCATTAGAGTAATGGTTAAAAAACTATTACATGCAAAAAGTTAATGCACCTTAACCATAAAAAATCTTCACCCCCTCAATTTCAATAACCATCCAAGATATTTATGCTTTAAAATTTGCACCGTTACCAATATTACTAGTCCTTAACCATTGCACTAAAAATAATGATTAGCAAAACCCTTAAAATATTCATTTAAATAAGGCTAAAAGGTTTACATAGATTCTTACAATCAGTACCGGCCCTGAGAGCATATGGGATAGGCCTGGGCCTATACCTGATTTTTTTTACAGGGGCCCATAATATTTTTTAACCCTATATATTTTTTAAACCCATAACTTTTTTACCCATGTGAAAAGTCGCTGCTATCAAAGTCCAGAACCAAAATTCAAAAGTTGCTGCGTGATTGTGTAAAGCGAAGAACGACGATACCGGAATTTGTTGGATAACTGTTTATTTACCAGGTCAACCAAGAAGTAGAAGATAATAGTAGTCCACTATCACCACGATGTCAATAGTATTCCTCAAGTTTAGGGATTTGGAATCTGTATCATAGAAATTAATTCAACATAAGATTTTGCTCCATTTTTTCTCTTTTGTTCAAACAGAATTCCGCCAAATTTCTTCAATTCCAGGTTAAAATTTTTACTTTTTGATGTTAATGTTTTGAGTTTTGTTAATTGAATTGTAGTTTGAGTTCTGAACCAATTATAGATTTATTTTTTAGGGTTTAATTCAATGGGTTCAACAAAGAAATACAAGTCGGGTGCAGAAAAAAGAAAAGAAAAATTGAAGAAAGATGATTTACAAAAATCCCAATTTGGTTCTATTAATAAGTATTTCGAAAGAAGCCTAGTTATAAATGAAAAGATAAAACAAGCTAAAACAGAAGGTGATCAACCTGTGAATGATAACGAAAATATGGTAGAAAATGAGAGTGTGAATGTTAATGATGATGAAGAAGAAGAATTCAATGAAGAAGAAGAATTCAATGAAGCTGTGAATGAGAATGAGAAGAATGAGGAGAAGAAAAATGATAAAGAGAGTGAAGACAATAATTTTTGTCTTGAGTTGGATGATCCTGCAAATTGGAATCCTTTGAATCAAAGTCTAATAGAATTTTTGGTTGAAAGAGGTCCTAGAAGAGACATGAATGCAACTTTTCCTAAAGATGCGTCTGACAGATGTTTTTCTTTAGTTCATTATTTCCGTGTTTTGCCAAACAAGGAAAAGAAAGATAGAAAATGGTTGGTTTATTCAGCTTCACTCGATAAAATATTTTGCTTTTGTTGTAAGTTATTTGCAAATCACCAAGTTGTAGGCCAATTAGCGGAGAAAGGCTTCAGTGACTGGCACAATACTTCTATGCGGCTTTCTAGTCATGAAAGAAGTCCGCAACATGTCGATGCTATTGCTAGTTGGTTGGATTTGGAAAAAAGATTCAGACACGTGTCAACCATTGATTCAAGTTTACAAGAACAAGTTAATCAAGAGAAAGAGCATTGGAAACAAGTTCTAAAAAGGATACTTGCAGTTGTTAAAAGACTTGGAAGAAATAATTTGGCGTTTCGTGGAGATAGTGAAAAGTTATATGAGGAGAGGAATGGGATTTTCTTACAGATGATAGAATTGCTTGCAGAGTTTGACCCCACGATGCAAGAGCACGTTCGTCGTATCCAGAAGCGGGAAACTCATTACCATTATTTGAGTCACAAAATTCAAAATGAAATTATTGATATGATGGCAGGGGAGGTAAGAAACTCTGTTATTTCTACAATCAAAGAAGCTAAATACTTTTCGGTTATACTTGATTGTACTCCAGATGTGAGTAATGAAGAACAAATGTCTCTTGTATTATGTTGTGTGAATATTTCTGGAGGCCCAATTATTATTGAAGAATTTTTTTTAGAGTTTCTAAATGTATATGACACTTCAGGGCTTGGATTATTTAATGAACTTCTTCGGGTATTAAAGTCTCTTGGTCTTGATTTTAATGACATAAGAGGACAAGGATATGATAATGGATCAAACATGAAAGGGAAGAACAAAGGCGTTCAAAGTCGATTGCTTGAGAAGAATCCTAGAGCTTTATATTCTCCTTGTGCTTGTCATTCTTTGAATCTTGTACTTTGCGACATGGCCAATTGTTGTCCAAAGGCTGTCTCTTTCTTCGGTGTGTTGCAGCGAATATACACATTGTTCTCAGCTTCTACTAAAAGATGGAAAGTGTTTACCGATCACGTTACCGGGCTCACTGTAAAGCCATTGTCTGAAACACGTTGGGAAAGTCGTATTGATAGCATTAAACCAGTTCGATACCAAGCTTCAAAAATAAAAGAAGCCCTGATGTTCTTGGTGAATGGTGACGAAGATCCAAAAACAAAAAGTGATGCCGAGAGTCTTGCAGTTTACAATATTCAAAATTTTGAGTTTTTGTTGTCATTTGTAATTTGGCATGACTTGTTATTTGCTGTTAACATTGTTAGCAAACTTCTACAGAATAAGGATATGCAAATTGATGTTGCTATTAGAGAATTAGGTAGTCTACTTGACTATCTTAAAGACTACAGGGAAACATGATTTGATCAAGCTATAGTGGATGCTTCAGAGTTAGCCAGAGTGATGGAAGTAGAACCACATTTAATAGAATAACGAAAAGTTCAGAGAAAGAAACAATTTGGTGAAACTGCTGGTGAAGTAGCCTCACATTCTGGAAAAGAGACCTTCAAAACAAACTACTTTCTCTATATTGTTGATCAAGCGATTTCTTCATTCCGCATCAGGTTAGAACTTTTCTAATACATTCTTATACATTGTCTTTTTTCTTCATAATTTGTTTTGATGTTTTTAATATTATTTCATTTAGGTTTGAACAATTTAAGAGTTTTGAAAAACAATTTGGGCTTTTACTTGATTTGAAGAAACTAAAGGTTGCAGATAGAGATAGTTTGAAGAGTTTTTGCACCAATCTTACAAAGTCAATGGAACACAATCAAATATCAGATATTGATGCGGACGATCTCTTGAAGGAATTGGAAATGCTAAGTCGAAATGTGCCAAACGACATGAAAAGAGCAATTGATGTTTTGAACTACATTCAAGAATTAGATTGTAGTTATCCAAATGCTTGGATTGCTTATAGGATTATGCTAACCATACCGGTCACGGTTGCACACGCAGAAAGAAGCTTCTCAAAGTTGAAATTGATCAAGTCATATCTTCGATCAACCATGTCCCAAGATAGATTGAGTGGTTTAGCTATGTTGTCTATTGAGAAAGATAGGGTCCAACAACTCGACTATTCAGATTTGATTTGTACTTTTGCTTCTAACAACGCTAGACGTGTCACATTTAAATGAGTAACTTATTCAGTAAAGACGTTTTATACTTTTAGCATTTATATATATTTTTACAATTGCGATAGGGGCCCAAAATAAATGTTCGCCTAGGGCCTGACGAAGTCAGGGCCGGCCCTGCTTACAATACCTCGTTAAGTTCTTTGGATAGTGAATGCATAGGGTTTTACTTTAATTGGAGGGAAAAAACAGCTCGACAAAACCGATCTGGAAGCATGAAAAAACACACAGTAGCTGTTATGGAAATAGCTTTTACTTTTAGCGACGACTTTGTATAGATATTGTATTTTTTTAATGGATTGCTTTAGCGAGAGTCGTCGCAATAGAGATTTTATATTTTTAGATTAAATACTTTTAACAACAGTCATCTCAGTAAGTTTTATTAATAATTTTTGTTTTTTAATTAAATAATTTCTACGACACTATCAGTCTTGGTTTTATTAATTATTTTTTATTTTTTTAATTAATCAGTTTCTATGACGACATATTTCATCCCAAACTGTCACTAAATGTGTCACAATGAAAGTACAAAGGAAAGGATTCTATGAGAAATTGAATTCTTAGTGATTCTATTTCACTTTCTTTACACCCTCATTTCTCTCTACCGAAGACAACCTATAAAAAGAAGGTTTCTCTGACAACAATGTATGGTATAGCGACAATTTTTTTTAGTCGATGAAAAGTGTGTTTTTGGCAAGCTATATAAGTCGTGGTTCTTATATCACAATTTTTAATTACATTCATCATAATCATTACATGATATGATTTTACAGTGAAGTGTAAAACTTATATTTGTATTTTATGATGTATAACATAAAATATGTGATGTAAAATTAAATTTTCTTATACTATTGGAGCTGCTATTATTTTGACCGCATATACCATAGTCCATAGACACTGCCTCTAATAGATTATGACACAAAGTGACTACCTAGTTTGACATTTTCGACCGATTAGCTTTTAATGCCTTGTCATAAACAAATATCAAATAAAAACCGATGTTAACTTTTCTAAATGTTTGGCCTTTATATCAATTAAACGATCAATCCCTCTGTGTTTACAATAGCTTGATTCGGTTAACCTTAACCATATCGTTTTGTAGTTGCTAAATTTTTAAAGGTTTTATTAATATGTGCCTTATTGTAACGAAAATTTAATAAATCAAAATTTCTTTAATTAGAGTGAAATACTCCCTCCGTCCCACTTTAATTATCCACTACAAAAAGCACACAGTTTAAGAAAAGTGCATTAATTATATAATGTCACCAATCAAATTTTCTCTTTCCCACTTAAATGTTTTTTGATTGGTTGAAATTTAAGAAATGACACTCTTTGTGAGACAAACTAAAATAGTATACTGGACAATTAAAATGGGACGGGGGGAGTAATATTTATTAGTAATTAATGGCTTTGTTTTAAACCGATTTACCCTTACCATGAAAATGAACTTCTTTGATGAATTAAATGCAGAACCATAAAAGACATTCAATATTACTATGATATGTTCCTCGTACACATATTAGATATCTCATTAATCAAATACGTTATGGAATTTGGTTTGATTGTGTTATTTGTTCTTAATTTAAAAAAAAAAACTTTTATATAAGTTAAAATTAAAATAACTTAATGAGTGTCCGAATGATTAGAGATAATTAAGAGTGATGATGGGTGCATAGATTGGTAGTTGGTTGATATTGCATTCAATACTCATATTACATACGAAAAAACATGATCGCAACAATCAACAACCACATCTTCCTATCTAACCAATAACTACTTCGATTTATTGTCCACACAAAAAGTACACACTTTAGCCAATTCATTCTATCATTTCATCATTTGTTCCTAAAGTTAACATTTATAATATATTCTTTCATACTTCTATAACGTTCAATATATATTCAACTATTAAAGTATATAAAAAAAAAATTCCACATCTATTCTGGATGCACATATGCCGAATTTATGCATCTATGTCAAATATTTGCATCCACGATTCTCACATATGAAAAGTTGTATCAATACATCTATGATTATGTGTATATTTGAGATCCATATAGATGCCAATTTTGTAAATTTATCAATCTATATAGTTATATACACTTTTGCTTAGTTTGTTTTGTGAATTTTGTGAGATGAACGAATGAAGGCTTGGCGCTTTCGTTTTTATGCCTACAAAAAGATAAACATTTTCTAATAAGATGTCTTCAGAAAATGTATTATTTTCCATTTTAGTAAACTTATAACATGAACTTATTATCGTATAGATTAGCGACAATTACTTGAAATAAGAAAACTCTATTTATATATACTTATTACTAATAAAATAATAAATTCAATTGTAACCCCTTATCACATGGCGATCAATTGGCATATTCAACTCATCATTTCACTTATCTTTAACTGTATAAAAAAATGGTAAACTATTTTATAAGGAAGTAATTCTTAAATTTTAAGAATTGGTTATGAATTGATGTACACGTTTAGAAATATATATATATCTTAATATTTTAATGACAGGTATTATTAAAATCCTTAAATATTTATAGGTAAAAATTCAAAGTTCAAAAAAGTGATTAGACAGTTGTTATGACACGTATCTTTATAGTTATTTTACAACTTATTAACTCTCAAAGTAAACCCATATATATAAGGCCACTCGGTATCCATGTGGTCTGCCGTGCCCACGACCACAAATTCATACGGCATGGTTGTGTGTCGTGTACAGTTCAATGTAGTTACCACGGTGTGATGGGTTGCGATATAAGCTCACGCCGCACATCCCACCTCATACCCATATCGCATAATCTAAGAAAACCTGCGTGTAAATACCAACGAACTTTGAGTTATTTTTTTTTCCTTATTTGGTCCTTGAGTATCATGCATGCGAAAAGGAACGAATAGTTGAGAACAAAAATATGATGTACTCAAAAAGAAAAATTATAATAACTCATACTAAATATTTCTACTTCATTTATTTATTCATAAAATAATTTATATGTTGAATCATATAATTCTTTTTACTAATCTAATCATTTAATTTAGACACTTTATTAATCAAATTAGTATGAAAAGTAAGTAGAAAGATTTAGAATATATAACAATATCATTTCTCATTTAAAATTAAGAAACTTGATCACTCACAAAAAGACTCCTTGTGGTTCGATATGTCCTTTATGCATGAATTGTCGGCCCTGGTATCCATTACTGTCTTCGTCATACAATATTGAGTTTGTTGCTTTTCACAAATTAAGGAGATAAATGTTTATACGCAACTTTATATTTGGTTGAAATAATATTATTGATTATTCCAAAATCAATCCTATATTTAGTTTTGTTTTTTTGAAAGTACATTTGGAAATCACTGCAATTAGGGATAACATAGCAACAAGACCACCTAAGTTATTAGTTAAGAACATATGAAGTGTTTGAAGATAACACTAATATAAAACGATAACTATCTCGTATAATATATATCTAACATCTCTCCAACAAATATTTAAATCTACAAGCTTTTGACGGTAAACGAATATCACTATGCTATAGACTCTTAGGTGATGATTAACATATAGATATATGTAGATTTGAAAAAAATTATAATGTTGCTTAAAAAAGGTCAGAAGAGCCGAAGAGGTTATCCAACTGTGATAATATCCAGGGGCGAAATTAGAAACTTTCACCAGCGGTGACACCCTTGTGGTGAAAAAATAATGTGGTGTTAAGGGGACTGCGACCTCTAGTGGGATTCCAGTGGCAATGTCCTGAAACAAAACAAATTTAACACAAAAAAATTATATTACAAATCACCATTTTTAATTACATACACCGACAAATCTTTAAGAATGAATTTCATAAACTTATGAAAGAATTACTAATTTTATAAACATATTACAAAATCTACAATACACATTTTATGTTTTTTTATTTGGTTTAAATGTTCGGATTATCTTTGGGTGTGGACTATTAACTAATAGTTAGAGGTTTTTTTAAGATTAATTTGGGATATTGAATAGGTTTTTAATCCATAAAAAGTTTGGTTTATAAAATTATATTATATTTTATAAAATACCTCATTTGATTTATAAAAAAAAATCAATTTAAAGTATTGAAAAAGGAAAATAAAAGAAAATGATTTGATATGTTTGGACTAAAGATTTTTTTTTGAGATATATATGGTAAAAAAAGAAAAAAAGGTTGAGAAAAAAGGAAACTCTTGTAATATAGAGGCTTAAAAAGGAAACAAAAAAGTTGATTTAAAAAAATAGCAACAACAAGATTTGAACTCATGACCTCCTTATATACATGGAAAGAGTGCTAGCCAGTTGCACTAGTAGATGGATGTGTCTTAATCTGTCTTTTCGAATATATATTAATGTATTCAAAATACTATAACAATAAAAAAGTCCCGAAAATTTACCGTACCGAATTTTTTTCGAGTAGTAGCACGTACCACCGTGTGCACCATAACAATTCCGCCCCTTATAACATCAAAATAGGTTAGCACGTTTTATTTTGCGTCATTGATGCTAAATCCTTGGAATATGACGATAAAATCTCTGATTGTAAGAAGTTTGATGATAAAGATAGTTGATGTGAAAAATCTAGTTATAAAATTTAATACTAATTTACACCTAATCTAGACTACCACTTTCATAAGCAAGTATACCTAATCGTTGGTAATATAGATTAGGTAAGTATTTCGGGTTATCGTATCCGCAGGGAACGGTCAAGCTGACTCGTAAGATTAAAATTAAGTAAATTAATTAGTTTGAATAAGAGTTTCATTGTTTTCATTTTTTAAAGATTAAATTGATTAATAAAATACTTGAGAATTGAAATGGACTTTGTTGTTTGGAAATTTTTTTCAAGAATTTAAAAGATATTAACTATGCATGACTTCATCTAGGTCTATGTCTGGTTATTAAGCTCCGATTACTTCTAATGTTCTAGAGGTCACGGTATTAGATTCCTCTCAATTCCGTTTAATAAACCAAACACAACTAATAGGAATTCCTTCTCTCAAAAGTTGTAACCTAATCACACCTCGGGTTGTTGATCTTAATAGGTTTGGATCACCTAAACCCTCTAACTTAAAACTTCCGTTACTACGGTTAGACTTCCGATTTATCCTAACTTATTGGAATCTAATTTCAATCCCTATTCCTAGTGAATCGCCATCTAGGTCACTTGAGTGAAAAGATGAGGATATTAATAACTAGTTCAAATGTTGTCAATAATTAAACTAATCACCAATAAACAAATTAAACGACAAAGGTGTAAGGCTAAAACCAAAAGATTAAATTACTAATCAACAATTGTTCAAACAAAAGAAAGTTAATCCTAAAATTAACCAAACATAGACCTAAAAGTCATCAATACATAGTGAACTAAAGGGTTCTAGTACATAGACATACTAGAACAAACAAACATCAAATAAGTATAAAGTATTAAAAACATTGTTAATAGAAACAAAGAATTAAATCAAATTATGCTTGATGTATGTTGGCTTTGATCTTCTCCTCTTAATTTTTGTTCGTTTGTCTGTCCACAGCCTAAGCGGCTGTGGGTTTTTTTCCGTAACCTCTCTGTTTGTCTCCCAAAAACTCCTCCACGTCAAAAACTGTCCCAGAAAAGTGACCGACTTCTATTTTTATTCAAATCCCAAACGCGGGCCGGGTATTTAATTAAATACCAAACGTGGGCCGGATATATAAATGACAGTGGACCGTGGTTTGCATGTATAATTGGTCTCTCAATATCCTTGTATTTCAAATTGTGGTCACCTTTTTTCTCGATCTAAGTTGTGGCCCAAATAAAAGAAGTAAATATGGTTATGTGCTTTGACATATGCTGGCCACTATATCATCTCCATAATTAATTGTCACCTGCTTGTCTAATGTTTAATTTATACCACCGTGACTTCCTAATTGGTTCATAATCAACTTGGTATATTTTGGTTAATTTGACGAGATAAGCTTCTTTTACGTCCTGACTTGTCACGAGCTTGTGTCTTTTTCAGGATTCTTCTTTTTAATGTGTATTTGACCCGTTTCTTATCTACTTTGGAGTTTTGACCTGCAATTTACAAACATACAAGGATTAGGCATGAAAAGCTTTATTTTCCCTAATAATCATGCATAAATGTAGAATATTGACGGATAAAAACATGTCTAAATCCGTCAATATCAATAGTGGTTTGTTCTAGGTATTTCATCAATTTTATTAAGTTTTAAGAGATAATTATTAGCCATTGGATCAAGAAAAAATCAAAGGTTAAGATCAACACTCAAACCACCACCACCACAAACACATGTGATTCAATACATCAATACCCCACCACCGCCGGCGGCCAGAGACGGCGGACGGCGGCGATCGGCAACAGTGGTCGGTGGTGGTGACCGGCAGTGGTGGTCATGACTTAAAACACATGTGATTCGAAATAATATGCTTGTCTGTATTTTGGACCCCCTGTTTTTAGTGAATCACATGTGTTTCGTGACTTGAAACACATGTGATTCAAGGTAATATGCTTGTCTGTATTTTGGAACCCCTGTTTTTAATGAAACACATGTGTTTCAATACATTAATATCACCACCAGCCCCACCACCACTGTCAGTCACCGCCACCACGGTCGGCCGTTGCCGGCCACCGGAGGCGAGCGGCAGCGGGCGGCGGCGGGCGGTGGCCGGAGGCGGCGGTCGGCGGTGGTCGGTGATGGCTGTAGGTGGCAGTGGCTAAGGGATTTGATCTTGACCATTTTGATTCAATGGCTAGGATTTGTCCTTTAAGACTATATAAAACTCTTAGACTACCTAGAACAGAACTCGATAAAGATAATAGAATCAAACTCTTGGTAAGCTGTTAAATTTTTGCAGAATGTTATCCTGTAAATAATTTTCTCTATTTTCGAGTATATGTATAACTGTCTAAATCTTACGTCCTAAATGTCCTTCATTGTAAGATACAGAGTATCATTGCCGTTTTCGTCGAGTTGCTAAACGAGACATAAAAATATTTTGTAATTATATAAAAACAATGTTAATTACTAGTAAAAGAAGGGAAGAAGTTGGTTTTGGTTAGTGGTCGACTTCAAATGGACGATGGGCAACTGGGCAAGTGGGCAACCACGGGTGAGAGGAAAGGTCCACGAAGAAGTTGCAAACATTTTATGTTTAAATTCAACATTAAATTTAAGAGAAATGCTAAAGAATGCTTTAAGATCAATGATAAGAAACTTTAAATGTTTTATTCTTGTATATTATTTACATATCCGTTATGTTACTGTGTATGCATGTCAGACTTTTACCAAATAAAACTATATTTCAAATAGAATTATTTTCTTACAAAAAGGATGAAGTAATTTGTTAATTCGCATATAGTCATATGTAAAATTGTAGACAAAATTTATGCTTGATCTTAAATTAACGTGTTTAATGACCCAACATACTTTCCGTTTCCTGTCCAACGTGGGTTTTAAAACATCGAAAAAAAACTCATGGGAGTCCAAAGCGGGCTTGTTCTGCTTTCTGTTGGCCCAGCAAATACAACCTGGCCTTTTTAACATTTTTTAATTCTTTTAGCGACAAAATCTAAAATGACTTTGCAAAATTAAAATGTAACAAACTTTTTATTACAATATACAATAAACTAAAGTTGTATATGTTTGAAAATCATACTCGTGTACCTTTTTATATCAATCATCATGCATAAAGTTGAATAATAGATGGTTCCTTTTTCTTATCTAACCACATAAATTGATATAACTTGAAGAGACGTGGATCTAAAAAAAGAATTCTTAATTTCCTGTTTTATTTCTATTATTTTTCTCCACTAATCACCATATTGATACAATTATTAGTGGCAGATTCACGAAATATCATCATACTGTAACATACAATAACGATACTCAATCTTTTAAAATAATATGATAGAGATGCGTCGTAAATAGTCATAATTATACTTGAAAGTCTACTTGCAAGGAGACCTCCAAAAAAAAAGTAAGTAAAGGAATATGAGATTAAGTGTTCTTAGTGTAACATCATGACAGCTTAACCTTATATTAAACTATTTTACATCACATTTATAACTCAAAACTCATCTATACAAACCACTAAAGAAATAAAAGAGCAAACCATGTGAATTGTGGTAATTTTTTAAAATTTTATTTAAAGAATCAAAATTTCATTATACATTTATACTCAATTGAATTACATTACATGATTAAAGGAAATAATCACACTTAAAAAACCCTAACAATCACTTTAGCTTAGCTTAAACAAGGGAGTCTTTGGTTGCTTTCTTCACCTCAAAATGATCTTCTCTATCTTCATGTCCCAAAAGCGGTGCATTATTATCTTTATCTTTAATCTGTAATCACACACACACACAAAACCATTTTGACGATTAATTACGTTTATCAAAATAATTAAATATAACTAAACGAATACGCGATTCGTTTCATTTACCTGAGAACCATTTGAGAGATCAACCATTTGTTTCTTTTTATTTTCATGAGTACAAAAGTAGGAATACAAACCCATTCCAATAATCGCAACAAGTATTCCAATAATGTTTCTTTCGGTAAAAGGATCATGTAACAAAGTATACCCAAATCCAAGAACAAGACATGTTTTTAGATGCCCTAATACTTGGTATGTAACCGGTGATGTTTTTCCAATTACCAAAAATGTACTAAAATTCACAGAAACCGCAATCACACACGATAGAATTATAAATCCCTGCGATAATCATATATCATGTTAAATACATTTAAAAAAACAAATTATTTAAATAAGATAAATATGTGGTTACTAACCAAAACTAGAGGCGAATATTTGAAAGCAAAAACATTTTGCTTAGTGAGGTATTGATCTACCAAAGGGCCTGTAACAAATAAAATAGCTGCTTGATATGGGGCTGATTGATACAATAATTGAGTTGATGACACATTTAGTCTCTTTTGAATTGTGTTTGTCAGCTGAAAGTTCGTTAAAGAAATACTTCGCAATCGTTAGAAATTATTTCAATTAATTAAATGAAATAAAATGAAATGAAATAAAAGGATACAATTTGACCAACACAAGTGGTTGCAATTGCTAAAAGTGAGAGAATTGTGCCAAGAAAATTGAGCTGAAGATCTGTCACTGATGCAATACCAACTCCAACAAGTAAAAGGAAAAGAGATAACTTTATTTTTTGGCTGCAAATTAGAAAAATTAAGTACTTTTTTAATTGGTATCCGGAAAAATATAAATAATAAAAAAAATTTACTAATAAATTTACCTGAATTGTTTTTTCAAGAAAAGAGTTTCTAACAAGACGGTAAAAGGTATGATTGCAAGTTTGGTCATCTGTAAAACAATATTCAAGATGATTAGTTATAATTATGTTTTTTAAGCATATATGCATAAAAATACAAACCTGATAAAACCCAATGGAGTTAAAACCAAGACTCAGGTTAAGAAAACCAATTGAAACACCATTAAGAATGCCGAACATGATTATAGTCTTTAAATCAATGCTCTTATTTTCAAAAAAATGCAAACGATGTGCCATGTGAAGCGTGCAATATGTTACCACCAAATGCCAGCTTGTCAATGTTGTAGCTTCAAATGGATACAAAAAAACCTTATTTTAGTATGATTTTAAAGCAAATAATTAGACTATATAACGATTAAGTTGTTATTAGTGACAATGATGTCCTAACAACCGGACATTGAGTATAGATTATAAGTTTTTGAGAATTAGGTAAAATAGGCTGATAAAACTGGAAATGGTTACTTGAGATGCAAGTAAAAAAAGAATTACCAAAAGGAAAACCGAGATTGCTCATCAAGGCTTTGTTGCAGATAACAATTGATACAGATGATGCTACAGAGAGAAATAATGCACCAATAACTCCCAATTGGTACCCTGCTAATTCTCCCATCTTCTTTTCTCTACCATGACAAAATAAATAAATTAATAAATAAAAATGATATACTTCCACTAAATTAAACATGAATTAATTTCAATAGCTTCATGAAAAACACAACGCATAATGAGGCGAATGCTCATATGAATTCAGAATTTACAATTTACCTTAATTGACGTCGGAATTAGTCTGCAATTCGACAAAATTGGGAGCGCCGGCCTGCACATTGTCAAATTAAACAACTTCGAATCTTCAAAACAGTTCAAATTGGAGATAATCGATCATGAAAAAGGGAGAATTAATGAATCAGACCTACGAATAGCGATTAAAGTTACGAAACAAGAGGCGGTTACAGCAGCATATGATCGTGGATTACGTTCCGGCAGTTGAACTGGAACTGAATATCGCCGGCCGGCAGTTGATGATGATGATTACTTGAAATCCACTACAATGAGAGAGGATTGTGTGCGATTGAATGTATAGAGAATGGAAGGGGGTTTATATTTTGTGGTCTGCCATCTTCATCAGCGGTTGGTGACTAAAAATGAATTATTTTTTTGTTTGCTTCAATTTGACGGAAAAACTAATACGAAAAAAATATTGTTTTTATACCCGCAGTAGCCGTTATCATTTTTAAGAGGTAATACTTTTGCAAATTACACCACCAAATTTATTATTTTTACCACAATTGCCACATAATAAAAAAGATCTCAGATATGTATTTGCTCTAATTTTTGTGTCTTAAAACTAGAGTGCTGCTTAAATTATCCAATTATGAATTCCGTAAGTTAAAATACTACAATCTGAAAGTGTTCACATGCAATTTGTAATATTTGTCGAGATTGTTCATCATTTAAAGTCATTCTCACTTACAAATTTCAAAGAGGTGGCCGGTCTTAAAGTTTGCATGTTTTAGATAGGGCCCTTTTAGAAATTAGCTATTTGTGTGACTATATATCAAATTTGTAAAAAGATTTTTCATTGTTTATACCCTCTTTTAATACTTCCATCTCAGAATAACTTGAAATAGACTTCAATTTTAAGGTAAAAACAGTTTAAAGGAACCAATTTAGGTCATTCATATGAACATGTGTGCATTGGCTTCAAGAGCAAGTAGGAAGGTAAGATGACTACTTCTTAATAGTGATGGGAAGAAAATAAAATAGGAGCCAAATAACTTCAAATACAAGTAACCGCTTTGGGTGATGTCAAATTTTCATGAAATTTAACAAATGTCATTGTATGTGACAACATAATTCAATTTCATATGCCTTTACCACGATAATTAAGACCATAATCCTTTAAAATGTATTCCTGTAATAATAGGCAACCTTGGGTGGCCAAGCTTTGATCATGATATAGACGATGTAATTGTTGTTGTGATCGTTTATGAATCTTCTCCTGATTATCTGGTAACAGGTGCACGCACCACAATTATAAACTAATAAAAAAATGTAGAAGCAAGTAAGACTTGTATTAAACTAATCACGTTTATTTGTTAGGTGGAATGAAAACATCTTGAATGATACTCCAAACAGCTTGGGTTGGGACTCAACAACCTTTGCTTACCAATAATTCAAGTTAATTTTGACGATGATGTACCCCTCTTAACACACAATTATACCCATAAATCGACACCATAATCATACCATTTTCCATTCGTTTTTGTTAATGTTCTAGAAGAAGAAATATAGACAAAGCGTCTACATACACAAGGCCACACAATACGATTTCAGCCAATTCTATTTGTTTTCATATTACTTTTGATACTATATCTCTATCATTATATTTTTTCATAAGAAGGTAACGACCAAGATAAAAGTCGAATAGGAATTTCATAATTTCTTTAAACACAATGCTTAAAGTGTCAGTTACTGCATTGTAAAGACAAACAAAACTTAAATAGATGTTTTAAGATTATACAAAGGTTACATAGGGGAAAACATAACGTACATGAGGTTAACACATCAAACTAAAAGGAAACCACTCTGCTTAATCTAAAACTCGGTACGTAAACTGTGCACAAAAACTGACATTTTTCTGGTCTGATGATATATAATGACATAATGACTATAGGCTAAAGTACAAAGTATGTAGGGGTGAACACAAAAAACCCGCGTTAATCGGGCTCTGGTCACCACCACCTTTCAAGATAAGTGGATGAAAGGTCAAAAAAGCAATGTACAAATCTGCCTACATTTAGTCATCCTTTGCAATCTGTTTGAAATACGCTTTATCTGCATTTGCAAGTCGGTCTTGGAATAATGCCCACTCGCTTTTGCATCTATCTCTTACCTGTTAACAAAAAAATAATAATAATTAAAATAATCTTATCTTAAATAATGAAAACATTAATTGTCGCGTACCCCCTTCCATGGTGCTTCACCGTTCTCAGATTGACCCTAAATGAAAGAAAACAATCATGTCAATAAGTAAAAGCTTTTTAAATGAAAAATAAATAAATAAATGAGTCACCTGGCTCCCGAGTGAAGGAACCACTTGATGAATGATCCACTGTGAATCAACAACACCGATTTTCTCGTGCGCAGGCTGTCACAATAAACATTATAAACTATTTATATTTATATTGTAAAAATAATATATTTAAAAAAAAAAAGGAAGGAAAGAGTGACTGACCCTTACGCATCTTCTAAGTGCAAAATCCAAACCCCATCCATGAACCAAATCATTCTGCAAAAACCCAATATTAGATTTACTAGAAAAGATTCTAATTTGAGAATATAATATAGTTAGTCTTGATTCTTCAAATATTTTTATTACCTGAATCATATGCCAGACACACCGCCAAGATGCCCGAGAGAATACAGGAGCCATAATCTCTACAAATCTGGATTAAAACATATAAAAATATATACGTATTTACACAATGTCAATTTGTGGTTTCATGTGTGTGTGTGTGTGTGTGAGAGAGAGAGAGGGAGAGAGAGAGAGAGAGAGATTACGCTGCACAAGGAGGCAAATGGGGATCACTGCACCATCCTGGTTTCTCTTCTGTATCCCTACAAACCACAATAAAACGTAAGTATATAAAATAAATAATTAATAAAAATAAAAGAATGATTAGAATGATGACATACTTGTGAACTTCTTTATCACCTCTCCTCTTTGTCATTTGCCAAGTTAATCCATTATTCGGCTCAAGACCAGGTTGAGATATCTCCAAACCATGTTTCTTAACTAAATTTATATACCTGAAGTACAATTTCCATAACTAATTAATTTTAACTTTTTTTTTTTAATATTATTATAATTTACTATACGAAACAACAACTGATGAGCAGAGAAAGAGAAAAATACATACTTGTCTGCATTGAAGTGTTCAACACCAAGATCTTCATCCCAAATGAATATATATTCATATGCTGCTACAATATCTGGATGCAAAAACCTCTTTGCATACCACCTATCATTTTATAAATATTAAACAAATGCAATAAACATGAACAAATTAATGACATACCATTTCGTTTGTTTCTTTATGCTGATATGTATTGCCTGCTTTGACCATTCATATTGATCCCACTCTGTAACTACCCCATCATAGTGAAAAAGCAATATTTGAAAATCCCCAGAAAACTACAATTAATAATTACTATCCTTAAGTTTAAGATTTAGTAATAACAATTAACAATAATAATTATAAAAAGAAAAAATAGATTTATAATGGAACCTTCTTGATTGATTTATCAATATTATCCCTCTGACCCCAACCCACAGTGAAAGTTACCAAGTACTTTGGCTTCTTCTTCAAATCCTGAAAATTCAAACACATTGTAATTAACCAATTTAATTAATTAATTAATTAATCAATCAAAAGTCACAAGATATCAATTTCAGGAAAATCAAACCTCACTAGGTTCGCCCCATAATCTTCTCAAAAACAAGTCGGTTTCTGGGACTACAATTCCTGGAGGCAATGATTCTGCACCACGGGGATTTGTTGGAACATAAATCTGGATTAACCAAAGTATTTGTGACTATTAATCGGTTGTTTAAATAATCATTTTATTTAAAAATGACAAAAGTTAAATATACCTTAGGTGTTGCAGGTGTATTACCAGAACCAAGATTTTCAGGGAAACTGCGTTCAAGAGATTTAGATTCATCCTCACGCATTGTTACATCAAATGGTGAATAAATCCTTGAAGGTATAATAACCTGAAAATACAATTACAGTAAATGACTTGTACAGTACAAGTATATCCAACATTTGGAAATTACCTTGGTAAGAGAAACAGATGGAAAAGAAACACCGATGAAATAACCGACAACAATTCCCATGATTGTAGTTATAATTAGTTTCGCACTACCATTTGACTTCTTGAATACACCACTGGATCAAAATTCAAAAATAACAAATTAGTTATTAATTAATCAAATATACAAATTAACAAATGTGATATAATGTTAAGCAAAGAGATCTCAACTAACCTGCGATACGCGCCTTTCATTGTGTTGAAAGTCACCAATGTTAAATGTTAATCTCTAGGTGATTATATCAGCAATTCTTTACAGAATACTACAGTGCAAAGGTTTAAAGCAAGGCTATAATACCTGAATATTATGGTTAGAAAAAGGTGAGTTACAGTATTATCAACAAAGAAGACTGGATAATACAAATTACAATAAAAAAAAAAGAAATTGATTTTTGTTTTTGTAAGTATTATTGTATTAAAGACGTATGCAAAAGAGCTAAAACAAATTTGTGAGTTGATGCAAATATTAGTTTTACTATTCGTAATGGAGTAACCGTCCGTCACACTAGTTTCAAACAATTTGGTCTAATTAGCTAAAATTTTATTTGGCCTAAATTAACTAACAAAAAAATATATTTACGTCTTTAACTATTGACTCAATCCAAAACTGAAAGGATATCTAGGTCATCTGAATTTTCAATTTCATTTTGGAAAGGCTGGGTCAGCCTATTGCTATTTTGGTGTGCCGATTTTGCTCTATAAAGTTGGTGAGAATCCACTCAAAATTGGAATCTTTTTATTCATTAATGATGATAAATGATACCAAATTTACCGATAACTCAATAAGTAGAAAGCCATACGAAAAGGAGTTCATCGTCCATAAAATTAATCAATTCTCGTGAGCATAATCCACATCAATTTTCTAAATTAACCACAAATTTTCGAAGTCTAAAGTAACACCAAAGATATTCCATTGATTGTGGTGAAAATTTTCTGGCAGAAGTTCTAATCATATTGGTACTAACGTTGAAATTTAATGCCGACATCTGAAATCGATTCTTTCAACAGCGTTTCTTCCGATTCAAAACAAATTCCAAACCAATTATGCTACTTAATCATTGATCTGTTTGAGGATTACCTCAACAGCAACCGCATCAAACAACAGAAACACATTAAGTTAAAATTTAAGATCCAAGTTCAAATCATAGTGATCGGAACTTGCAAAGAGGCAAACATATAGTGCCAAATGAAGCAAACTAGTATATCGTAACTACAAGCAAAATACACACTAAAATAAACCCTAAACGCGTCAATTTACAGGTGCTGCTGAGATCGGTCATATCAAATGAAATGTGCGCGAAGAACAAGCAACTCAAGCAAACACAAACCGATGCACAGATGTATACATAATGATGAATTTAAAATTTACAGAGAAATTAGGGTTCGTAGATGCTTACAGTTTTAAATGACGATGGAGAGAGAGAAACGCCGTTTTCCTGTTCCTGAGACATCGGTATGAATTCTCGTGGAAGGTTTTTTATTGCGGCCAAAAATTATTGTTTTTCTTTAAAATTGTAATGGAAAAAAGAAAAGAAAAAAAAAAAAGAATAATTAACATGTTAACATTTCATTTTCAAATTCAAACATCAGGTTGTGGGATTGGGTGTCCACGTTACAGTTTCTCAGCTTGATCCCCTATTTCCTATTTATTTATTCTTTGAGAGCAGCATTTTATTTTTTGTTGCAAAAGAGTCTATTTACTTTCGAATATAAGTATAAATTATAACTGTCTACGACTTTCTTTATTCATAATTCACTTTTAACAAAATTGAATATCGTCGTTCTCTAAATTTATTTAAGTCGGTTCACAATTATCTTTCTAATTTATAAATAATGTATAATATTATAAAACAATTATATAACTTCTACTTTAACTTCTTAATATTTGTATGCATTTAAATTTATTATAGATGACATTACACTAATTTGACTAATTAGAAGTTTGAATGTTTTATTAAGTCGTGATCATACTCATTTTGTCCACTATGTAGGTTAGAAATAACTACAGTGGGCTTATTTTAGTTATACGTTAGTTGAATGTGATCCTAATCAACGGTTATTAGATAAGAAATTGTCAATAAATATAACCTAAAATCTCAAAGATCTATACATAATATTGTGGCTAGTGACAAGACTTGATCTATAAAAAAGAAATCTAAGACTATGGGATATGGGCACCACCATCATTTGAAAATTTCTGTCACATCATCTGCCCCTCAGCAACCACACCACACCACACCACTCCACTTTATCCAGGAAATACCCACCACTCCACCGCACACCATTTTTTTCTAACTCATCATTTCTTTTCCCTTTATTTTAATAAAAACACAAATAAATTTTTAATAAAAATACAATACTATTTTAATAATAAAATACAAAAAAGATTGCAAGCCCACCGAATTATGAAAAACCCATTTTAATAAACATTCTTGATTGTGAAAAGCCCAAAAAAAATAAGATTTTTGTTTTAAAATATATAAAAGCCCAAAAAATTGCAAGCCCACCGAATTTCTTTTAAAATATAAAAAGCCCAAAGTTTTTTTTTAGCCTAGCCATCTTCAACATCATCGTCTTCTTCCTCCAGCGGCATCACAGGTCGGTATTTTTTTTGTCTTCCAAAATTCTGATTTAATATCATTAAAATCATCAAAAAACTCATCCCCATGCTTCCAACGGTAAAAAAACGGCTACCTCCCCGCTCGTTAAGACCTGTGCTCGTTACCACGCCCCACCACCCCGCACCCCCACGCCGTTAAGGGGGCGGTGTTCCGGTTATACACCACGCCGTTGAGGCTGGCCGCATCAGCACCACGGGCACGAGAATACGCCCATACCGCTCAGTCTAAGGAGATTTCAAGTTCTATCTTCAGGAGTAACATATTTAACATATTTGCACCTCTAATATTTTCAAAATATGCAATGAAATACAATAAGGTATAAGTATTAACTGTTTCTTTATAGAAGTTTATTGTAGAAAGTTTGAATATGATGTTGTTTCTCTCTATACTTTGGACCTTTTCTTCGCTTTTTGGATTCCCTGTTAGGGATGTCATAATTTATGCCTCATAATATATTTTAATGTGCATCATTTGTTTGTATTACAAAGAAAAATCTGAAAAAAAAAACATATTAATGTGTAAAGCAAGAAAATAAATTACTTGACAACAAATCACTGCCATATGGAGAACTCTAAAACAACGCATATGCAAAGTTGACGACCCATTCGCACTAATCGTCAGTTTTTTTCAAAGTTAAAAAAGTGTCCGATTTATAAATGGAAAATGATAATGACAGCCCCATTAAGAAGGTAAAATAATAAAAGACAACCCCCTGAATTTTAAGAATATTACCTTTTTAATCAATGTACAAGCTTTTTATGCATGTTAAGGGCTGTCATTAACAAAACTCTTTATAAATTATGTTACAGTAATATTTAATTTAAATATAAGTATGCACACATACGCCTGTAAGGACGCCGCTCCCGTATCCGATACACCGAGGATACAGATACGCGATGGATACGCCTGGATACGTATCGGTGATACCGGATACGTATCAGTTAACGTTTCCGGGGAGTTTCCGGCGAGTTTCCGTCGAGTTCCCAAATTGTTTCGGTTCTATTTTCGTTGACGGGCTTCTTAAGTCTACAAAAACTAATGAGCTAAAGCCTAAACTTAAAATAATCCTAAAACACTTTTGCTTCCCCTTAGGCCTACAAATCTTCAATATATTTTGGAAAATGATTTGATTATTGATAATTAATTACTTTTGAAAGATTTATTATTTTTGGAGTTTACACTTTACATCAATATATATATATATATATATATATATTTTGGAATTTCTTTAACACATACATATATACTTCCTCCGTATCAAAATAAGTGACACAAATTGGCTTACACATTTTTTGAGGCAAGAGATTAAAGTAGAGGTTAAAATAGATTAAAGTACATAGTTAGTGGAGAATGGGTATAAGGATAATTTCACTAACTATGTACTTTCACTAACTATGTACTTTAATAGCTATAAGTGATATTAATGAATTTTAAAAGTAAAAGTAAGGGTATAAGGATAATTTCATTTTATTAAAGTGGATAGTTAGTGGGTATGGGTCCCATTATTTTTACCAAATATGGAAAGTTTTCAAAGTGTGTCACTTATTTTGATACACTTCAAAATGGAAAGTGTGTCACTTATTTTGATACGGAGGAAGTATATTTTTTATACTTTATATTTGCCGTATATCCGCGGTATCCGTATCTTGAATTTTTTATTTTTACCGTCCAGTATCCGTAGCGTATCCGTTTCCCGGTGCCGTATCCGTGCAACATAGGTAGGCAGATTTAAGAAAGAAAAAATTAGCAAAAGACGGCAATGTGTCATTTGGCAACGAGATTTAAAAGGTCCGTCAAAGTTGTCTTTATCTAATTGACATTAATTGATGTATCAGAAGTAAAAAAATGTTCAGAAATACATCAATTTTTTTTCTGAGATTATAAATTTCGAAGGATTTAAATAACCATGTATGCCATGTATATATCCATATATGTAGACTTGGTTAGCAGAAGTTTTTCTACCAAAATTCAGTAACTTTTTCTAGCAACAAGATTGAATAAAACAAAAAATGTTAGTTATAGTACTGTTCGGTTTGGTAATCATGAATATAACCCAACAAAAACGGGTCAACCCGAAAAAGAGGTAGTTGCTGCTAGGTGGGTTAGAGCCCGTTTATGGTAAGCCACACGCAGTTTTCTGTATTTCTGAACAAAAGTTGCAAAATCAATCTCTTTTTCAAGAAGTTGATTCTCTAGTGTTTCAGATTCTTCATCTGTCTTACTCATTGACTCTGGAAATCAATATAAACATATACCATTTTAACACCAAACTAACGACGAATAATGCAATAAAAATAAATAAAATAATAAACTAAAAAAAACATGTGTCGGTTTACCTTGAAGCTTGTGAAGCAAGGAATGTGGAGAGTAAGATTTCAAAATCTCCGCCTTTTGTTTGTTGAGATCATTTAGCTTTTCTTGAGCAGTTGCTAGCTCGGTTGTCCGTATGATCATGCACTGTTCCACAATACGGTATTCAATTGGATTTTTTTTCATTTTTATTTTTTAATAAAATCCTGTTGAAAATAACTTTTAAGACTCACCTGGTTTCTTAGTTCTGTCATACACGATTCTTTTGCCAAATTTTCTCCTGAAAAGTATTCATTTCATAAGATTCTAACATATGGAGAATTGAACAAAGTTAAGGACTTACTAGCAAGCTGCAAAGTTTCATTTTGAAGTTCATCTCGTAACTGTTACACCAGAAAATGAAAATAAAAGGATATATTATATCATATACAAAAGAAGATATGAAAAATGCAGGTTAATTACATTATTGGGAGTTTTGACAAGGTCAGTCGAAAGCAAAATTTCTTGATATGCCTCTTTGTCAGCCAAAAGCTTCTTTAACTCATCAGCACTACATCAATGAAATAACACAATAAGTATATAACAAACTTGTTGATTTAATGAAAGCTAAAACCATATTTTAATAAATAATTTTTTTTACCTTTTGTCTATTAGATATACAATTATGACATCAGCCTCTGTAGGAGAAACATGAGATAACAAGTGTGGTTGATCTTCAGGTGTTGTGGGCCCAGAAGAACTCGGTGAGCTTGTAGAAGCTTCTTGCGGTTTTGGTTCCACTTGTTCTTGAGAACCCCTGAAATTAAGCAGCAAGTATAAAAGAAATATATTTTTGTAGTTTTGTGAATATTGATCATTCATCTCAAGCTCAAGGAACTAAATTACAGCAAGATAATCATAGCAAAGCACAATTTAATAATAAATGGGTCAATTTGGGGAATGTTAGTCTCAAATGGACCCGTTGAAAGGCTATTTTTAATGCATACAACCTCCTATCGTCTTATTTGAACAATTAATATTATTATTGTAACAATTAAGTGAATATCATATCACAATTATGTATAATTGAGTTTATCCACTTAATACCTTTTGCTTACATGAGTTAAAGAAAAATGTAAACAATATTCAAACAAATAACTAGCCCTACAGCAGATTCCAAATGGTTTTACAAGATCATTGATTACAAATACGAAAACTATAATGGCATATTTATTGAAGCTACATCATCTGCAAAAACTCGTACGTTAATCTGATAAAACTATTATAATCAATAATTACGAACTTGTAATATATGACTATGAGTATACAGGTACTCAATTGCCATCTGAAATAGGTATAATTGCCAACCTGAGCAATAGATGCTACTGAACATATGAACCCTAGAGCAAACGATTAATGAAATGTAAGTAGGAAAATTACCAGAACTTGAACATATTCATCCGAGGTCGTTGATCTTCGAATTAACTTTTCAATGTGGTAAATAAATTAATGAGAATGTTATCACAAATCGTATAAACCGCACGCTTTTACGAGGGAAAATAGAGATCGAAATGCGAGTGAGATTACGTTAGAGAGAAGCGAAAAACGGACGGAAAAATTGGTAATGGAGATACAAAGGGTTTGCGTTTTCCAGAAACGTGTGGGCCGACGAGTTTTCCACCGATTCATATTACAATGGCATAGTTTGTTGAAGTTGATCATTTGCGATATGTTTTTAAACCAGGATATAGTTTGGATTATCATTGGAAATCGGATGTCGAGTTTGCTAAATAAAAAATAGGTATTAAACATTTTGATAACAACAGTTTGTAGATCTGTTAAACAACAGTTTGTAGAGCTGTTAATAAGAATGATAATGTTTTTTAAAAATTATTAATTAATTAAATTATACTGTATTATTATAGTCATTAACCTACATTTAAATCGGTTAGTTAATCTTCCTTATCTAGCAACACATTTATCTCTAACGTGAGTTAGTTGTAATATATCTAATTAATTAATACTTCTAACTTTAATAAGTTTTTCTAATATATCCCTCGGGCCAATACATTAGCTGCAATATATGAATTATTTGTCATTCTATTATTCTAATATATTTTGAATAACATTAATAAACTTTAATTTTAACCATTTAGAATATACAATAAATATAAATTTCAGTTTAAATGAAAATTAAATATTCATTAGTTGTATATCTAGGTCCTTTTTAAAACACATTATCGACATTATTATAATTATTAAAACTCTTAAATATTAATCTATGGTGAAAAATCCTTTTTTTTATCATTTAACCATGCCTTCTAAATCTAAAAGAAACAATATATGTACTTTTAAATTATTCCAAGTTAATACCCGAGTTCAGATACACCATATTGTCTAGAGTGGCACTCGAACCTATAATCATATGCTAAAAAATATCTTTTAATATCTAATATAGTGGTACTTTGTTATCCTAAAATTTTTAACTAACCATGATTTTGTTTTTAACTATACTGTATAAAAAAGTAAAGTCGAAGAATTATGAGAGAATTCAAGAGTGCCATTTTTGGCTTTCTTTACTATAAAGTATACAATTAAATCCCACAACTTTAGTCCTTCTATGACAACCTTTATCCCCTTTCACCCCTCTTTCCAACAGTAAAATGTTAAACCATCAAACTAAGTATATATAATGAATCGGTTAGATCGTAACACTTGATCAATCAAAACGGTGCACAATGAGAAGGAAGACCAGTTTCATGGTCAACCATCACCACTTCAGTAACCGTACAATTCAGCACATCTTGCCTCAATTTTGACCCTGCTGACTTCAACCCCTTCAATGAAACTGCTTGATTAAACAGATTCAAAGATGGTAACTTTGAAGCCGATGGCATCTTCCCATTTGGCAAATAGTTTCTAAAATCATCCTTCAACAATGGAACCTCAAAATCAGTCTTGTTATGGTGCACCACATTGTCTTTAGCACTAATATGCGCACCTGGCTCCATATGGTTCGTTGAAAAACTCATTTGGTTCGGGAAATTCGGGTACAAACTAACGTACCCTCGAAGATACATCATGTCGATTAAAAACTTCTTCCATGAAGCTTGCCATCCGTTCGTCCTCGATTTAGGGATTTGCACTGGGTTTTCTTTAGCATTTTCGGTAAACCTCATGTTCATGTACACATAAAACTCCCGCCATTGTTTCGGGAAGAAAACCGCACCCCAACTACACGGTAATTGGTGGAGATAAGGCGTGTTTGGATGAATGTGTTTAAAGTACTCGGTTGCATTCCATTTAGGTCGTTCTTTAACCACCTCAACCAAACGTGGCGTGTATAAAGAAATAGACGAGAGTTCGGGTAGGGAAACTTGAGGGTCGTAATGATACGCTAAAAGCGCGTATTTTATCCATAAATAATAATACGGGGACACTTCGATATCGTCTTCTAGAAGAAGGCCAAAATCGTCATCGGATGACGGGTACCAACTTTCGCTAACCGCTCGTATAAGCCCGCCTTGAATGATTCGTCTTCTTAAGGTTTTAGGCCCATGAGGCCAATCGAAGTTGTTTACGAGTTTAAGAGTTGAGTTGTCGACTCGAGTATCCATGTTGAAGCTTATGGGGACCTCGTCCCCTAGGTAAAACGCGTCTTTTAACGACTTGAGTAGCCTTGCTAGTGAGTTGACTCGGTTTTGAGTTATGATGTTCACTGATATCCTCATTCGGTTCCAATCTGCGAGTTGCAGTTGTTAGAAACTAATCATTATACTCGTTAAAATGCAACAAGATTAAAAAGTGGTTAATGAATAAAACCATATGACCTTATACCACTCTTCTTAAAAAAGGTACTAAAAGCCACATATATTAACTCATCTTTATGTAAAACATAGTCAATTATATAAAACATCATATTTGTTGTTTTGAAACGTTTAGAGAGGAATCAAACATAATATTCAAATATCATTTAAAATTAAAAAAAAATGTATTAATACACTGTAGATGAATAATATTTTTTTTTTTTTACTAAATGGCACTTTCGAATTGTTGTAAATGTAAGTAGATATATAAAGCTTACTTGGTAAAGCTGTTGAGCGTAAATCGGCCATCCAAAGAGTCTTTGAAATAGATGGTCTAGGCAAATGAACCAAAGTCGAGCTATTTGAATTACTTTCTGTAGCCATTTTCAACACTTTCTTAACACTCAAATCAATATCATCAACGGTAATCACGACACTCGGATTATGAACCTTGATCAACCCTTTCATACTAGCATAAACCGCTTGTATAACGGGCACTTCTGAGTTGGAAACACCCGAGATCGCACCTACTCCCAAGTCAAAGATCTTGAACCTTCTTTCCCGACACACGGATTTGGGCCAACGCAAGGCTGAAGTGGCTTCCTCACATGAACAAAACCCGGCTCCCGGGACTACAATGTACGCCTTTTTCCCGACGGTTGTTCGGAATTTCTCGAGGAGTGGGGCCAAGGCTTTGACTTCTTCTATTGAGTGGGCGTAGAAAAGGGCGTCGATTTTCTGAGGGTGCATTGCGGCCCATTGGGTGATGTAGCCTGTTGAGAGGGCTCGCCACCATTGGTCATCTCGGACTTGAACCACGTCTTTGAAAATGACAGTGGTTTCTGACACGTAGGCAAGTCTGTGCTCACTGTCGCCCCAAGTTTCTTTATCTTTTGGGTCGACAGGTAACACAAATGAACCTGCGTTCCTATACTTCTGAAGTTGATAGCTGTAGAATAAAATCGAACGAATTAATTATCAAGTTACTATAATTAATAGGAAAAATACAAAATACTATGATTATAAACCGAAAATCAAACAAGACCGTGTTATGTGAAGATTATATTTGTTTTAAGATGTAAAACATATCAAATGATAAAACTTTTATAAATGTAATTGAAAAGGAAGCAGTTGACAAAATAATTTGAAAAATAATATTAGGTATTGGTTGATGCATGCTTCCTGTAAAATTAACAAGAGTTTGAGTGTAGTTGTCGTTATAATCTTAGGTATTGTTAAAAGTGAAAGTGGACTCATATTTTTATAATAGTTAATGTAGCATATCTACACACTATATATAGCATTTAGGTCACAATATATAGCATTTAGGTTACAAAATATAGTTATGAGGTATCAATTACTGTATTGCACAGGGATCCTTTTACTAATAATTAAATGTGTTGGAGTCGTATTATAGCTAACTAAGGAGACTTTTGAGTTTATAACTTGAAATCAATATAAATGCATTGACCGTTGAATACCAATCAAATTTGATTATAAAGATGACGTGTTTTTGCATGAAGTTAGTTAAATGATGTAGCAATTTAATTTATTGGATTTGTACCCGATCCATTGTGGCTAGCAAGTCAAATATATCATGTTCACTTATTCATGGACATTCTCACTTAATTATTTTTTATAAGCATCGCCTAATCATTAAATAATAACAACACCTATTGAATTTATAAACATTGCTAATAATATAATAATAATAATAATAATAATAATAATAATAATAATACTAATAATAAATGAATTTCTCTCTTGAAATGGTAACAAATAGGATTATTTAATTTAATTTATTTTACTAAAAATGATTAAATCCTTGTGAACATATACCTTAGATGCAAATCTTCTCCTGTCATAAACGTGAAAGGCGTCTCAATAAAAAGAGTTTTGATGAGCTCTGCTGAGAGAAACCAAGAGCTTGAAAGAAAATCGACCTATTCATAGCATTATAAATTGGTTAACTTTAATTTGCAAAAAATATTATTTACTTATAATCTTCTTAATTCTTTATAGTAGTATAAAGTAATAAAATTTTACAGAAAAACATTAAAAGAAAGTAATAAGCCTGTTAAATTACCGTCAAAAGTAATTAAACAAACCTGAACAATTTTATCAACTGTGATGTCATATGCAGGATCAGGCAAATAAATCCCAGCTTCCTTCGATCTAAACTTCCGGTAACTCGGAAACGTAAAATCCTTCTGCCGGAATGGCAAAATCCTCCCGATACTCCCCAAAACCGAGTTCTTATACTTCTCCGTTCCGGCAACATGTGACAAAATTTGAAGCATTTTCGTCCCAGGAATCATATCATCATCCAAAATGTACACCAAATCGGCTTCCGTCTGTAACGCCATTTGAAACCTCCCGTAATACTTGAAATCATAACTCGAACTAACGAAGCTTATTCTCGTATCATTGTAGCTATCGACAATTCGTTTCAAACCGAGCTCGTTTGGGCTCCCAAATGAAAGCACCCAAACATGGTGAAATGGGAGTGTTTGGTGTAGTAACGACTCGATTTGCGAGCAAAGCGTTTTCCGCTTAAAATGATTTAAAATAACCGTAATTTTTGGGATATTTTGCGGTGTCCGCATATCCCATTTCGACTTCATTGCCATTAATTCGGTTAAAGATTCGGTGCCCAAATTCTTGCTTTGAAAATCAAGCACTTCGTCGTAAAGTTCCCGTTTGATCTTGATCATAAGTGCGTCGTTGGACTTTTTTTGTTCGAATTCGATTTTCTCGTGTTCACAAACTTCTAAAGGAGTTGAGATCACGGGTTGCGGTTCGAGAATCAAGTTAGAACTCGATTCTTGGTACCGGCTAATAACGTGTGGTGGGACTATGTAATGTTTCCATTGTTGCGCGATTCTTGAAGCCCATGCGAAATCGGGCTTCGGGGTGCGTAAATCGATCGACGGGCTCATGTAGTAAAGCAAGAAAGTAGCATAAACCGCAAATGCAAATTGAAGGCAAGTGAGAAGGGTCACGAGTCGGGCCGATGTGCTCTTTTGTGGCCTCCATTTGCTCGATTTATTGACACCCGTTTCGCCCAACATTCCGTCTAAGTAATCCGAGCTTCTCGTGTCCGGGTTTCGGGCTAACCCCATTTCTAAAACCAATTTCAAATCGATATGTTTATTGAATCAATCGGGCTAAATGAAGGATTGATTTGTGTTGGTTTTGAATTAGGGATTTTGGTGGGTTTTAAAGATGAGGGAATTTTGTAGTAAAAGATGTAAAATACGTAGATTATATATATAGAAAGGGTGGGGGAGAAGCAATTAGCATGAGAATTGCAAGAAAGTGTCACATGGGGTTAACGACGTCTCATGAAGATTAATCCCACTTCAAGAAACCTAAATTGAAAAGCCACTTTTGTTGCCGTACATACGGCCTTCCAATGCGTATTCATTGCTACTTTTATTATATAAATGAAAATCTTGGCTTAAAGTGTAAGTTTATACCATTATTTATGTAACGTATATATCTATTTAGTTATTGTTTGATAATAAGTTTTATACATCTTTATAAATGTCAAAATGGCAATTAAGTTATAAATATATATAGATCAGTAGAGATTTATTATATTGAAAAGTTACGATGTTAATCTATACTACTATTAAAGCATTTAGGCTACTAATATTAGAAGGCCTAAATGCTTTAGAAGATAAAAAATAATAAAAACGGAGCTTAGAGGAATCGAACCCGTGATCATTTGGGGCTTAGGTGTGTGTGTTAACCACTTCAACTACTTGATTACTTTGATTTATTCCAGATACTAATATATATAAGTTTTTACGTCACCAGAACTCAACCATCATTTTTCTATTTAAAAGGCCCATATTTACTTCCACAAAAAGACCAATTTCGGATTTGATACTACCATCACTAATGTCGGAACCAACCATCACTACGCACCACCACTCATCACCATCGTTATTGCCACCACCACCGGTATTGTCGTCACTTCGAAATATAGTTACCGGTACCCGCCGCCGCATTGCGCGGATACCCTGCTAGTATTTAATAAAATCATTTTCTGCTACGAAATTTAGTTCTTAACTTTAATAGTTTAATGTGCAAGATCCATCACATTGATGATGCTTTGCGTATGCACAAAACAAACAAATTAAATTGCACTGAAAGACCAAATTGTCAATCCCAAATTTCAAGACCAATAGTTTCTCCTAACTATTACAAGTACATATTTAAAATTAGGGATTTGCTAACCATTGCCCTTAGGACAATGATTAAGAATGGATAGAGTGGTTTTTGTACAATTAATGATGCATAACTAATCAAAGGTGGTTATTAAAATGCATGGAGGTGGTTTTTTATTAGTTAATGTACAATGATTTAAAGCCAATAAAAATTTCTTAAACATTGCCCTAAGGGCAATGGTTAACATTTTCCTTTAAAATTATAATAGAATTTAATAACATCAAAAAATATATTACTCCGTAATAAAATTAGAGGGAGAAGTCCACTTACAACCTTTTTCATGAAGTGAAAATCCGGAAAACAAAAAGTCAAAAACCCTTTTCTTCTTCAGCAAAACAAGCTCCCAAGTATCAAACTACAAGCTTACACACCTGAATAATTTAAGAAAGTCAAAGATGGTAAGGGTTGACTTTTTTTGCTCGTATGAACATGAAGCAAATTGATCCCTGTGGCTTCTTGCCAAACTTTGGCAACCCATTCTGGGAAAGATATAGATAAACAGAGTATTCGGGGTTGATCACCTAGCCGTGGATGTACATCATTTAAAATATATATCGAATAATACACAAATTGGAATTCAATTCCATTACCAAGGGTGTTTGGATAACTTTTTCTTAGTAATTTCTATGTAATTCAAAAACTACATCATTCATTGTAGTTCAAATACTTAGCAAATGATTATGAATTCAATTACATTTCTTTATTGGTCTAACCAGCTTAAATATTATATATATTTTTTACTTTAAAACCGTTTGTATATATTAAATTAAATTTATAAAAATAAAAGAAAATAAAAATCTAAAAATAAATAAAAATAAATAAGATACAAAAATAAAATTAAAACTAAAATTAAATAAAGCATGTATGAATTTGAACTCCAGCTAAAAGTTTTGTAACTAAACGCAACAATCATCAATCACAACATAATTCAATTCATTCATAATTCAGTACCTGTACGAATGATTTGGTAAACCAAAACACACATCTAAACTAATCGTTTCTACTGCATTCAAAGATTTTGATGTCTCTTGATGTTATTTATGAATCTTAGGGAAATGGAGGTTTTCTTGGTTTTACAGGGAAAGCGGTACTAAGTAGGGTGTTGTTTGTTTTTGAAGAGATAGAAGGTCTGCAATCTGCGGACCACATCTGCATAGAAGATTTAGACCAAACGTCTGCAGTCTATAAGAAGAAGACTGTTTGTTTTTTTAATGTCTGCAGGTTGATAAAAAAATTAAGTGGCAGTATTTGTGTGGATGGTGGCGGGTTGTGGTGGCAGTGGGTGGTGGTGGCAGTACATGGTGGTGGGTGGTGGCGGTAAATGGTGGTGGGTGGCGGTGGGTGGTTGTGGCGGTGTGTGGTGGTGGTGGCGGTAGATGGTGGTGGGTGGCGGTGGTGGTGGGTGGTTGTGGCGGTATGTGGTGGTGGTGGGTGGTTGTGGCGGTATGTGGTGGTGGTGGTGGGTGGTGGCGGTAGACGGGGGTGTGTGGTGGTGGGTGGCGGTGGCGGTACATGGTTGTGGGTGGTGTGGTGGTGGGTGGTTGTTGCGGTATGTGGTTGTGGCGGTATGTGGTGGTGGTGGGTGGTGGTGGTAGATGGTGGTGGGTGGTGGTGGTGGTAGATAGTGGTGGGTGGTGGCGGTAGATGGTGGTGGGTGGCGACGGTACGTGGTTGTGGCGGTACGTGGTGGGTGGTAGTGGCATTAGGTGGATGCGGTAATTGGTGGTGGCGGTAGGTGGTGGTTGGTGGTGGGTGGCGGTGTTGGTATGTGGTGGTGGTGGTAGATAAACTGTTTTTAGGTGTAGGTAAAATGACTTCCAAGCTTGAAAGACTATGGTCCAAGTATTCTCCAAGCAGACCTCAAAAAGACTTTTTCCCATTTTCTGACTTCCAAAAAACAAACAATCTTTTTCCAAAATGTCTTCCCGCCTGCAGACATAAGACCTCAAAAAGACTTTCTGGGAAAAAACAAACGCCACCTAAGTGTTGGTGATTTGTATCACCAATATAATTTAAGTGTAATGGGATAAACTTGTTGACCAAATGTAATCTTAATAAATATTAAACAAGTAAGGATGGTGCGGAGTGCACGCTTGTTTAAATTTATTCTGATTAAAATACACTGATTGAACGGGGTCCTGGGGCAGCGCCCCAGGGAACGGGGTCCAAGGGGCAGCGCCCCTGGCGGGGTCCAAGGGGCAGAGCCCCTGGCTGGGGAAATTTTTATTAAGGTTAATATTCCTTTATAAAAATTGTGTCGAAAATTCGAATTCTAGAATAAAACCCGGATTTTCAACCCGTTCGACCCAACCCTAATTTGACCCGATCTTGGCAGTTTGATCGGTTTTATGCGGTTTTGAAACTGCATTCTAGCAGTTCTAAGCGGTTGGTGAGAGATGGAATTAAGCATCGTTTTGGTCATAATTCACTGGTACGAAATTTCTCAAACACACACAAATTCTCTGTTATTTGCAATTGTGATTTTATCCGATCGAAGATTTCGTAGTACCGACGAAATACTTTGATCTGAAAGTGTTTCACGACTTCACAATTTTCCAAGTTACCGAAATCTAACCAAAAATTTTCTAACACTAAGAGTTGCTATATCATACAATATACGGAATATTTACTTTTTACTATCATAAACAAAATGGGCTATAACTTGAAATTCCATTTACTTGGTTATAATAAAGACGGGCCCTAAAGATTACGTACATGATTTTTGGAGTTTGTCTGTATGTTTTCTTATTAAGATATCAGACACCTTAACTACATACCTAGGAATGTAGAAAATAAAATGTACTCATACAGTGGTATTTTACCCTTCATCTTAATTTTATTGTCCACATTTAGTTAATTTCTTTCTTTCAAAATTGATAGGTTTAGCTGATTTTTTGTGGTATTTTTCTAATAAATTTATCCTACGTACATAAACGCATGCATATATACACACAAATACGTATTTGTATTATGATGTAAATGCATTTTGAAAAGGATGCACTATGAGGCTTACGCAAAGTCTGAATGTTTTTGGCCAATCATGTAATTTATGCTAGAGTTTGTATCTATATACTAATTTAGTTTATAAACTGACAGTTGCAAAATTTGTTTGACCCTTATCCGGATAATATTCTAACAATATTGTTTGTATCCTACACGCTTTACATGATTATAACACATTAACTGTGATCGATATTGTCGAGTTAATGAATCTTCTTTTTCTCAAAAGAAAAACAAACAAAAAAAAAAAAAAAAAAAAACTTTTGGTAGCGAGTTAGCAACAATGTAAAAGAAAATCTGTATGTCTTGAAGTTTAGGAATAATTACATTTGCAGTTTCCCATCCTTTTCAATCTTTTTTTCTATTTGTTGTACATTTAAGTGAAACCTTACGTTTTTAACTTTGAGCCCGAAATCATATAAAGTACATTACCTTATATATACATTATATTAATGGTTAAGAAATTATTATTCATAAATATTTACAATGTTCCCCTAAGGTTTTTAAAAGTTACATTTTTATCGTAAAGTTTTTTAAATGTTTGACCATTGAGAAAACCATCTTGAACACGTGCTCCATCTAAATCATGTCTTACTTTATAAATTGATAATTTTACAGGTGCAATTTTGAAAAAAAAAATCTTAACTAACGCCACATTTAAAAGAAATTATTGAAAATTCTATAATCTTTTTAAACTTGAACTAAAATTGATTTCTATTAAGATCTTATTTAGATATCAAATGCAGAATTAAAAAACATATCAAATAATTCTAAGCTTTGATTTTTTTTATTTTATAAATCACCTTAAAAACTCATAATTTATAAAATATGCATTTTTACCTATTTCACATAATATTTTAAGATATTCAAGAAAATGTTCATTATAATGTTTTGTTCATGAATATAGAATATAAATACCTAGCAAAATTGAATCTAAATCTTCAGTAAAAAATATATATTTTAAAATCCATAGTACCGCGTGGTAAGCCATTACCTCGTTATATATCATTTCCAGTTTAAATAGATTATATATTCATTTAAATATAAGTTAACTGATATATGCTCTTAAAGCATATGTCAGAACAACTTTTATTAATATTTTATGAAAAACTGGTTATGAAAAAATGTTAATTAAACTTAATAGCTGGAAACTTGATTTAGGTGAGACCATATACAAACTTATTTTTTTGAATTTTGGAAAAAAATATCATTTATTATGAATATGCAAGACAAAGCCATTAAATGGATTGTCACATTTTCAACCCTTCATGTCTTCTCCATCAAATCTATGTCTACTTATTTACCTTTCATTTGTATGTACATGTAATGCAAGGGTAAAACTTTTAGTATAAATACCCCATGAGATGGATGAATAAAATGCACCTCAACACTTTCATAAGTGTTTACATACTTCTCTTCCTCTCTTCTTTCTAGTTATTGTTCTTCATCTTATGTTCTTGTTATAGATGTAGCAAGTTCTTTGATGAAGTGCTAATAGGGTCATAATCATATCTAATTTATAACACGTTATCAGCACGAAAGTTCTTAATCGAGGAAGATCAACTCAATCACAAGGTACATTCAATTAATCAAGTTAATTACATAAGGTAAACAATTTCTTAACATAAAATTGTAATATAATTATCATAATAAACTAAATGAAACCAAACATATTCTATCAAGGACATTATGATGACATTTGGACTACTAATCTTGGGACTACTAACATACTTACATTTATGATTATTCTAATTTTATTCTTATGTTTACTAACCATTTTAATTTATGCAAACTAACATTTACATTTATGTCTTCTAACTTTTAATTATGCAAACTAACATTTACTTTTATTGCATCTAACTTTTATTTTATGTTACTAATATTTATTTATGTTACTACATTTATTTATGTATGCTAACTTTCATTTATGTATACTAACGTTTATTTATGCATATTATATTTTTCTTACTAATTCATATAACATTCACTAATATATTTACAAATATGTTTTATGTAATTTATTACTTTAATTATTCTCTTTATTAAAAAAAAATTATATATATATATATATAACGGCTATATATATAACGGTAAAAAAATATATTTTAATATTAAAAATTTACAACGGCTATAAATTTTTACACTATAAATAAACACATCATCCACACTTCTTTATACCACAAAAATAATTTCTCTCATCTTCAAAATCAAGATCAAGAATGATTCACCCGCTTTTGATTTTTGTAATTGTATTAGTTTTAGCACTTGGCATCCTAATTAGTAATCTCCCTCCTGATGTATTTTATCCTTATTTGTTCATGTATGGGATGATTGTTCTCCCACTGCTGTTTTGTGCACTTCATATTGATATATATGGATTCTAATTTTTAAATTTGTTTTTGTTCAAAATATATAGTTTCAAAATGTCTAGTATTGTAAAGCGTGAGCTAGCTGCACTTGAAGTTACTGGGAAAAACTATATGCAATGGACCATCGATGTTTTACTAATTCTTGAATCGATGGGCATTCATGAAACTATAAATGAAAACAATGAATGCTCATCCCAAGACAAGGCAAAGGCACAAGTGTTTCTTCGTAAACACATTGATGACATGTTAAAATTTGAATATCTTGATGTCACTGATCCATGTGTTCTTTGGATGTCTTTAAAAGAAAGATTTGATCATCAAAAGGAAGTTATACTTCCAAGTGCCAAAGATGAATGGCGAAATCTGAGGTTCCAGGACTTTAAAAAAGTAACTGAGTATAACTCTGCTTTGTTCAGAATCTGTTGCCAACTTAAATTTTGTGGGCAAACGATTACTGACGAAGATATGTTGGAGAAAACATACTCCACATTCCATGCATCAAACATAAACTTAATTCAACAATATCGATTGCAAAAGTTCAAGAGGTATTCTGAACTGAATACTTGTCTCCTTGTTGCAGAGCAAAATAATGAGCTCTTAATGAAAAACCATGAATCTCGTCCAACGGGATCAGTAGCAATTCCTGAAGCAAATGCTACTAATACTGATGGTCCTAGAAACAATACACGTGGACGAGGACGTGGTCGTGGTTATGGACGAGGCCGTGGGCATTTTAATCGAAATCCAAACCATAACAATGGTCGTGGAAAAGGCAATTATTATAATCGTGGTCGTGGTCGTGTTTATAAAAATAATGATTATAATGCCACTAAAAAGAACAATGTCCAAACACAAGATAAGGCCAAAGGGGCAAGGTATGATGCTGGTAAATCAAAGAATGCTGAGAGTTGTTGTTACAGATGTGGTTGCGCGGACCATTGGTCTAGGACATGCCGCACACCTGCACATCTATGTGAACTTTACCAAGCTTCCCTCAAAGGAAAGGGAAAAGAAGTAAATATCGTTGATAATGTTGAAACTAACAACATGGAATTCAACATTGATGATATTACCAACCTCAGTACTCTCGATTTCTGCAATGACATGGAAGACATTGATTAAGGAAATCAGTGGTTTGTTGTAGCCTGTTTTTACTTGCTTTCTGTCTTATGTAATATATTTCCTTTCGGCAAATGAAGTCTGTGTTATGTAATATATTTCCTTCAATAAATGAAGTTTCTTTATAATAACCTCATTATTTGTTTTTCATATGTGAAGTTCAATATGAGTTCAAATGGAGCACAACATCAAGGAAATATTGGAGATCTTTTAATAGCAGATAGTGGTACTACACATACTATCTTGAAATCAAAGAAATACTTCTCCAAAATAAACCCAACAAAGGGTTCAATACGTACTATATCGGGTCCTGTAGACTTGATTGAGGGAACTGGAAAAGCTAATTTCATATTACCTAATGGTACAAAATTCCAAATAGATAATGCCTTATTTTCTCCAAAGTCAAGCAGAAATCTATTGAGTTTTGGTGATATATATCTTAACGGATATGACACGCAAACCAAAACAATAGATAATAAGAAATTTATGCTTATTATAAATGACAATCGAGTGTTGGAGAAACTACCAAAATTTGATTCCAATTTACACCATACATATATAAATAAAGTAGAATCAAATATGGTGGTTAAAGAAAAACATTGTGATCCTGGGATATTTAGTTTATGGCATGACAGGTTAGGTCATCCAGGATTAACAATGATGCGAAGAATAATTGAGAATACACATGGTCATCCATTGAAGGACCAGAAGTTCCCTCAAACAAGAAATATGAAACCATGTACGTCTTGTTCCCTTGGAAAATTAATTATAAGACCTTCACCGATGAAAGTTGACAAGGAATCACCTAGATTTCTTGAAAGAATTCAAGGTGATATATGTGGACCAATTCATCCACCATCTGGACCATTTAGATACTTTATGGTCTTGATAGATGCATCTAGCAAATGGTCTCATGTTTGCCTATTATCATCTCGTAATATGGCATTTGCAAAATTTCTTGCTCAAATCATTAAACTTAGAGCACATTTCCCTGATTATACAGTCAAAAGAGTAAGACTGGACAATGCTGGTGAATTTACTTCCCAAGCATTCAATGACTATTGCATGTCTGTAGGGATTGTTGTTGAACATCCAGTAGCTCATGTACACACACAAAATGGTTTAGCTGAATCATTAATTAAACGTCTACAGCTAATAGCTAGACCATTGATAATGCAAACCAAACTTCATGTTTCCATATGGGGTCATGCAATATTATATGCTGCATCATTAATTCGCATAAGGCCAAGTTCATATAATGCATACTCTCCCTTACAACTTGCTTTTGGTCAAGAACCAAATATTTCTCATCTTAGAATATTTGGATGTGCTGTATACGTTCCTATTGCACCACCACAACGTACAAAGATGGGTCCCCAAAGAAGGTTGGGTATATATGTTGGATATGAGACAAAGTCTATTATAAGATATCTTGAACCTTTAACAGGTGATGTTTTTACAGCACGTCTTGCTGATTGTCAATTCAATGAATCGGTTTTTCCACCATTAGGTGCAGAAAAGAAAAACCAAGAAAATGATGTCTCATGGAATGAACCTTCTTTGTCATATCTTGATCCTCGCACAAAACAATGTGAAACAGAAGTTCAAAAGATAATGCATTTCCAAGAAATAGCTAATCAATTGCCAGATGCATTTACTGATACAAAAAGAGTAACTAAATCATATATACCAGCTGTTAATACTCCAGCTCGAATTGAAATTCAAAATAGGCAATCTGATGATAAAGTCACTCAAGAATCTAAGACACGCTTGAAGCGTGGAAGACCAATTGGTTCAAAGGATAAAAATCCTCGAAAAAGAAAACCAACAGAAAATGCAATTGATCATGAGGAAAGTGTTCCTGAAGAAACACAAAACAATCCTCCGGTTGAGGAAAGTAATGCTATAGAAAATATTGATGAGAAATTTTCTTATGCTGTCGCATGTGATATTATGAATGATGATTCTGAACCACAATCTGTTAATGAATGTCAAAATAGACATGATTGGGTTAAATGGAAAGAAGCTATACAAGCTGAACTGAATTCTCTCAACAAGAGAAAGGTATTTGGACCTATTATTATGACACCTGGAGTTGTGAAACCATTAGGGTATAGATGGATTTTTGTTCGAAAGAGAAATGAGAAAGACGAAATTGTAAGATACAAAGTTAGACTTGTAGCACAAGGTTTTTCTCAACGACCTGGAATTGATTATGAGGAAACATATTCTCCAGTTATGGATGCAATCACTTTTAGGTATTTAATCAGCCTTGCAGTCTCTAAAAAGTTAGAGATGCGTCTTATGGATGTTGTTACTGCTTACTTATATGGATCACTTGATAGTGATATATATATGAAAATTCCTGAAGGATTTAAAATGCCTGAAGCATTGAATACAAAAACTAAAGAAATGTATTCAATTAAACTACAAAGATTTTTATATGGGTTAAAACAATCTGGACGCATGTGGTATAATCGTTTAAGCGATTACTTGACAAGTAAAGGTTACAAAAATAATACTATTTGTCCATGCGTATTTATTAAAAGAACAACATCTGGATATGTGATCATAGCTGTATATGTTGATGATCTAAACATCATTGGAACGAATAAAGAAATTCTTGAAGTTATTGAACTTTTAAATCAAAAAATTTGAAATGAAAGATCTTGGGAAAACCAAGTATTGTCTTGGATTACAAATTGAACATTTGCCTAATGGAATACTTGTACATCAGTCGAATTATACAGAAAAGATCTTGAAGCGTTTCAATATGAACGAAGCCAAATCTTTAAGTACTCCAATGGTTGTTAGATCACTAAATATTGACAAAGATCCATTTCGCCCATGCGAAGAAAATGAGGAGGTTCTTGGTCCAGAAGTACCATACCTTAATGCAATAGGTGCCCTAATGTATCTTACTAAATGTACCAGACCTGACATTTCTTTTGCTGTAAACTTATTAGCAAGGTTCAGTAAATCACCGACAAAAAGGCATTGGAACGGGATCAAGCACATATTCCGATACCTTCGAGGAACTAGTGACTTAGGATTATTTTATCCTCATGATTCAAAACAAGGATTGATTGGTTATGCAGATGCAGGGTATTTGTCTGATCCTCATTAAGCAAGATCTCAAACTGGATATGTCTTCATGAATGGAGGTACTGCAATTTCCTGGCGTTCTCAAAAGCAAACACTTGTTGCCACATCTTCAAATCATGCTGAAGTAATAGCACTAAATGAAGCAAGCAGAGAATGTGCATGGTTAAGATCAATGACGCAACTCATACTAACTTCATGTGGACTGGATAAAGATAAAGTCCCAACTTTAATATATGAAGATAACGCGGCATGTGTTAATCAAATGAAAGAAGGATATATCAAGAGCGACAGGACAAAACATATTCCTCCAAAGTTTTTCGAATACACTCAAGAGCTTATAAAGAATCATGAAGTTGAGATAAAGTATGTTCAATCCAGTAACAATGCAGCAGATCTCTTCACGAAGGCACTTCCCACTGCAATCTTTAGAAAGCATGTATCGGGTATCGGAATGCGACATGTGCATAACATGTGAAGAATAGTGATTACATAAATGAGGGGGAGTAAACTATGCACTGCACTCTTTTTCCCTTCGCTAAAGTTTTTTCCCACTGGGTTTTCTTTAGCAAAGGTTTTTAACGAGGCAGTAGTAGTTGGAAAATGTGTCATCCAAGGGGGAGTATTATGAATATGCAAGACAAAGCCATTAAATGGATTGCCACATTTTCAACCCTTCATGTCTTCTCCATCAAATCTATGTCTACTTATTTACCTTTCATTTGTATGTACATGTAATGTAAGGGTAAAACTTTTAGTATAAATACCCCATGAGATGGATGAATAAAATGCAACTCAACACTTTCATAAGTGTTTACATACTTCTCTTCCTCTCTTCTTTCTAGTTATTGTTCTTCATCTTATGTTCTTGTTATAGATGTAGCGAGTTCTTTGATGAAGTGCTAATAGGGTCATAATCATATCTAATTTATAACATCATTCAAATTTTCAGGAATGTAGGAGAGTCAAAATTTGTTGAGAGAGCACTCGCTCGGTTGGACTTGGGTGCCAGATGGCCGAATTTTAAAGGCTGGCTAAGTTTGACGAGTATACCCCAAGGCCTAAGCAGTCAAAGCCGTATAATGGTCAACCTTTTGACTCATTGTTAGAAAATTCGAACAATAATCAGTTCTAGTTCTTATAATTTATCAAAAGTAGTTAGATTAAGTTATTAAATACGGAGTATATGTTTACATGTTTCGGTAACATGATAATCTTGTTAAGTGAAAATGTCTCATATATCCAAACGATATTAAAGGTATCGCTGACAATGATGAAGTTGAGTGCTTAACTTGTCGTCATGCTAAAATTGTATAATGAAAACAACTTAAATCGAAACTAGTAAGCACACATAAATAAGAATATTAAGTTTATGTAAATTGTTTAGCATATACGCTAGTATATAAATAGTAAACAAACAAAACTACTATTCGTCTATTTGTATTATTTGGTTCTTAAGGAAAAACCAAAACCAGATTAAAAACCAAAATAAGATCGGTTCTTTCAATCAAGAATCCGAACCAAATAATACAATCTGAATTATCTAATTAAAATAAGCACCATGGCAGCGCGAAGCACGACTCCGACGTTACGAAATACTCCCTCCGTCCCTTAATAAAGTTCTCATTTGTGTTGGGCACAACATTTTAGGAGATAGTTAGTGGTGGGGTATTTGGTATTACTTTTGATTAAATTATAAGGTTTGATTGGAGAGAGAAAGTGTTTTAAGAGATAGTTAGTGGTGAAAGTATTGGTAATAATATAATTATATTAAGTGGGCCCCTTATGTTTGAGAAATGAGAACTTTATTTAGGGACAAAATTTGAAGGCAAAATGGGAACTTTATTTAGGGACGGAGGGAGTAACTCATAGTGGTGGTGTAAGGCGTGTCACAAGATAAAATGCGATAAAGCGGCATAAGACTCACCTTATCGCGGGCTTTTTTGTAGCGGGTTATGAAATTTGATTTTATTAAAAAAAATAATGATACATAATTATAAATTTACATGTAACATTTTTTGTAAATTCACATATGAATTATCACATAAATTAATAGATATATAATTTAATATAAACTTGATATACAAAAATATATATAAATTATACGTAATAAACAGTTTGACACCTTAAATCATGTCTTAAAACATGTCACCGCTCATCATGGCTCATAAGTTTAAGAGTAAATTACATGGATAGTCTATGTGGTTTAATCCGAGTTTTGGATTTGGTTCCTAAGTTCTAGAAATTACACTGATGGTCACTAACTATCAGATTTCGTATCAGATTTGGTCCTTACACTATGCGTAATGGGTGACCGATACCATATCGGTCACCCCTGCCACATCTGCGCCACATCAGCTTTCTCTTTCCTGATCAAACACATGACCAAACAGTGACCAAAGTGGCATAAGGGGCGACCGAATCGGCGACCAATTTTTTATTTTTTTTTTTAGAAATTTTGTTTTATTAATATATATATAAGTAAAATATATATTTTATATATAATATATTATTAAATTATTAATTATATATATATATATATATATATATATATATATAATATATATATATATATATATATGCATTTCAAGGGGAAAGAGGAAGGGACACGCCAACCATGAAAGGTCGGCAAGTCGACCGGTGAGGCAAAGAGGACGCGTCCTCGGCGAGCTCCGTAAGAGGGGAGACGCGTCGCCGGTGCTGAGATGGCGGTCGCGACCAGTCCAATGGTCATGCGTTACGGGTGGTCTTAAAGTGGATGTATGTTAACAAAAACTGTTAACTTATATTAAATGCCTAAAATACCCTTTTTAACATTTTATTTATTTTTTATTTCTCGCTGGAATCAAGCATAGATCCAACCACCTACTACAACGTTGTCTTCTTCTCCGGCACACACCACGGTCGGCCACCAGACACCTTTAAAACCACCCCTCTCCAGCACACACCTCGCCTACTGCAACAAGATCTGTAGTTTTTGACAGAAACCCACACTAAAGCAATGGGTGTATCTCTACACACAAAAAGCCTCTCTCTATCTCTATATATCTCCCACTCACATGTTATCTATCTCCAGCGAATATCAAGTTGAAGTATTATATACTAGTCATTGTGATTGTTGATCAGTTTATCAGAAGCGATGTGTACATCAATGGCGGCCAAGATCTGGTTGGAACCCTCGATTTTAAAATTAGGAGGAACCCTCGATCGATCTGGTCGGAACACTCAGTGATTTAAAAATTTGTTCAGGTTATTAATTAGTAAGTTTTTCCAGAATTTCTTATTAGTGGCATGATGATGAAATTTTTAGTAAAAGAAACGATACAGATTACAAAGCAGTTGACTTTTGATTATACAAAGCTTTTGTGCAGGTATCTTTAAAAACCAATTTTGATTATAAATTCTAATAAATTATTGTAGGTGAGGGTGGATTTAGCTGGTTGGAGGTGGTGAGAGGCTTCTATCACCCTCCTCGAAAAGCAGAAGCAAAATCATCCCTAAACGGATGAAATCCATCTCGGGCCGCATAAACTACCATCGTCTTGTCTTCTCCGGCAGCTAAAACGGCTGGAATCATCCTCCACTTCTCCGGCAGAATAGCAGATGTAGTCATGGGCCACTAAACGAACTGGTCTCACGAGTGTGACATGAGCATCTCCCTGGTTCCCAACGCCACCACCGCCTAACTACTCTTCCATTACTAGAAAATTATCATCTTTACTTTCAAAACCCCTAAAATCAAACATACAAATCGGTGAGAGAGTCAGGTGGTGAGTGGCGGTTGTTGTTAGCGACATCGGGGGTGGTGGCGAAGCTCTCGAAATCATATAGCTCCGGCGAGCATCACGTATTTCCGGCGACAATCACATATCTCCGGTGAATGGAGTAGATGAAGAAGATAATTTTGTTATAATTAAAAATTAAAGTATAAAGGGTAAAATTGTCATTTGTGAAATTTTAACAACAAATTCTGACGGCTGTTAGGCTTAGGGATCAAAACCAAAATGAAGTCCGATAAATAGTAACCATCAGTGTAATTTCTGGAACTTAAAGACCAAATTTAAAACTTGAGTCAAACCACATAGACTAACCGTGTAATTTACTCTAAGTTTAAAGTTTGATAGTGACACCACTCCTTACTTTTTTAAAAGCTTGATTTTTATTATTGGACATCACACATTCACTTTCAGAAGGCAAAGGCTTAAAATTGAAAGTTTTAGAGGAGTTTTAAAAGGATGTTATTAATATTGGTTGCAGGGCTTGACCTAATTCTATCGACCCGTAACCTGCCAATAGGTCCGTCATATTTATAAATTTAAAGTGGCCCAAAAATGTATAGTAATTTTTGGCTGTTGTGCTTTTTCTTTTTGGATATTTCACGTGAGTCTATCATTATTTTTTATAATATTTAAATAATATTTTATATATTATCTTTCTAGGTATCTTTTATTTGATTTATTTTATTTTTTGAGATTATTTTGTATAATTATAGTGTACCGATTCATTAAATTTACAACTAATTTATCATGGTTGCATGTCTTCCAAAGGTCAATTGGGATAATAATTGACGAAGTTACCCTAACAAAATTAATAACATGTTAGTTTATAAATATGATTTCTTGAGGTGGCCAAATTTTACTAGTTATGTATGTGACCTAAGTGTTATTTTAAGTATTTGGTCATCTAAAAAAGATATTGAACTTAAAGATCTATAAGAAACCATTTCAGACTTTCTTTAAGCTAACCAATCATTGTTTTTGGAAAGAAAATTTATTATGATAGATAAACTTATCAAATTTTATACCTTACCATTATATAAGGGAAAAAAATATATTATTGTTTAAAATATAAATAAACATACATTTATAGAGTTAAAAATAAAATATGTGATATATCTTTTGATATAGCTCTATGTAAAATACATAACAAATACAACTTAGCATATATTTGATTAGACTATATGTTACATGAATCAAATACACGACCCCAGCATAGATAACCGTATCTATTTACAATTCGCATACATATGATAATACACATTTTAAACAAATATACATACCGTTAAACCTAACACAACTTTCGTAAATTACCTTTTTATTTTTCTTCAAAATCAGAATTGTTTATATTCCTAACAAAGAATTTAATTAATTAGACAAACACAATCCTTTTTGTTTTAATTTCTTGCTAAATCATTCTTCATCTACTGAAAAATCAGGTTCTGTTGGTTTCTGTAACGAACTAACAACACTATTTGACTTAGACCCCGAGTGCAACTTCCCGGCCCTCCTACTCGCACCATGTGGACCGAACCCGGGCTCGGGTCCAACCACTTGACCCGTAAGCATCACCGGGCTAACTTCCGGCTCGTAATCAACACTCCCAAAACTCTCTCTAGCCCGAAGCTCACTCACATTTCTTCTCCGTTTATACCGCCTCCATGCCGCCTGAACAAAACAAGCCGCCCAAGTCCGCCATTGGTGGCTATAAAACCTAAACTTATGTCTCAATTGTTTACTATGCAATCTCCTATATTGTGATGCCACAAACTTTAAATCCTCTGCAATGAGTGCAAAAGCTTCCACTTCAGAAATCGCCTTTACGGTTCGAGTAGAAGACGGGATCACAACACTCGGGCGCGGGTCGAGGGCCCACGTTAAAAGTTCCTCACCACAAAAGTCACCGGGCCCGATCCGGCATGAGTTGAAAAACCCGGTTCGGCCTCCGTTTGTGGTGTATGAATCTAGGTTTCCTCGAATTATGAACAACATTTCGTTGACCGGATCACCCTCACGAACTAAACACGTGCCTTGTGTACATAATGACGGTTTTAGCCTCTCACAGATTGCGTCGAGCATCCGCTCATCCATTTGATCAAACAACGGTACCTAGATCGTCAAATAGAATAGTATTGAAAGTTTAAGGACTAGATTCGCAATTTCATGCAAACCAGGGACCATTTGTGCAATTTACTTATTAAAGAAGGACAGATTTATAAAACTTACTCGTCGGACAAGATCATAGCAGAGATGGCGTTTGATATCTCGTCGAAGGTCTAAAGGAAGATCTTTGAGCAGAGCTTCTTCATCAACCCCTCGAGTTGCTACCCATTTGTACTGATCGTATCTCCGGACAGACTGCCGGAGCTCCGGTGGCAGCTGCCGGTGACGCATCCATTGTTCTGTATCGGTTCTTCTAATCCTCCATTCTTCTAATCGAACAGTTGTTGATTGTAGATACGTCTAAATAAAGATTTACACGATCAATTCATTTCATACGTCATCTTTACAGATGTCAATTAAACCAATTTGCTTTAAAATGGAAGCCAATTGATTCAATTGGATCACAATTCGCTCAAAGTGTTAATAACATATTTTGTAAAAATTACCAATTTGCTTGAAAATGGACCGATTGGTTCAATCGGATCGAAATTAAAATTATTTAAAATTACCTGCATATTACCAATCAACAACGCGAAGAGAACTAGCCCCACTGTGGCAATTATGATTGCAAAAATTATCTCGCCAATGTAAGTGCTCGTTAACAAATTCTGCCCCAAAGAACTGCAGATGTTTAAGAAATTAACAAAACATTAGTGAATTAAGATTCACATAATGGAATTGATTTGATTGTAAATTTTTTACCTAAGATTCTTCAAGCCAAACCAAAGACAATAGAAGTACTTATTGAAGAACAGAGCAGAAGTAACTTGTGATGTAACAGCTTCACCGTAAATCCCAAATTGGTAAAACCCGCTTGTCGGGACACATTTCTCCGATACGTTACTTGATCGAAACCAGTTAAGTCTGTTATTATCGTTAAATCTTTCACAATCAAAGAATTTGTCCTCACAGCTTTTATCTTCAATTAGGCATACGTGTCTCCAGCAGGCTTCTTGTCTTTCTATTGATAAAACATACCAACAAGCTCCTAATACCTGCTCAAAAACCCGATAATTAGAACATGATTTATATTTCAAATTGTGTTTTTAAGGTTTTTTTAGATGATTACATGGCTTGCTAACATGTAAAGCATTAGATTATAAGCAGCTCCAGCCCATGCGGTTTCGGTTACAACACCCGTAGCCCCAACTATTTGGGATGTTAACGGGAATATAAGATAAAGTCTCGGGAGATATTGAAAGATTATAATGAACCGAAGAACGTTTTTTGTGTTAGCCATTGTTGACCCGCTTAAGCTTGGTATAATCAGCCAGATTAGTACCTGTATTACCCCAAAATTCAGACGATTAAAACACGTTTAAATTTCATTAAAATTAATTAAAAAACGAGCTCGAGATCGCGTATACCTGAGGTAACGGGAGGGCTGCGATAACGTCGATAAAAAGACCACCTTTGATGTACTTTTTAGCAATTTTTGAGGAGTCGATCACGAGCTCGCCTCTTCCAAAAACACGGGAAGATGGTGCCACGTAGGCGGTACGAAACCGAACGTATATTTGAATCATGTAAAAAACGTCGGCTATTGATCTCACTATAGTGAGGCTGATCTCGAGTGTGAACCCGATATTGATGCAAACGTTTTCGGTTCGAACCGATGGAAGGTAAAAGAACAAAGGGTCAACAAACAAAGAGATTAAACATGCAATTAAGAAAATATTGTTCCATTTTCGAATTGTTTGGCCTCTAGGATCCAAGATTTTCTTTTTAACTCTCTCGTAATCTTCGGAAAAAACTCGAGATAGAACTTTCGATTTTAACGAAAGCATGTTTTCGTCGGTCGTTCTTTGTTCGGGTACTTGTTTTCCATCAAGATTGTATTTGAGTTTAAACAAATTGTCTTTGTTTGTTGGTGGTAGTTTTGACAGCCCAGAATCATCTTGAAATCTACATAATTAAATTAAAATTCTCATAAACTAAAATTGTATGTTTGATCACAAACTAAAAGCATTCAAAACCTACAAGAACTATAAATGCCTTAAACTAAGCTAATTAAAGAATTTGACCAAGTCAACACAATTATAAACTAAGGCAATTCAAGAATACGACTCACAATTAAGCATAAACATGAAACATTAATCACTAATTAAGCAACTAAAAATCCGAAATTTAAGCAAATTTCAAAGGGGTGAATACCTTACAGATCTTGAATTGGCGTATGACATGATGATATAGTCAAAAGATTGAATCTTTGAACTGGGTTTCGGTTAAAGAACTTAAAATTCTGTTTTTTTAAGAACAAACAAGATTAAGATTTAGGGTTATGAAGAAGAAAGCTGAAAAAGGGGCATGAGTCACCGGAAAATTGACCGGTGATGAGTTGCAGACCGCTAAAGAAGAATATCCATTAATGGTGTTGCTTTAAAAACTATCGAGAAACATGTGAAGTGTAACTAAAACAAAATAGAAATTTAAATTCATCAACTTGAATAAGAAAATTAAAGTGGTTCCCCTCCTTTTAAACCAGGAAGTCCAGGTCAAACATGTGACTGATTCGTTGCAAAAGTAACTTAAAATTTTGTAATCGGTTTTTTTGTCGTATTTTAGACTTAATTAAAGTTTAAACAAAGCCATATTGCCTGGTCAAAGCTTCAAAATTAATCAAAATGTAAGTGAATTTCTGGAAAAAGAAAATGGAGAAAAAGGCATAAAATGGAAGCTTTTAAAAAGAAAAATTGAAAGCTATATATTTTGTGTATCATTAATCCGTGATTATAATAAAGAAAAATCAATTTTAATGCACGAGACACATTTGATCAAATCCCATGGCTTAATATGATTTAATGCCGTGTGAAATCCTAGATTGATCAATGTCTTTGTTTTTTTTTTAAGCATTTTAAGACTGGGCGTAATGGGTGACCAAACCCAGTTTGGTCACCCCTGCCACCTCTGCGCCACATCAGCTTTCTCTCTCCTGATCAAACACACGACCAGACAGCGACCAAATGCCCGTAATGGGTGACCGAATCGGCGACCAATTTTTTTTTTAATTTTTTTTTAGAATTTTCGTTTTATTAATATATATATATAAATATAATATTTATTTTATATATAATATATTATTAAATTATTAATTATTAATATATATAAGGGAAAAAGAGGCAAAAGAGGTCGCTGGAACACACACCCCCATCGGTCGACTTCTCGACCACTCAGCACAGGGGACGCGTCGGGGAGGGAGGGCGGCAACAGGCGGGACGCGTCGGAGGGAGTGAGGTGGCCGGTCGCCGGTCGTGCGTTACGGGTGGTCTAACAAACAGATTATGGGCAGAAAAACAGAGCATCTGATGTCAAGTAATAGGGGTTTGCGATGATAGCATAAAGCAAGACTTAAGTATATGCCAACATTATATTTTAACAACAAAATTACAAGCATGTTGACATTAGAATATAACATAATATGGTTAAGGTAACGAGATGCTAGTTGGCTATATTAAATTAGAATAAAACTATAAGAAGATATAAATACGCCGGATTAAAAAAAAAAATATTCCTTCTTCCTCTCTGTATAGATTAAAAGTTATGTTTAACTCACGCTTGGAAATAGTTTTTTTAATAAATTATATGTTATCATTTTTAATTTAAATTGTATTTAATATCTATAGAAAATATACTTCGTTTATTAGGGGCAGCAATTCCTAACAAGATTAAAACCTGACACATTAACAATCAGGTTTGGGTTGAGCCTAAATAAATCCAGGTAACAACATATCAACCTAACCAAACTACTTATAAATCGGGTTGACGTATGTATAAACAGATCGGCCGTAGACCCGTTTTAGTTCTATAAAGTCTTTCAAATTTCTTTAAAAATACTATAAATCACCTAAACCCCGCAAAAAAATATATTTAAATTTTTGTTTGCCTTTTAAGTTCCTCATGATTACATTGTATTTGGGTCCATTTTTTTTTAATTCTGATCTGACAAGTTAGTTCAAGCCCGCTAACCAATTTGACCCACCAATCTGTAAACTCGGATGGGTCGAGGCTGGGTTACCGTACTTTAAATATGTTCGGGTTAGGTTGATTTTTTTGAACCAGGACTCTAAAAATACCAGGCAACCAACTTGCCAACTTAAAACCGTTAACCAAACCTGATTTGATTGCCACATGTATTGTTAATGACTGGTAGATATATATTTTAGTTATGAAATCTAATTTAAAATCTATTTAACACTCCTAATCTCCAACATGAATCTGACGATGAAAACATATAATTGACTTGGTGATTTTTAAAATAATTTTTATTACTAAAGTTAGGGTCCTTGTATAAAGAATTATACTGTAGGCAGAAGGAATAGCTGGCTAGACATGAATAATGCCATCTCCGGCAAGAAACGTGTGATATGTTTTCACGATAAATCATGTTAAAAAATTGTGAGAAAAATAAAATAAAATTAAATGAAGGGCACATGACGAAGGATTTCCCTGTTTACCCTTAAAACACTTGTAAAACTTGTTACTCATTATATATCATTTTTTTTCTTTTCTAAATGAAAGTATTAATAATTCAGACATTATATCATACAAGTCTTGAATTTGAGAGCTTCATATTATTAGTTAGAAGCCCTAACTAAGTGAGCTAATAAGTCAAATGTTATTACTCAACTATAGTTATTATAACTTTTTAAACTTTAAAAAGCTAAAATTATCACCACAATCATCACTACCGTCACTATCCACCAACAACACCATTAACACCACCACTACCCATCATCCACGCCCCCACGCCATACCACCATCATTACTGCCACCATTACTTATAAAAATATAATTTATATTAAATTTATAGATATTTGCTAACCATTTATTCTTAAAACTATAATTAAGAAAACTTTTAAAAAAAAAAACTTATACAACTTATACCATTAACTATAAAAAAAACAGCTTAAATATATTAACCAATCTAGGAAGATTATATTCTTAAACATTGTACATCTGTACATTAAAATTTTAAAATTCTCTTACTATAACGTTTAGGGCTATATTTAGTATTTTCTAAATTTTATAAATATATCCATTTAACCATTTAAAAATCCCTGACCACATGCTTAACTTAAAAAAATTGTAATAATTTTTAATTACGTCATTGTTACATGTACAAACAACCGTCATGGTCCTCAGTGCTCTTTCTCTCTTTGAACCCGTGAAATACAAGTTATGAAATGTTGACTTAATCATCATCCAATAAATAAATTTGAAATATATATTTAAAAAATAAAAGGAATATATTATATCGAAATAGCACCAACAGTTTCCGTAGATACTGATGGAACGATCAATAAAATATAATGGCCGGCAGTAGCTCTCTTTATATTCTTGAGATTATTATAATGAAATTGCATTCTAGGAAGTCTAAGGATTTTACGTAGTCCTAAAGGATAAATCATAGCCATTAGATCAAGATGGTTAAGATCAAATTCCCCACCTACAGCCACCTATAGCCACCGCCGGCCGCCGCCTCCGGCCGCCGCCGGCGGTGGTGGTGGCTGAAAGTGAAGGTGCTGGTGGTATTGATGTATTGAAACACATGTGTTTCATTAAAACACAACATATTACTTCGAAGCACATGTGCTTCAGGTCACGAAACACATGTATTTCAAGTCACTAAAAACATGAGTTTCTAAACACACAGGGGAACTACGAAGCACATGTGCTTGACGTTATGAAATACATGTGCTTCACTAACAAGAAAAAAAATCAAAACAAGTGACGAACATATCATTATGAAGCACATGTGCTTCATAAAGCCAAGCACATGTGTTTTTGTTCCTGAACACATGTAATTTACAAGCAAGTCATTTCTGTTTGAATCACGAAGCACATGTGGTTGATGTTATGAAACACATGTGCTTCATTATCTGAAACACATGTGCTTGGTTGTACATACTACATATACACTCCTTTATTTTCAAAACAACTGTTATTAGTGAAACACGTATGCTTCTAGTAACGAAACACATGTGTTTCAAGTCATGAAACACATGTGCTTGGCTGTACATATACACTCCTTTATTTTCAAAACACATGTGTTTCAAAAGGTGAAACACATGTGCTTCCAGTCACGACCACCACCACCGGCGGCCACCTCCGACCGCTGTCTGCCGTCCATCGCCGCCGGTCGTTGTCTCCGGCCGCCGGAGGTGGGTGGGGTATTGATGTATTGAAGCACATGTGCTTGTATGGTTTGAATCTTGATCTTGACCTTTGACTTTTTCTTTTTCTTAATCCAATGACTATTAGTTGTCTCTTGAAACTAATTAAAATTCTCGGACTACCTTCAAAATAGATGACCTATTATAATGTAGTTCTATACTTCTATGTTCGTAAATTAATAATGATGTGGACCAAATTCTAATTACAATAATTGCAAGTTTGCAACCCCAACTTTAATATTAGAGAGATAGACAGATACCTTGGGTTGAAGCTGGTTTTGGGCCTGGGGCCCAAAGTGTAATAACTAATCAATGAAGCCACGAACCATGTCTAAAAAATATAAATATTAAATTATTCACTTATTAAAAGATTAATAGAGCTAACAATTCAGTATTTAATACAGATAGTTAGTAATAGGTATTTTAGTAAATACGAAAATGATTATTAAAAAATAGTCCAATTCAAATCCACTACTTTTTAATAAAATAATGTTAATGATATTTAAAAATAAAATTAAGGGTAAAATAATCATTTCGTTAGATTATAATAGATCGTTAGTGGGTAAGTAAATTATCAAAATGTATAACTTATTTTAAAATTGTTATAAATGAAAAGTATATCATTGATGGGAGAAACTATACAAGTGGAGGAATATAAGTTAGTTGATTAATAATTTAAGGATGCTTTTAAGTCATCTATTTTGAATAATAGACACGCCACTAGAATTATTTACTTTGAAGCATCATATGAGACTTTTAATTGCTTTGTACATACCTTTTTCCGGAATTGCTAATATGTTTCCACAATACTGTATTACAAGAATATTTAAATTGATTACATAAAACATCTTTATACAGACTAAAAAACTGAAAAATTTGACACAAAATATCCAATCAAAGTTAACAAACAAATAATAAAACTATTACGGTTTACTAAGGTCAACCAACGGAGATTAAATGGGTTTACTAATGTCAACCAACTGAGAGCAAAAAGGTTTACTTTTGGAAAAAAGGTTTCACAAATTGTTTTTTAGAACCCAATTGTTCCAACAATGCACCTGACCCATCTTTAAATTCACCAACAGACGACTATCAATTTTTATTTTTTTTGAACGGCTGAATATATTAAAAAACTATCAAAGAGTTAGAATGAAAACAATTACAAGGAAAGACAAAATAACAAAGCTAAAAACACGACATAGGGCTAATACAACATTCACCCCATCGATTACACAGATTACACGACTTCAGCCTATTTTTTAACCAAAAGAAATGAAAGGCTTTGGATTTGGCAAAAAATAATGAAGTTTTAAAACAACCTTTAGAATCTATAGTAAAAGACCAGAAGGCGTTATCTTAGGGTATGTTTGGATAAGCTTTTTGAGTTCCAAAAATGCTTTTAGCTAAAAGTCCTTATTAACTTTTTAGTTTTAAAAAGTGGTTTTAAAAAAAATGTTTGGCTTAGCTTAATGACTTATTGGCTTTTTGTTAGTGAAAAGTTGAAAAGTTGGTTGAAAAATAAGGGGTCCCTTACTTTTCAAAAACAACTTTTCAAGGCTTATCAAAAAGTCATTTAAAAAGCACTTTTCATCTTACACAAACAACTTATTAACTTATTGGCTTCTGAAGAAGCTAATAAGTCAATAAGCACTTTTCAAAAGGTTTCCCAAACACCCTCTTAATATAAAAAACAAATGTTTACACAAAAAAAAAAACATGAACATTAAGAAGCAAAATTTAGGCAGCAACAAAACAAAATATTTTTCACACGTTCAAAATTCAGACAGCATAAAAATTGCCCTAAATATTATAATGAGAATATCAAACTATTCTTGTGAGGTGGATGCAGATTCTTTCAAACACGCTCTCATAATCTTCCCTAGCTTTGAACATGCATCAAGACATAACTCCATTCCCTGTTTTTAATAAAAACTTTAATCAGTTAAATTAAATATTACATAACATTAATCCAGTTTAATTAATTAAATATATATACCTCATGAATCTTTGGGGTTGACCATTCTCCAGTTATTGTCAGTTGAGTAACCTCATTACGAGATGGTAAACATGTAATCATAAGACTACCATCTTGATAGTTTTCTTCTTCTGAAACTGGGTCAATCACAAGATTCTTCCCAATGCAAGACTATAAAAAGACTTCAAATTATCAACCTACTATAGATACAACATCCTATATCTATAATCTTATTTATTAACTGTATATTACCACTGAAACTGCAGCAACTAAATCATACATCATAATTCCTGCATCTGCTAGTGCAAGACTGGCGCACGAGATTACAACAGGTAGATCACCTGCAAAAAAAGTCAAACTTGAGAATGACTACAATTTTCCATATTCATAATCCACCAAAATTTAGAAACAAGTTATAAAAACATATATAATTGGAACTTACAGCCTCCTGATTCCAATACTAGTGCAAATACATCCACGGTTGTTTTTGGAAATGTATCTAGAATAATGGCACCCTCCAAAGACTTGTGTAACTGTGATGAAATTTCTTTGTTTTCTGATGCCTACATTATGTAGTACTTTTAATATAAATTGGAAAAAAAAAATGCAGAAATTAGGTTAATAATGGAAGCTATATACAACCTGTCCTCGAACTGGAGTAGCAAAAGTTGTATAACTAACATTACAATTTAACCGACCAATATCACTGTACAGCATTGCTTTCTTACTTTCCCTGGGTCCAAATCTGAATTAAAATAAAAAAATGGAAATTGGTTAAAAATGTTGTAGACTGCAAACATGTGTCGATAAATACAATATCCATTATATAAGAGATGAACTTACATAGACACAATGACTTTGGTATTACCGAATTCTGCATAAGCAGATCCTGATGCTGCATTTACTGCACCTGTTCGTAAAACTGGAAACAGAACAAGTTAGCACACATGTTACAGCTTAATCCACCATGGAAACACATAAATTATGGCATATAATAGCACAGAGAAGAAGGTAGGTGTTTAACCAATTAAATCAACACTAGGGGAAATGTATAATTAGGGCGTGAAATGACAGCATCAAGCTTAAGCAACTAATCATACACTAGAATTAGTGTTTTAACATAAACGAATTAACAAATTTTTATAGCATAAACTCGAATTTGTAACCTTTTAAGCACTGGATATTGAAGCCACATACGGACGATAACTCGCCCCATTGAAAGCCAACAAAATTAGGGTTTAATTCTTCTTATTCTGTTTCTCACACTCACCGATAGGTAGCGCAGAAAATTAACATATATAATCAAGGTGTAGACGAAATTAGGTGCAGGGAATCATAGAATAAAACATCATGCGATTCGTCAGATCAAAATATAAATACGAAAATGTAAGTACATACATGCAGGTCTGCACTGGTGAAAATCACGACCGTCGGGACGTACCCAATCAACATCGGTGAAAATGGGAGGTCTGTTCTTCTTATAGGTGGTCGGAGACGGTGAGTACGTTGCCGGAGCTGCTCCAGCTTTGGCGGCCATGATTGTATGTCAGGGAGGGACCTTCTCTCTCCGTCGGCTTCACGGCAACTCTGATGTAACACCAACACCTCCGTGGTTTGAGCTGTTCTATATGGGCCTAAGCCCATTATATTGATCTCGACTTAATCCTATTTACTTGATACGTAATATGGGCCCTGTAATACATATGGGCCTAAGCCCACTATATTTTATTATTAAAAATTACTACTTCCTCCGATTCAAAATAACTGCTACACTTCTATTTTCACGAGTTTTGAAGCAAAATAGTGTAATGATGGTTAAATTAGATTAATTGAATGATTAGTAGATAATGGGTCCCACACCTTTTGAATAAAGTGGGGTTAATGATGTTTAAAAGTAAAAAGTAAGGGTAAATGAGTCATTTCACTTTGTTAAAGTCGATAGTTAGTGGATGTAGGTCCTACTATTTTTTGCCATTTATGGAAAGTGTAGCACTTATTTTGAATCACTCATTTATTAAAAGTGTAGCACTTATTTTGAATCGGAGGAATTATTAATGAAAAAACTATATGATGAATATTAACATTATCCCAAAATTAGGTTTATTAGGCACAACAAACCATCATATCAACCATTTCACAAGTTCCATTTCTCATTAATTAATTCAACCACAATCAATATATCTTGTACGGTTTAATGAGCGAGACCTTTTGAAAGAAGTATTTGACTAGTAAAATACATTTTTGACAATAAAACAAGAACATACACTTTACTCATCCAATATTAACTAATGTGCAAGTACCTACTTTGCCTATCTCGTATAAATTAGAAGATTACATGTGCAAGTAAAATACATTTAAGTAAAATACATGTACGCAAACAAAGATTACACACAGGTCATACATCTCTATAACTTTTCCACATTGTGGCCTTCAACATCTAATCACCATGACGCTAATAAATTATGAATATTGTCATCCCATGAAACATATAAACAGAAATTTCATGAAGCAGGTGAAATATTCGCCACACAGAAGGATTCAAAACGCGGTTCAGTCAAGTCAACAATTACTTCATCATCTTCAACATGTGAAGAAGATTCAGACAAAAACGATCCACTGGATGACGTTTGTTGCAGATCATCCGTGGCACGGTCCATTCTAATAGTATAGTCCTGAATCATTTGTCAAGCGAAATAAGTAAACTTAAGAAGGTCAATTTCGTAATTTGAAAGTGTACCTGATAACGGTCAATGCAGAAATTCCTTCTTTTAAATTTTTCTGGCGCGATAGTTAAAAGTATTTGAACAACTTCACTCATTGTTGGGCGAGCATCGGGATCCAACAATAAACACTCTTTTGCTAAATAAGCCATCACTTGTAATTCTTCCTCTTCAAAATTCCCTTTTAAACGTGGGTCCGGTAACTCGTTACTCACTCGCTTGCTATCTTGTAAAAGTGGCGTTGCCTGCAATTAATCAAAAATACTTAAATCAATTCAAAGATATATAAATAATAATAATAATTAAATTACAATAATGGTCCCTGAGGTTTACCCCAAATTCCACATATGGTCCTTTACTTTAATAAATTACAACGATAGTGTTTTTTTTAAACCTTTTGCATGTATAGTCCTTTAGCCTGATGTCCGTTAAATGTTTTAACCAAAAAAGTTTACCGGTGTAATTTTTTAACAGAAAATTTTAACAGACGATAAGATAAAGATAAAGAACTGTAGCCTGTAGGTGCAAAAGGTTTCCAAAAAAGGACTATCAATGACTCAGTTAACGAAAGTTAGGCTAAAGGACTGTAGGGGCAAATAGTTTCCAAAAAAGGACTACCCGTGTAATTTTTTGAAGTAAAAGGATCATAAGTGAAATTTGGGGTAAACGCCAGGAACTATCCTTGTAATTTACTCTTAGTAAAAAATTACTAACCCATATAACTAGGCTTTCTTCCCCTTTTTCAGGTGATTTATATATTGGATGCCGACCACTAATTAACTCAAGTAACACAACACCAAAACTAAAAACATCTGACATTAGCGACGCTCTACCGACAATTGCATATTCAGGTGCAAAATACCCAAAAGTACCCTGCATTCGTGCAGGTGAGCTAGAACAGCTCGGTAAACCATCACTCACCAAACTTTTAGCCATCCCAAGATCAGTAATCTAATTAACAAAAAAGTAATCCCATTATACATATAATTAACGTAATTATTAATTATAAATAATATATCTTACTTTTGCTCGCCAATTTTCATCTAAGAGAATATTAGACGATTTAACGTCTCGATGCAGGATTCTTGGTGCAGCTGCTTCATGGAGATATTCTAACCCTCTTGCAGCCCCAATTGCAACCGCTATGCGGGCCCCCCAATCGAGATATTTTTCAGTTACTCCATCCAAACACTCTCTCAGATTACCGTTTGACAAATATTGAAATACTAAAAGCATTTCAGGGTGTTTTCCAATATATTCTAAACAGTACCCGAGTAATGGTACCACGTGACAGTGATGAAGTCTTGATAACAGTTCAATCTGATCATAAAATTAAGTTATTGTAAATTTAGTGGTTAATTTAATTAATTTTGTATTACCTCTGTTAGAAAAGTTACTTCAGCATCTGAGCTTCCTTGAGATTTTAGGCGTTTGACTGCAACGAGTTGACCGTCTCTCAGTTGACCGTAATACACGTGGCTGCTTACACCAACGCCGATTAAATTGTTGTCAGAGAATTTATTTGTTGCGATTTCCAAATCAGAATATGAAAAGCTCGTGAGTGTTCCTTGTACAGTTCTTGTTTGTTTTTTTAAGAAAAATGATGCTTTGTATATACACCCTGGAAAACGATGAAAAATTTGTAATTGAAATTAAATTAATTATTTTATTATGTGAAAAAGGTTGTTGGAATTTAAGGTACCTGTGATGGGGTTATTGGAGGAATGAATATGTATTTTAGATTCTGGGATTGAAGCGCTTTTATAACTTATTAAATTTGTGGTACTGCTGTAACTTGTATCTTTACCAGATGAAGATAAAGTTAGTTGTTTTGGGCAGTTATGTTTTTGATATATGTAACACATAACTGAAGAAAAAATCACAAGAGTTGTAACCACCATGCATAGTAATAGGATGATTAATATTGATTTGCTGGAAAATTGCTTGTTTGAAGACTCAGATTCATCCAAAGATCCTGTGAAACGTTAACATTATGTCATTGATTAAAAAAAAAAACATGCGTTTAAAGAATTAAAAATATAATTAATATTACCAGAATTGCAATTACAGGAATCGAAACAATCAGAATTTGCAGCCACTTGAGGGAGACTATCTCCAGAACAGATGCATTTCCATCTGTTTTGACTTGTACCTTCTTCTGCAGAAATGTACAACCCAAATCAAATGAATATATGTTTAATGTATCTAACTAATTCTGCAGATAGAATACCAAAGCTGCAATCGCAGGATGAAAAACAGTTGGTTGAAATGGAAGTTTGTTGGTTAAGTTTGTTTGTGTCGCATGTACATGTCCATTTGTTTATGTCTGGAGTTCCTGAATAGTCATCTGCTGCAATTTAAGTCAACAATAAGCTAGTCAAGAACCCTAAATTGTTCAAATTTATAGAATTACAACATTTTTTTCTTCTTAAATATCAGGTAGTTTTTTTTTTTTTGTAAAACAGTATACTAACCACAACGAATTTGCTGAATCCAGATCAAGCTGATAAAGCAAGCTAAAACAACATCTAGTTGGAGCTTCATCTATTCAGTCAAACCGCTATCAAAAAATCAAAAGGAAATGAAGGTGGTCAAACGGCATTTTTAAGAACATAATTACAGATATAATATGGACACTTGTTATTCAAGGTAGACCAACAACCGCTTTACTTTAATTTTCTCAATAACATTTGTAGGTGAAATAGTAATAGAAATAAATGAAAGAAGCTGAAAAATAGATTAAAATGCATCTCAATTAGAATGCTAAGAATATGATTAAGAAAGCTTAAATTCAGTGTGCAAAGGAAGAGATGCATTGCTATAACCTTATCCTAAATATTTCATAAAATAGTTTAACATTGCTAAAACGATATAAATCAGGGTATAGTAAATGTAAATCAGTAACATAAAAACAAAATCTATTCAAAATTATATTTTACATAATCACTTAATTATTTTTTGCACAAGTGTTGTCGATATCACTTTCCTAATTTGCTTTTATATCCAAGTGGGATTACAAATGAACAATACCTATCAGTTGAAGCAGGCTAGAGAGCATTGATCAGAATAAGACAAAGAAAACCAGGCAATATTCATCACATATTAATACAAAATTGTCAATTTGGTTGAAATTGGCATCATCTGAGAGTGACCTAATGACAGATTTGTCCTCAATATAGCACGATTACGATTACAATCCAATCAACTACACCCACTTCTCTCAGGCTAAGAAGATAGATGCCTTTTGGCTAACCCGAAAATGACCTCTCAACCAATTTCAAACAAATACAAATTTAAAAATTCACATCCACATAGTTATTAAGCTTATTAAATTACACAGTAGTGCTTGATGCCATCATTTCCGTACGTTGAAGCATTATTTAAATTAATTACAGTAGTTTATACTACTATATGATATGATTTTGCGATAACAGATTTTGTACAAATTTATCCTATTATTCTTGCCTTCAAAGAAAAGAAGGCATCTGTATCTAATTTTGTTTGGTTATGTTTGAAAAAGCTTAACGTATATGTCAATCCGGCCCCACGGAGCTCCGTGTCGGCTGACCGGACCTGAATATACCGACCGTTCTCATCATTATGAACCCTAAGTTGTACTTTGTGTTTGCACTGTGGTACATTTCGTTGAAACATCGTTTTCGTTTCAAATCAGTGAGTATTAATTTAGAAAGGAACTTTTAACGAAGAGATCCAGTTGTGACAATATGGTCAAAACCCTCTGTTTTAGATTGGAAACTGATTTCCCGTCAACTGTGATATCTGCGGGAGGAGCAACTTCAGAACCATCGATATGGCCTAGAAGTTTTTGGTACGTAAAAATAGGCAGAATATGATTACGCCATAAAAGGTAGTTGTTTGACGTAAGTTTAATCGTCATCATGTGCAACAAAGTATTCATTGAGAATAGGGAATCTGTGTTGGACGAAGATGATGATGAAGCAGATGCCATCGTAAATTTTGAAAGGGTGTAGGGGATGAAAAAAAAAAAAAAAGAATGGGGAAGAAAAAATAGGGTAGGATGGACGAACAATTTAGGTCGCCAGGAAGAAAATTAGGGGAGGGAGAAATAGGCTTGATACCATGTGACAATATGGTCAAAACCCTCTGTTGAGATTAGAGGAGAGGTTTTCATTATATAGTGGAAATACAACAAACTCTCCATAATTAATAGGAGATAATAGGGAAACAAGATAAATACAATATTAACAATATTGATATGATAAAGACTATAATTAACTCCTAATACCAGTGAGTATTAATTTAGAAAGGAAAGTATAATCGTTGAAACATAAAATTAAGTAAAATCTAAAATGGCGTGTACCGTACCTAATAACACGAATGAGATCCAGAAATAGCTTCACACTTCCACCAACGCCAAGCCACGTCACTCAAACACCTGCTAATGTTGGCGTGAAAGAAATTTGTAAGAACACCAGGTTTTGATGAAGGAGCTTCAATAATTTATCAGTTAACTCACAAATGAAGAGAATGTGAGCTGTAAATCTGTTAACGAGCTGAAATAAGTCTCGAAAAATATCGTAACGCGACCAGAGACTTGAAAATTTGAAATCAAAAAACGAATTTCTCGTGTAACAATCAATCGAACTCCCGAATAAGCTACAAACAGTTGAACGGCAGCTCACTTCAGAGGAAAAAAGAAGTTTGAAAAAATTAACGTCTGCGAGCTACAGTTATTGCCATTACTGAAATAGGCAACGGTCAGGTAGTATTGAATTCCATGTGAATACCGAGCACGCAGTTCAAGAAGTTGCAGAGGGAGGATGGTGGTGGTAATGGAGGTTTTGGAGGTCAGAGTTCAGACTATCTTCTACTACTTCTTCTCGTCCTTTTACACATCATCGGTAATGGTCCCTACTCTCCACATGCCTTTATTGCTTTTTCTGTTAGTTACATCTTTAGTCCCTTGACAAATGTGGAATAACAAGTTTAGCTTCCAAGACTTTATTTGTATCAATTTGGTTATCTCAGAAACGGGGATGCATAAAGGAAGGTTAAACATAACAAACAACAAAAAGCCCAAAATAAGTGTCGACAATACCAAAACATAATTAAGTTTTGAAGTTTTGTTTGAATTAATAATAAAAAAAGTCCTTAAAGGGGATCTTTTATATTAAGCCATTAATCTACATTGTTCAGAGCGGGTAAAATGTTTAATATTTGTGGCTCAATTAAACTAAGAGGTGTTAGTAATAGTTACAATTACGTTTGTGCAATGATATAAAATTGGATTGTAGAATACTCAAGTTCGTAACAAAATATGTGAGAATATATCAACCAATAAAATGGATCATGTAGTACATGTGCATACCACTACGTACATTGTTGAATCCGAGCCGTTTGTAAGTTATATTCAAACTTTAGGGCAATTATTTCAAGCCTATTTATGTAATCATAACAACATTGTTTAATTAGAATATAACAAAAGAAATTTGATTTATACTCAATCATAAATAAACCAGATACATATAGAACAATATTGTTCAAAAGAAGATTGTTCTAAAATAAGGACCATGTACTACACTGGTAGCAAATCGGCTAAAATTTTCGATTCTGTCTCAAATTGTGTACGCTCCAATATATAATTTGATTTTTATGGACAAAATCGTCATGTTGTCTTCCATAAAGGGCTGAAATTGTAAATTTTCCATGTACGTTTTGCTGAAATCCTTGTTGGATAAATTCTTACCGTGGGGCGCCAATATAGGAGAACGGGGCGCTTCAAAACTCGAAAGAATAAATTGAAATCGTTCCCTCGTATTCTCTTTTCTATTTCTTGGTAAGTGAGTATCCATCTTGGTTTCTGAATTTTAATACTTTAAAAATCTATATTTTATTTTGAGCGAATGAATTGAAATCATCACACATATACTTTCTACAATTAAACAATGGTCGTAATATTTTTGTTAACATCGAATAGTTACTAATAACATTCTATCGTTTTTACTAATAAAAAAATGTATGTTCTACTTCATTCAAAACAAATTAAAATTGTTTAATAATTATATTTATAAAGTTTTGTTAATGATAGTCTTAATAGTTGTCATTAAGATGAAGTTACATGTATAAAACATTTGTACATATATTGATGGTGGTTTATTCTTAAAATGCAGAGCGATTATTTATTATTGTACAAGTTGTAGATGTGTGTAATTGGATCTTATTGACAGTCCTAAGAGTTATCATTATTATTTTTCATATGTATATAGTTTTCTTATCTTTTTCTTTACATTAACTCTACAAATAATTGCCTTTGGATGAAATAAAATATGCATAACAACACGATGAAGACGGAATTAATGTTTAATTTTTAAAGGGTGAATCAATAAGAAAGGTGAATATAATTAATATATATATATATATATATGTATAAATGTTAATAGTAGTAACTTTAATTTGTCTCGAGTGTAGTAATATATGTTTTAAATAAATCAATTCCCAGTCAAAATGAAACTAAAAAATAAAAATTGGTTTTTCTCAAATATACATATTCAGAATTAAAATAGTCATATAAATTTTCTTAATTACACAACTAAAAAGGACAATATAGATTTAAATTATTGAGTACTCTTTATTTTATTTAATGTTATAGATATATTTAAAAAATTGAACAACAAATGGGACAACAATAGTTTAAGTCTTATACATTAAATAACTCTAACAATTAATATATCTTAAATAGCTCTTACAATTAGATAAATAGACTTACTAAGGCCGTTCAAAAAACCAAACTAGATAAATAAGAAGTTAAGGTTTACCAATGTTTTTTGGGCCGTTGGGCTGTTCAGGATGTTTCTAGCTGTGGGCTCCTCGTATTTACGGTACAAGGCTGCAAGGTAGGCAGCTAGGTTACATACTTACATGTTAATATTTTGATACTGAGCCAATGTTTTGGGATCTGAGTTTTCAATTGGACCTACCGATCCCTTGACAACGATCAAAATTATTTACAGCGGTTGAACTGAATTATACAGTAATATTTTTGATAAGTTAGTTGTTGAATTGAATTATTATATTATTCATTATTTTGATAAGTTAGTTATGAACAAGTTCTTTAAGTAATCAAAATGCAGTAAATTATTAATTATGAAGATTATAAAGAAATAAAAGAAGATGAAGATTCAAGTACGTAGTCTAATTAGAAGCTGATTAAAAGTTAAAGAATTAAAAAAATACAATTTAATCTGTTTTCTTAGGTCCGATTGGGTAAAAATCCAGTGGTAGTGTTAGATACCAGAGGCACGTTTTTCTCCATTTTTCTATTTTCCATTTAATCATTAGTGGGAAAGGTTTCGTTGTCAAGAAAACCCTTGTGAAAAGTATAAAAAGAAATATTATGTAGTAAAACGAATCGTACATTATGCAACATTAAGGGCTTAGAAAATTAGTTCGGTTAGATATTAAATTTCGTTGACAATATTGTTAGGTATAGTCAATCACTTTTAAGTAGAGAGATACAGTTGGCCGTTGCGCCAGCTACCGTTATCAAAATAGTATTAGATACTGCAACCACCGTTAATGAATTATTATTCCGTTACAACTAACCAAACCAATCCAATTAGAAGAAATATACCAACATTTTCCTTTTTGCATTTCCAAAACTTAATAAACGACACAGCTTTGATCATCTCGGTTGCGGGGCGGGAAACGAGTGAATTGACCTCAACGACTTTTTACCCGAGCGGTTAACAGAAGAAGATGGAGTCCGGCTCAAACACATGGTCTGAGACATGTTAACCATGTCAACCATCGACTGTGTCTGATACGTTTGCATCTGGCTCGTGATCTCGGTCGAGTCACCCCGAGCCGTGGCCCGTTGCCACGAATGCGAGCTCAACCCCGACAACACGTAAGCCCGACCCGATGACTCGTACACTGCCCGGCTCGCCATTCTCTCTTTCATTTCCCGCAACTCAGCCACCAAACCCATGCACAACCGATCACCGCCACGTGCCGCCACTGATCCCGCCACCTTTTTCAGGCACTCCTCGAGTGACAAAGTTGCCGCCGACAGATCGCCGCGCTCAGCCGCCGCTTGTGCGGCGGCTATCGCGCCGGCAGCCCGAAGCCGGTTCCTCTGTCTGTCAACTTCAACCGACACTAAGGAACCGGATACAATCTCGGGCCTCGAGATTATCACATCTTCATTTCCTTCAAGTGTCACTAATCGTTTCCTAATCGGGTCATTATAAATAACTCTAAATTTCACCAACGACATTTCTTTACCCGACACTTGAACCGGAATATCAACCGTCACGAGAAAATCTCTCTCTTCCTCAGCATACAAATCACCAACTTCAATAAACCCGGATCTTGCATCCGGACCCATACCCGTTTTGTAGCTGCCCGCTTTGATTGACCCGAGTTTCAAACCGGGTTGAACACACTCAACCTCAACCCGTAATTCTTGAACCACAACACTCAAAAGCCCGCCAATACACTGAGCAAAAGCATCTTGAATCACATTTTCAGCTTCTATAAACGAAAACATTCCTCCGGAATGTTCCGAAATAGTATGCATTGCAGAAGCATCATGATCAATTCCAAACCCAAATGTGTGAATCGGTATCCGGGTTTCGTCTTTCTTGTTCTGCAAGGAATCCGGTAAAAGACTCATATAATCGGTTTTCAACCCGGGTTTTCGCGGGCTGAGGCTGGTGTACGTGTCCTGCCCGTCTGACAACAATATCATACTGCTGACCGGGTTCTTGAAATTCCGGTCAGTCATCACTTTGACCCCTTTTCTCAAGGCTTCTGCTATATTGGTCCCGCCATTAGCGACTAATGAGTTAATCATTTGTAAAGATTCTTGTTTCCCGTTTTCGGTCATGCGTTTAAGTGGAAATAATCTTCGGGCTGAAGAAGAAAACGCGATTACTGACAATCGGTCCAACGGGCCAAGATTTTGTACCACAAAGCCCATTGCTTGTTTCAACAATGCAATCTTTGTACCCGTCATGCTACCACTAATATCAAGCACAGTTACAAGATCCAATGGTGCTCGTGCGTTTAAATTTCCTCCAGAAACAGGAGCTTTAAGATTAATCAAAATACAAAAATTATCAAACCGTTTTGATCTTTCTACTGCAGAAACTTCAGGGTATGTTTTCATTTCAATTCCACCATTGGAGCCCGTACTGCCCGAACTGATTTCTTCAACTTTTTGGTTGACTAATTCATCATCATCAAAAACGGCAGGCTCGGGGGTTTGGAATAGTATTGGAACATTACGGTTGGAATGCGTTTGCTGAGGTGGCATGCCTTGTAGAAGCATCCATGAATCTTGGTGGGCCCATGAACCCGAATTGATACTTGATTTCACATGGGTAGAACCAGAATTTTCTAGAGGGATTTCTTTCCATCTTGCTCGACAAATAGGACAAACTCGATTTCCGTGTTTTACGTTTGATGTAATGCAATGAAAATGGAAAGAATGTGAACATTCTGCAGTGAAGATTGCATGACCGTTGGTTGACTTCATTGTAGTCAAACATATTGCACACATTCGCTGCAATTTAAATATGAAATCATATTTAGTATCATATTTATGCTTCATAAGTTAAGTCCAAAAGTATTAATTCAACCATAAAAAGGGAAGAGAGAGGTCTTATGTGTAACTAAAAGTGAAGCTGTTGACCACATAAAGCACTTTACTTTACCTTCAACAAGGGGAAGTAAAAAAGAAAAAATCAAATTAATATTGATATATAATTATATTCAATAATAATAAATAAATAAAACTATGATGTCAAAAGGCATTAAAGATTAATGGAGAACAGGATAATCTGAAAGGGGCACTAATTGTCACTTCAACATTTGATTCCTATAAAGCCATTAAAAAGAGTTGAAAATTACATGACAACAAAATAAAACATCACTATCTCTCTATCTTTATCCCCACCTTCTGTATTCTATATCTATACATTCATGATCCATCATCATCACCATTGTCATCCACTAGTCAAGCATCTCTTAATACATTAAAAAAATTAAACTTACCCAATTATATTTTCTAATCCTTCCGTTGGTTGACCAAAAAGAGAATCTAACTTTTGACCTATACCAATAATATATTTTTTAATGTAACAAAGTAAAATTCGATTCTAGTTCACCGAGATTTCTCAGTGTTACAAGCATCCTCGTCGGAAATTTTGTATGAATTCTTCATACAAACAAGATATTATATCTAACTCGATTTGCTTTTCAAATTCTAATCACATACTGTAATAAATTAATAATACAGTAATTTGGCAAATTATCAAATGTCAGCTAATGAATCAACTGTAGAATATAAACAATTTTTTCTAACTTCATAACAATTAATCACAAATTCTCACATTGTTATTTAAATAGAATATAATCAATATCAAAGTTTTAGTTAATAAAATAACAAACAATCAAATAGCAATAAGCTGTCTATAAACTGGCAAATTGAAACGAACAATAACACTAAATTCAAAAGTACCTTAGAAGACGATTTAATGCCATATTTTGACATCTGGAGACCAGAAGACGACGGCGTCGGAGTAGTAGGCATCCGGTGACGGACGTCGGAGCTCCTTGCCGGCGCACTAGAGCGGGACGACGGCGAGTGCGTTGATTCATCGTCGTCAGTGGTTTTAGGGAGATAAAGACATGTATTTAGCCCTAAAGCAAGCTTCATCTTCCTCCATTTACTATCACCTCCCATAATTGTTGCAGAGTATGAATCGATTAAGATCCTTTTTTATAGATACAAAGGATTGTGATGAGAAAAGTTAAGTATTGTGTTGATAGATCTTATGAGGAAACATTGGTTGGTGAAAAGCAACATTCTTCAAGAAAATATCATTCTCCCAAATTCTTGTTCGGTGAATATACGATGAATTCACTTTTTCCCCAATTTTATTTGCATCATCTCGATTTTAGGGCTCCGACATTGAAACCGATAGCTTTGGACTTATATTAAAGAGAAGGAGAGAGACTGAGGGGTAAAGCAGTAAAACCAGCTTTATTGGGGAAACTATTATTGTCTACTAAAATAAAAAAATAAATCAATTTATTTATAGAATATAAGAATACCTAAAATACTTAAATAAGATATCACAATTATAAATTGGGTTTTTCTAACACGTATTCCTAGATATATATTTAAGTGCATTAACCTCCAACTTCCGTTAGCTCTATGATTTGGTGAAAGATCTCGGTGTCATGTGTATATGGAATCATTGATGTATAGGGCGTTTAAAAGAAGTGTGGTGGGTTGGTGTTTTTATTATTTCGTTGTGATTTTTAGCTTAGTTATTCTTTCTATGATTATGTTTTTATTTGGGGGTGCTAGTAGGCGGGTAGGAGGTGATGTAATTTGTTTCCGATAAAGACTTGTGTAATTTGGTTGCTAGATTTTTCTAGCTTTTATATATATTTTTTGGGGTGTCTTGGGTGGTTATGATATTGCTGAAGCTCTTTCCTGTTGATCCCTTTTTGCCGTTAAAAAAAACCCTCCAACTTCCATTAAAAATTTATTTAATATATCTCTTTAAAATATAACTTATAAACTTCACTAATATACAATAACATTTTATTATGAGATTTTGAGTGAGTTAATACATTCTAATATGTGCCTAAGGGGCACATGTTAGAAAAATCCTTATAAATGTAGGGTTTTAATAATGACATCCCTAAGGGATGTCATAAGTCAGGCTTTATAAACGTGTACATTAAACTATAACAAACTCCTTAATCATAGGAATTACTCCAGTATACTACTTTTTATACACTTAGTGACAATCGTTAAAACTGTTATTATCAAAATTCATAAATTTATAAGAAAATTATATTTCTCACTATTAATTCTTCCTACTTAATTTTTCTACTGGTAAAAAATTAATATATAATATTCATTTGACTTTTTTGTTTTGTCATTTATTTTAAATAATATTTATATTAATTAAATAAGTAAAAAGATTTTAATAATAAATAATAGCATCTCTCAATATATATTAGAAGCATCAGATTAGGACAGAGTTATTGACCTCACCAACTATTCGGAACTATTTTATAGGACGGCTAAAAAGCGTGAGAATTTTGATTTGGAATGTAGCCAAAAAACTAAGAAATAAGGAACAAATGCAGTAACTTTTACTTAAACAAGGAAAGAATAATTTAAAATTATACTCTCTCTAATATTTTTATTGTCTAGTATACAATATAAATTTGTCCTAAAAAAATTGTATTTCCTAAATTTCAAGCAATCTCAGAAACATTTAAATGAGAAAGAGAAAATTCGATTGGTGACATAATATAATTAATACATTTTTCTTAAACTATATATACTTTATTATAGTGGATAATAAATTTTGGACGAATGGAGTATTTGTTTATTTAGAGTTAGAGAGACTCTACCATTCTACTTGTAAACTTCATTAGAAACACATTTAATCACTTAGGACATAAAACATAGTATATTTTATTTAAAATTAATAAACTTGTCATTAGAAGTAATTCATTTTTAGCGCAAATAAACTTGTTATTACATTTATAATTATAAATTTATTTTTACATTTACAGATATAATTAACATGTAAAAAAAATATAAGAAAATATTAGGTTGATAACTATAAATGATAATAAGAGCAATAAACTTTGCATCGACAGAGGTAGGAGGATTGGGTGGGATTTTGCGGCTTTTGATTTGACTTTTTTAATTAATTAATTAACTAGAATTTCTTCATAATTATGGAATAAAATATTTGGTTGATCAAGTCCACAAGTGTTGAGATTATTGCGTGCATTTGAATTGAACATAACTTCTATATTAAATTATCATAACTTATAATACAAGCATGTTTGGATGTGCATGTTAATAATTATTAGAATAGTACTTGTGCTAAGCAGCGTATCGTTATATTTTTTACGTTATATTTTTTTATGGAAAAATGAGGAAAAAGAAGGGAGGTTCCTTGAAGCTATCACCCACCCCCCAATTAAACTCCGAAACAAAAATATATTTAAAAAAAAAAACCAAAACTAACAATGAGGTATATTTATGTATCATTTATATTATATAAACGATTTAATTTCAATTTATAGATTTTGTTTAGAGTTACATGTTACTCAAGTTTCCTAGTTTACATTATAGTTTTTTAATTATTATAAGATATGATAAAGATATATTTATGGATTTTTTTTTCTTTTCATTATTAGATCAACTCTAATAAATAATCGATAAGCATTAATATGAAATGAAAGTTAACTATTCCATAAGGAGAGTATAATATAGTGTAAGGGCACACTATTAATTCAAAGTTATCTTAAATATAAGTTTTTAGAAAAAATATCCAATGTTTTATATGTAATTAAAAATTTTAATCCGCATAAATCAGAAAATAAGTATATTATTTCATTGTTAATATATTAACATTTTATTTGTATTTATAATATAGTCAACTCAGATCACTTCTAAATAATACTCCCTCCGTCCCTAAATAAAGTTCACATTTCACCTTCAAGTTTTGTCCCTAAATAAAGTTCTCATTTCTCAAACTTAAGGGACCCACTTAATATAATAATATTATTATCAATACTTTCACCACTAACTATCTCTTAAAACACTTTCTCTCTCCAATCAAACATTATATTTTATTCAAAAGTAATACCAAATACCCCACCACTAACTATCTCCTAAAATGTTGTGCCCAACACAAATGAGAACTTTATTTAGGGACGGAGGGAGTATATCATAGTCAGTCTTGTAATAACTAAACTAAACAGTATTTTATTGCCACTGGTTTTGTAGGAAATTTCAAGAAATGCCACTGGATTCCTTGATGTTAACGAAACTGCGTTCAGCGTTTGTGGTCAGCATCACGGGGATGTCATCGAATTTGGACTTTGGACGCGAGTGATCCGATGCCAGTTTTCATGTTGACCCCATAAACTCCAAAATATTCATTATATTTTAATTATTTTTTCTCCCTTCTAATCTTTAGATAGTAGAATAGAAATTTCTTTCTCCATTGGTTAAGAAAATAAGTATGCGATGATGAATATTTAAATAATTTTACAAGATCCCAATAATATTAATTGTTTTTTCACAATGTATATTATATTATATATATTATTAAGTGGTTGTAAATATATTTAAATCAAAGTCTTCTATTTTGTTACGTGCCAAACTAAATCTATCACTTATTTTGACTAATAAATGCCTAAGTTTCTTATTTTCCTATTTAAGTAAGTAGGTAGTATTGAATTTTACTTTAAATATAAAAGATGACAGTGATCGAATCCTGAACAAGTAAAGAGTGTATGAGTGTATGACGGTATTTAAATATTTTGAGCCATTTCTCTAAATAAATACTCATTTAAGAAGAAAAAGAAAAAAAAGCCATTAGTAATATCCAATTGAGATTTGTTATACCAAACCAATGAAAGTGAAGGATGACTACTCATACTAATTTAGATTGACAAACAGAAAGACAATCTTTGCCTACTTGGTACTTCACAATATATGATACTAGTAAAATCAAATTTTTAAATATAACTTGTCGTAGATTAATCAAGCCCTTTGAATATGAAATCGTGAAATATTGAAATTTGGTAGGTCAAATGATCAAGATGAATATGGGCCATCACGGCAGTCATACATCTCCCACAAATTTAAGACACTATTTAAAAAAATTAGCCTATGTATGTGTAAACCACTTGAATCAAGGTAAACTCATTAATTAAAATATTGATATATGGCGGACTAAATGACATAAAAGAAAAAAATCAGAGGTATAATTAACTTAAGAATTAGAGTGACAATTTTAATTTGGCGGAATGATTTACTTATTTGGAGAAAAATACTTTATGGCCCACTTTCTAATATTATGCACAAGGCCCATAGATTGATATAGTCTTTGGTTGGATCGATTATAATAAGAGAGATATAGTTCGGAAGACATTGTCTTTTTATTCCTCAAAACCTCTCCTGTGAACTCATGAATTTTATGAAAACAGATACAAGCCTTGATCCAAGTTCATACGTACATGTTGTTTAACCTTGATTAGATACATATAGCACACGTATTGTTTCGTAAGTTACCTTAATCACACATAACCCGTTGTTATCAGCAAAGTCTTATGACTAGGTCGTTACTAATATCACACTTGTTATCACAATGTGTTTTTGGAGTGATTCTACCTTTCGTCAACATTATAATATTTCTTGTATTCCAATACAATCTAAAAACTCTAATCAAATTACATTATAAGTTAAATATACGTTGTTATGAATAGTGATATATAGTCAAAAAAGAAGAAAATGTGAAAAAGAAGAAGAAATGTGTTTTGATACATTGGATTATTGGAATGTGATAAAGAAAGAATTGAATGCCACACCAAGTGGTGACCGCTATGAATGCTCAACTAATAGCTAGTTGTACTTGTGGAGGTCTGAAAGTGGGGAATACTATAAACACAAACACACATTTAACGTTTCTTTTGCAAGTTGTGCTATTACAAAAAGTCAAAAATCATATTTGAGTTTAAGATTTCATTTTCTACGAAGATAGTAATTAAATTAAATTTAAACATAAAATTGTATATTTATTTCTTGCATATTACAAAACCAAAAAGTGATAAACCATATACTAATGTTGTTAAGATCTAGCTCTTAGAATGGATCGCTTTTCTCTTTATAAGATTGAGACCCTAATATCATAATTGTAAGATACTACTTCAAGAGTTCAAGCTCTAATCCATTGCATATGCATTGTACTTCATATAAATAACTAATTATACGATAAATTTACGAAACATTATTCACAATTTAAATATGATATTCACATTGCAATTATGCAATATAAGGATTTAAATTAGTCAATATGATACTAAGAATTGAAATTTAAGATGTTGAACTACTAAAGATGCAGACTTCCTTAAATATACTTTGGAAAGTCACTTAACAAATAAACTAATTAGTTTTTTTCTTCTATATTTTCAATTTTTTAATTCGTTTATTCAAGCAACTAAGATCAAATCGAATCGACGTCTTATTATCCTATGGTCAGGATCGAGATCTCATATATAGATCCCACATCATCAAAAATCCTAGAAGATCAACATGTTTTAGTAGATCAAATTTGTTAAATAGTTAATTTTAAGAACAAAATCGTGATCTTAATAATACTACATCTTATTTTTAGTTAAGACTTTTTTTTTTTGAACGGTAATCTAATATACTCTTAACTCCACCTATGTCACTGTATGACTTAAACTTAAAACTCCATATATGTCACTGTATGACTTAAATTCAAAAGTACAAATATTGAGGAGAAAAATAATGTGAGTTGTAATATAAATTGTAAGGCCCCTTCCCTCACCCACTCCATTCCATATTTCCAACTCACCCAACCCCACCCGCCACTATGTGAGTGAAAATGATGTGATGCTACAGCTACTTGTCACTTCCAACTTTTTGCAAGTCAAACTAGGAATTTTATGATGGTCAAATGTTTAAACAGAACGCAAAATTATGATAGATTGACAGTCTTCATGTACTTTCTATATATTTATTCTCAAGTGGCAAATATATGTATGTTTAACGAGTTTTTAATAAGCACATCTTTTTACATAAAAATCTTATAACACTTGTATCTTAACGTTATTATTAATCTTTAACCATAGAAAACCCCTAAAACTGATGTAAGCCTTTTGACACAATCCAAAACAACTGTTCTCAGTAATTAAAAAAAAAAAGGAATGTTAGATGCAGAATATGGGAAGAAAAATATAACTCAAAGTCATTAACATCTTAAATTCTTTAAATTACCGAATGAAACAACCTTGAAACTTGTATGAATGTTATCTAAAAAGACAATATATTCTATAATAATTAGGAGTGTTCAAACCCAGATATCCGGATTTTCGGATAGTGATTTTTACTATCCGAATCCAGATTTCTAGAAAAAATATTTGTTTCAAATATTTTGGATAATTTTTATATTTCAAATAATTTTTCAGATATCGGATTTTGGATACCGGTGATATACAGGTTTTGAGGATATTCTGGAACACCCTTAATAAAACATAAAACAAGAGAAATGATGGAACTAGAATAAATTTAACAATAATTTGTATTAATGCAATAAATTGGTAGTGAATTTAGCAAATAAGATGTAAGCACACCAATAACAAAAGAGTATGAAATTGAGTAATAGTTAGCAAGTGTAAGATTTTCTTGTTTTTAAGTTTGACATAGGAAGTTAATCATCATCCGACAAACAAACAAGGTCACCACGTTCTTTACCAACGTTAGTGAGGTCTAAAACCTCAGGTGGAGATGGAGCTGTATGAGAACGGGCTTGTTTGTCCACATCCATAAGCAAATCAACGGCCCGTTGGCTGTAGATATCAGGGTTTGGTCTAGTATAAAGCCCGGTGTGAGTTATGGATACTGATGGCAGTGGTGTTTGGGGATGGGTGGATGATGCGGCAGGCAATGGTGGTAGTTGAAATGGCACTGGCGGCTGAGATGAAGGCCGACTCACCCACGGATGGTTGGTTGAAAGATGTGGTGGTGGTAAGGTGGTTGGTGTGTGCTGACTGGACATATTAGGAGATTTCATTGTTGAAGGCTTGAAGGGTTGGATATGTGGTGCCGGTGCACGGATTTCAGTGGTTAATCGGGGGTTTCGGGTGATGTTAGGTGGCGGTGGTCTAATAAATCTGTTATAAGGGTTGGTGGTGGATGGCGGTGTACTGGTGGTAGGTGATGGTGATTTGCTTGGTGTACTGGTGGTGGTAGGTGGCGGTCTGCTTGGTGTACTGGCAGTAGGTGGTGGTGGTCTGCTTGGTGTAGTGGCAGGGGTGGCGGTAGATGGCGGTGGTCTGCTTGGTGTAGTGGCAGTGGTGGCGGTAGATGGTGGTGGTCTGCTTGGTGTAATGTTTGGGATAGCATAAGGTAGTGGTGGTCTGGTTGGCGTACTGGCGGCAGATGGTGGAGGTCTGGTTGGTGTGGTGTCGGTAGGTGGCAGTGGTCTGGTTGGTGTAATATTGGGGATAACATAAGGTAGTGGTGGTCTGGTTGGTGTACTGGCAGCAGATGGTGGTGGTCTGGTGGTGGGGATGGCGGCAGATGGTGGTGGTCTGGTTGAGAAGAGATTTGCAGTCTGGTGAACTATTTGAAGAGGGTGTCGAGCAGGTGGCCTGTTAAACTGAGGCAATTGGTTTTGCATGGCTGCAAAGAAAGACGATTAAATTCAGTTACAAAATATTCATAAAAAATAAAAATAAGGTTAGGTAATTAACTTACCTTGTATTTCATTAGGGTTAAATGGAGTGAGATCTTGACACTTAGACCTATAAGTGTCAGCCAATATTTTATTCTTAACCACCCTTGAAAAACAAATATCAATTTCCTTGTATTTTAACTGACAAGCTGCTTCTGCATCCTTATGTTTACTCTCATACTTATGATTAAGCTGACCAATAATCTCCCCTAATTCTTTCTCATACTCACACTTTAGCTTCACCTTAATACTTTCATGACATTTTGTAACCGCATCCTTCAACTCCAACAACTTTTCCATTTCAGCCCCTAGTGGATCACAACGCTTGCCAGATGTTTGACTTTGACCGTTTGACCCAGGTGGTGCATCTGGAACTGGTGCACTTCCCTCCAAAACTTGAGATTGTGATCTAAGATTATCTGTTGGACTAGGGTTAGGGTTAGCTTCAACTTCATTATCTGGTGGACCAGAAACTAACGGCTCAACCGAGGGTACAGTTTCCTCCGGTACACCTGCACACGGTGAATCATTCAGACCACCTGCAGCAACATTATCATGCTGATTAAGTGAACTTTCTACAATCCCTTCTTTTACAACTGGGTCTAACAACTTTTGATTATCAGTCTGCAGTAAGAACAATTGTTTTGCTGGTTCAAGCTTCAAGTAAATTGAATTTGCTTCTTCTTCTTTGCAACTATAATTCAACTGTTCATTCGCAACACCAACTGATTCACTTCTATCAACCTTCTGATCCAACAATGCACAACCAATCCAACACTGGAAAAACAATATATATTATTAATTATATACACTTGTTACTAAATATAATGATTTATGTAACTATTATTTTTTAAAATTATATTAGAAAGAGTTCTGACCAGAGATATCAAGAACGCATTTAATGTACTTAAAGGTTCCTTGTTCACACGATAATTCTCGATAACATATTCAAGAAATTTTTCCACCATTTTCTTCACATCCTCCTGCATAATTAAACATTATATATTAATTAAAAAATAGTCTTTTCAATTAAATAATATATACAAAAAAAATACCGATAATCCAAGGACTTCACATAGTTTAGATATCTCAAGCTTTAATTGGCCATGAAAACTCAATTTATCATCGATTTCATCATTAGGGGGAGATTGTGAATCATCATTTGAAGGAACCCTAGAATCTCCTAAAAGAATATTTAAGAATTTTAAATTTAATTTAAATTAGGGTTTGAAGATTTAAAATAAAAACTAGAAAAATACCTGCAGCTTCACCTTCTACTTCAATTACCGGATTTGTTATAACGGGTTCAACAATGTTATTTTCAATCTTCTTACGTTTACGTGCCACGTCATCATTGACTAGCTTTGACTTTTTAGGTGATTCCTCAAAATATTGAGGTCGTTTTCTTTGTCTTGAATTTGACCTAGATAAATATTTCCAACATGGATCTTTTCCCGTTAACAACTTTTTCCAAAAACTATGTGGTGGTTCTTCATCAGTCTTGTTTGGTAACGGAATATTTTTACCATAAGGTCCACAAATCGGTTGAACTTTTGTAACCATCAATTTAGGTTCATCCTTATTCTTACATTTATGAGAAATTAAATTCAACAAATCTTCAACTAATTCGGTCAACCACCTTTCTTCAGATTCATTATGATTATGAAACTCATCTAACTTGTTAAACAAGTAATTAGCATCCCACATGAGTAAATCGTCGATAATACCCCTAGTTAAATTCAGCAACTTGCTATCAATAGTTACATTATGTTCTGCAAGCCTAAGAATTTTTTCTTCTAAAGTTGAACAAGTATATAACCGAAAAATCATTATTTGCTCTGATTTAGAATCAATTGCTATTTTCTGTAATGCTCTTAAATCATTTGCAGGATTCCATTCACTATCAGATATGATTACAGTATCTATAGAAGATAATTTAATACTTGGTAAACATGCACGGTATTCAAGTAAAAAGACGAATCTACCCTTATCTGTATTGTTGAAGTTAGTTAAAGCAGCTTGCTTTTTAGATGGAATCATTCCAATACCGTCTACACGTTCGTAAGAATTTTCACCAAATCTTTGGCGAATAAAATCATCCAAAATATCTCCAATTGAAGTTGAATCTTTTCCGGTCCCACTTAACGGTTGAAAAAGTATGAGTACTCTGAGCTGGCGTTTTTTCAATTCGGGAAGAATTTTATCCAGAAATTGCAATTTTCCACTTGCTTTTATACCAACATCTAAAATCTTGGATAATTCAATATCCTTTGTAAGTACACCTTGAAGATTTTGGTCAACAATGTAGGGGTGATCACAACACTACAGATTAAAAAAAAATACACGATAAAGATAAAAATAAAAAGAGAAAATTATAGAAATTGTCCTTGAGGTCTCTATCACGATTTTAACCCTATACTTTCAAATTTTTTTTTGTCCCTGTACTTTTTAATTTCGTGATTTTTGTACCTATGTTCTTCAAATTCAATTATTTCGTCAATTTTAACCTAAAATGACCAAAATACCCTTATAAATATTTTGTTTTTAAAATTAAATAATATTTATAAAGAAAGTTAAATATTGATGAAAACAAGGTTAAAAATTTTAAAAATATGATTAAAAAAATATTTATAAGGGTATTTTGGTCATTTTAGGTTAAAATTGACTAAAACATGAAACTTGAAGACCATAGAAACAAAAATCACAAAATTTAAAAGTATAGGGGTAAAAGCGTAGAATCCGAAAGACCAGGGGGACAATTTCTGTAATTTAGGGTTTAGGGATAAATAAAAAAATAAAAAGTGCAGGAAAATACCTTGCGGTTAGAAACGAGAATGTCGTGTAGGGAACCAACAGTATCGGTTCTTGAACAAGAACTAAGAGCCATAGAATTTGAGAGTAACATAGAACAATATTGTTCAAGTTGCACATTTGAAATTTGAACAGGTACCCAAAATTCTAGAAATTTTGAAGAATTTGATTTGCATTCATATGCAATACACTTTGAAAAAGTTTCTTTCAGCTTCCCAAAATCGTCTAAATCTGTTTCTGATTTGACATCACAATCTAGGAGTGCCAGCACATCAAGGTAACTAGTCATACTCATCTGCAACACAATAATAGATTTAACTTTAATTCTTTAAACAAATAATATATATAAAATAATATATAAATTGATTATTAAAGAAGAAAAAACTTACACCTAATGGACCACAGAAAACAAGTAATCTCTTATTAGTGGATAAGCTTTTTATGCGGTTAAAATGAGTCGAGATTTCAGAGCTTTGTGATTCATCCACTATGATTGCTTCCCATTTTATAGGGTTTAACATATTTAAATCCTGTAAAGACAATATAAAAATGTAATTAAGAAAATATAATAAACCTTTAAATGATTAAACCCAATGCAGGTATACCTTAACAAATGCATCCACAGGGTATAGAAGCAGTTGAAATGCTAACTGACCATTTTGGTTTTCAACTTGTAGCAATTTGTAAGTCTGTGTGTTCTCAAGTGAAACTTTATAAGAATTACAAGATGCTAATTTTATAAAATTATCTTCCCATTGTGATAAAGAATCGGGAGTTGAGATTAATAAAAAAGGCAGATTTATGTTCTTCAGAGAGAGAATAAAGAGAATGATTCTCATTGTTCGTTCCTGCATTTTCTGTTATATTTAGTATCATTTATAACCTAACTAGATAATTAATAAGGTGGTTAGTATAATAGAATAATAACAGATGAAATAGTTGATAAAAGTTCACCTGCTCATCAAAAACTATGCTGTTTTGGCCTTTGTTCCATGCATCATGCAAGTTTTTAACATAGCTTAAATGAATATTATCCATTCCAGTAGAAACAGTTGGAAGTTTCAATTGTATTTCCTCAATCTGTAATAAAATTAAATGAAATCATCCTAATGATAACATATATTATGCTAATTACCAACTAATATTTACTGCCATCTCTAAGGGGTGTCATTAAAATTAAAAGAGAATATGTAAGGAAAGTTTATGTTCATTTAATACAGTAATGATTCTCTTTTAGCAAATATATATGGAAAGTGTATATCAATTAATAGAAATCAACCAATCACATTAATTTGGTATGGTAGTTAAAAACCTAAAATATTCTCTCTTAATTACACCACTTAGGGCCGGCTATAATTATCAAAAGGGAGTTGATTCGAACAAAGCAATTTTTATCCGTACAAAGAAATTTTATATCAAAGGACAATTATATCCTTAGTGGGAGGGGTGAAATGCAAAATGTGGTAAAAGGAAAGTAAGGACATAATTGTCATTTAATATAAAATTGCTCTGCATGGATAAAAATTGCTATGTACAAATCAGCTCCCTTATCAAAACTATATATTTATATGCAATAGTAGATACCATCTAAACTTACACAAGGAAACTAGATCAATTCAAATCATCCTAATAACAACCCATATTAATTGATATTTGAGCAACTTTAATTTTCCTTATATGATACAAAAACTTCCTAATTTTGGTCTTAATTAATGTTTATAAATTGAGAAAACTTCCATTAATTCTCTTTCCATATTTTCACCTTTGGTTTTGACATGTGTCATCACCACATTTTTAGGCACATTTAAGTAGTCCATGTATAACATTTCTATAAAAAATTACATTTTTTTAACTTCTTAATGAAACTTTAGCTTCAGGTCATCATATAGTTGTAATATACCTTATCATCTGATAAAGCTGATATGTTTTTGTCATCAAGATTGTTTTCATACTCTTTTACAAGTTCTTGAGCTTTAGGTAAATTTAAGACAAATTTATCCTCAGATTCCCATGTAGCTTGATCATAATCAAGGCCTTCCCATTGCACAAGCCACTCATAGTTATAACTCAAAACCTTAACTGTATTCTGTTGACTCGGATTTAAAGATAGTAACAACCTTTTTTTCAACAGCTGATGTGGCACAGTGCATTCTTCATACCACTGCATCTGAAATCATGTTCTAAATGAACTTTAAAACTATCAAATTTTCCTAAACAGAGTCAAAATGTCACTTACCGAACCGTTTTTTATATAATTTTCCACAAGTTGTGGTGCTTTAAGTAACAGTTGACTTTCTGGTACCCATTGGTTATGGATATCAGCAAGACCTTTGTATTTAACAAAATACTGCTTCTGTTTCTGTGCCTGCAAACCTAAAAAACAAAAAATACAAGATTAATAAAACGCAAATTTAGGAAAAAAATAAAAATGTGTTTTTTTCAAACCTTTAAAATCTGAAATAATCACTTCTCTTGTATCCCAGATTGATTCCATGAATCCTGACATTAACCGATCACTTGCAGTACTATCCTAGTGCAACAATTAGAAAAAGAATTTGTAAAAACATTTATCAGTAAAAAAAATAATTAAGTAGTTTATATGTATATATACAAAAACAATGAACTATACATCAATTAGTTGACCAACCTTGAAACTAGAGGTCTCACATAAATCTGTGTCACATGTTATCTCATTTAACGATTCTTTTATATCTGTTGTTTTGCATTGACTTTGACTTTTAGACCCTTTTGGGCTAGATTCTTCTTGATTGCATTCATCATCACTGTCATCTTTATTTTCCAAAGATTTTGAGCCACTATATTCGGTTTTGCTGTTATCAAGCTGAGAATGAGATGATTCATCTGGTTTTTCCACCTCACCATCCACATCTACATTTCAAAAAACTAAAAAAATAATTAAAAAAAACAAATATCACAATTTAGAAACTAATTTCTTGAAACAGTACCTCTGCTGCTGCTGCTGGACGAATTTTCTTCACTTTCTTTATCACTTTCACCAGATTCAGTTTTTAATTGTTGGCGTTTAGATGAAGCCATAACAGAAGTAACTGCTCTCTTTCTTTTCCAACCCAAACTCTGGTTTTCGTGTTTCTTGTCTTCATTAGTTTCCATCAAACACTGCTTCAAACTCTTAACATTTTTTGACTTTAATTTTGGTGAAGTGGTTTCTTCAACAGATTTCTTCCTTCTATCATACATCTTCATTGGAGTTGTTACAATTTGTTCTTGATTTTTCCCTGAAACTGGAACAGTGCCTGATGGTTTCTTGTTCCCCAATCTTTCAGACTTACGAGTAGGAGTGCTACTCTGAACTTCTTTAATCGGGCTTTCTTTTGTTTGTTTTCTTGATAATGTTTCTCTAGATGACCTTCTTGAGCTTGAAGGAGAAGATGCATCTTGTGTTACATTTTTCTTCTTTGACTTATCATTTGCCATCCTGGCAACTGCAAATCAAGAGGCCAAACCTAAAGCTCAAAAAAGTCAACCCAAATTAACAAGACACGTAATTCTGTAACAATCTGGAACAATCGAATAGAAAAGATAACATCTTGCAGCTTAACACCTGATAACATAAGTCTTTTGTTCTAGATTTCACATAGTATAACCTGAACTGTGCCATTCAAAACAATGTGGCAGAATCATAGCAAACGACTAGTGATTATCGTGAGTTTAAGAATAAAATCCAGATAATTATTCGATTAAATTCATGTAAAGTTAGGTATTGTGCAATTATCCTCAATAACCACAAAATCAGAAATTTCGACATTTCAGAAATCAGACAGTTGTAACCATAATTCTATTGCATCACGTCAAAAAAACCCTAAAATTTACAACTAGTGGAAGAAAACCCCTAAAATTGTGTTATATGTAGAACAATGGCACAACTCAAATTGCAGTGAACATCTTCGATTACCTAATCTAAAAACTCTAATTTCGTCTCTTTATTAAAAAAAAAATTGATCGACACGTATGCAAGTATGAACTCCACCAAATCAGCATTATATCCGCAAACGTATATGTCAAAAACAAAACGATCCTACCAAAACAACATCGAAAACGACAGTAACCAGAATACAACGCAAAACTTATATTATACATAAAAACTTTAGCGATCGGAGACAAACCTGCATCCGTTAGGTTAGGGTTTTAGACGATAATGCGTACGATTACTGTCTGTTCAACTCGATTCAAAGAATTTTCGCAAAGAAATGCACGAAAACTCTTCGACGGAAGCACAAGATGGAGGTGTAAACAGATGTATATTTGAATGTGTATATCAAAAGTAACAAGTTTTCAGGCGCAGTTTAGCCTGATTCGCTCCGGCTTTAAGAATAATAAAGTACATGAGGGTTTGGGTTTTCATTTATTTGGGAAGACGACAACATGGTTTGACCTGAAAATTTATGGTTTTTACTTTGACCTTAATTTTACGTTTTAAATACTTATAGTTTGATTAGTGGTAAAAACATCCCATTAATCTGTTATGTTAAAACGTTTTTCTACAATATGCCCTGGTATTGAGATAATATGTATTTAATGAACCAATATTTCCTTAACTAGTGTAATTTAATATTGATGAACTATTAATTTCATTTAATTTATATTTTGGGGGAGAAAATGATTATAGGTAATTCTTAAAAATATTACTAGGGAAAAATTATATTATTAATCTATAGTGTATAAATATTCTTTTTATAAATATATAGTGTTATGAATATATTAATTTATAAATATAATTTATATTTTTGTAAATTCGTCGCAAATTATGGACATATGATTCTCGTTTGTACATATTAACGAAAATGCGCGCGCATGCCAACCACATTGTCAAATATCACTTGTGTAAAGAGATGCAAATGTGTACGGATGAAAGCGAGTACTGCAAAATGGGAGACGGGCCAGATTTTAACCATTATTATATTGGGTTAATGAGAGATTAAGAGTTGGGCTAAGTTTGAGTAGTGACTAGTGGGCTAAACTTGTATTAAAAAAGTACACATTAATATATATATATATATATATATATATATATATATATATATATATATATATATATATATATATATATATATATATATATATATATATCCGGGTCAGATATAAACGGTGCGGGTATTATAAAACTCGTACCCAATCCGTTCCCGCTATCGGGTATGAAATTTAAACTCATCCCCGGTCCGTTACCCGTTTAGACGGGTAATACCTACCCCTTAAGACTCGGATACCCATAGATACCTAAACCTGCGGGTCAAATTTGCATCCCAACTTGTGCGGCACATGTCAATATGTAATTATTATTGTTTTGAAAGGTAAAGAATACAGTAACATACCTATTAATGATCGACGTGTATTGGCTGGATTCAAGAAGAAAAAAGACATCTCGTTTAATTTTAATAAGTTAATGGTAAAATAACTCTAAAACTTGTGTCGTCATGTTAACCAATATTACACTCGTTAAAATTAGAACCCTCGTCAAAATATTAACCAAAAATAAAATGAAATCCAAAATAACAAACACACACATCAGATATTTATTTAAATATTTATATATCCACAAATATACAAAGGGGAAATTTGCAAATTAGTGTCTACATTGGCAACAAATACTGGAACTCAAATTCATATGGTAGCTTCTCCACTATGGATGAAACTTTTGCATTATTAACTCCTCTAAAGCAATCCACCATTGATTTCCTTAATGAACCAGAAGTTGGCAATTCTCGACACAACCATTCCATTAATCTTTCCAAATCTTGTGCAAAATCATTCATGTTTCTAAGCAAAAGCTCAGGGAGTCCAATTTTCTTTGCACTTGTTACAACTATTGAAGCTTGTAAATAGTCGAGTTTTGCTCTTTCCAACTCGTTCACAACCCCGTCACTTGTATACACTCTTACAGCAGGCGAAGAACGCGTCCCACAACATAATGCGAATGTCACATTTGGGTCCATCGATTCGAGTCCATGATGTTTGCGAAGGATTGCTTCTTTATCGTCCCTTTCCGCCTTGCCATAAATCTAATCAACAAATATGAAAACTATATTAGATAAATGTACGATATAAACAACATTTGTTGCCAACATGTATCCGTGCTTCACGACAAATTTGCAAAGATACATATTATATTTATAAACTAACATATTTATTGTACTGCACTAAAAAAAATTAATTCATTACTGTTAATGAATAGTAACATTTACCCTCGTAAATGTTATTATAGGTAATTCGTCAAGCACATGCATATTTACCTTTTCTATTATTGAGGCTTCTTGCCTTCTCAATATGACATGTTCGATAGCTTGAGCGTTTATCGTGTTGCCTCCGATCTTTAGTGTAGCCTGATTTAGATTTCACAAAACTAATTATTTCAAATCACTTAAAACGACATTTAAAGCGTACCTTGTTCATAAATCTGAAGGCGTACCTTGTTCATAAGTGTAAGCAGTTTCTCAGGACTAGATGGAACTCCGTACTGAAGAAAGCCCTAAAATTACAAGAATTTAAACCCGATTTAAACAACATATCATCAATCATTGTACCTTAATATATGATTCAAAATGCATTTCCTAAAACATAATTTTTTGGTTGTAATAAAACTGGAAAGAACTTACATGCATGATGCAGGCATTGTACATGTTAATCCAGAATGCCAATTTCTGTTGTGAAGTCAAAAACATCAAATCCACCTTTTGTAGAGCATTCATATAAGCCCTGCAAGTACAACATCACTAGCACATTGTATAACTCGCTCATGCATGCATGAACTTGTTAAATAGTTAATTATCATAATTTATCCCTTATATTTATAATGTATAGTATACGTAAGGCTCCTTGTTGTAAATAACGTGTATTCTTAACTCTATATAATTTGTATCAATACAACGTATAACCCCAACGGGCATTTCCACAACTTTTAACAGAATCGACTCACTAAACATCTCAAAAATTAAATTACCTCATTTTTTGTAGCAATGGAATGTAACTTGAACTTGATATACATTTAGGGTCCAAAGAAGTAGATGTGAATTTGACCAAATTCTTGTAGCAGCCAATGTCTCTAGGAATAGAGTCTTCTTGGTTAAAGATCCCATAAGGGTCTTGTTGCCTAGACTCTTTTTGAAGCATCAAGCTAGACTTTGAGTTCAAACAGGGTTCAGCCCTGAAGCTCATTGAAAAGTTGGCTGATCTAGAAATCGGCCCTGATTTCTCAATCTCCATCGTTCTCGATGTCCTCAAAAGCCTCGTGAATATGAAGATTAAACATTTCATAACGTTTTCCGAAAGCTTGTTTGGTGACCACTTAGCAATATTCTCTTCTTCATAATGTGATGACGATTCTAATGTTACATTACGTTCTCTCTGTAAATAGACAGAACGAGTTAGCTGCGAGTTAGTTTAACAATTAGGGCTCATGTTAGCTAGATAAAAGTAAATTGTTGAACCAGTTAGAGGTCATTCTGGATACAATCTCTTTATCTCTGGAGTAAAGGTATGACTATTTACATTTTGAACCAAGTAGGTTGGTGTATGGGCTTGCTTTAAAACAATAATAAAATAAAATGTAACGTACCTTAGGAGTTACATGCCTTGTATCTCTTGCAGGCGAGGGTGGTTTTAAAATCCCGGATCTTCTCGGGGTTCGGTCACGACTCCCGAGTTCCTCATTGTTCTCGTGATTTTCTTTCTGATCAGAAAACGATACGTTTTTTGTTTTGGATTTATCGTGTGAATTGAAGTCTCGGAGGCTATAATCACCCTTTATAGCTTTGCTAATAAAATGCAACGCCTTCGTCTCAAACGACAATTTGTCACCATATCCTCGAGTTTTTGGCGATAGTAATGGTGTCGTCGGATCTAGAGTACCGTTTGGAATTTGACGAAATTGCCCTTGTTTCATTTTAGATCTTGTGGCTTCCTTCTCTTTGTCTAAGTCAGTTTGGAGATTGCTGATTTGGCTTTCAAGTCTTGTTATTTCATTCTCAACCATGGCTAGTTCCGTCAATAATTCCTTCATCTGTCATTAAAGTATACGAATTTTAGTTATATAGATCGAATAAAATGTAAACCGAAAAAACCCGCACCTTTGGAGGAAGGGAATTCGGTATATGAAGTGCGGATTGGTCTTGTTGGTGGTACGTGCGTTTAAGAAGCTCCCCAACTTTTTCTTCGTGATCTAGCATTTTCTGAAGCGTCGACACCTGATAATTTATTAATTAACGACCATTAACGTACCCAAAAAGGTTAATTTCTTAGAAGTTACATTCAAACATAATTCGAGATGAATAATAGGGGATGGTGAGCCATGGCTTACGAATGTTAGTACACCATGGAATTTATGTTAATTGAAAACTAGGCAGCATACTTTTTTTGCTTTCTGTTACACTCAAAGAAACATTCATTTCATGTTTAATGAAATATGGGCAAAAAAAATGTATTATACATTTTATACAACAACCACCATACCATTCTTAAAAAATGGTATGTGAGATGTAAAATGTAGGCATTTATACACCTACTCGGAGTAAAAGTGTGCAGTGGAAAATTTGACGTTGTAAAGGACTTTGTACAGTATGGCATAATTATTGTATAGCATGAATCATAAATCGAAATTGAAGACTATCATTGCCTCATATAGATTTTTATGATATAATACCATAAGTTGTAGTTTTAGATGTGACATTGCATTTGACATATTTGTAAATAATGCCAATAAACATATAACATGTGACATCGAGTACGAAGGTACCTATCATATATCATGCCCACAACCTAAGCAATAGTACCGAGATTTATTAAAGCAAAACATGTTATGTCAAGAAAATTGTAGCATTTTAGCATTACGTGATAGTTAAATCGTATAGGTGAACGGTTAATTGTCAATCAAATATTTAATATGGCATGTGAGTTCTACATTATATAAATTACTTCATGCATCACACTATATAATATTTAAAGCAAACTATACATATACCGTAAAATAATATTTGTAGTGTAAAAAATAATTTATGTAGTGTCACCTCCCATTTAATATACTCTTTTGTCATTATAAAATAGTTAATATAAAAAATTGATAAATTAAATGAAGTACCTCTCGTTCTAATTCTTCTTTCTTTTGATTTCCACTACTCTGTTTCTTGGTCTTCTGAAAACAAAGATTGATAGTATAAATACGAAAATCGTCTTGCATTGATCATAATCTTTAACGACAACAATACTTACACTAAGGGCGGTGTTGGTGGCGGCGATGGCGGTGGTGGGAATGTGAGCTGCCATCCACATGATCGGAGCAGGGTGTCAAGAAAACAAGTTGAGGCAGGTAGAAGTTGGGAGTGAAGAATGAAGATCATAAGATGAAAATTTGTGAGGAAACTAATATGTTTAAGTTGATGATCAGGTAAGCAATGTTGTTGGTGGTGTTGCTTTGATCGGAAGGGTGGTTGGTAGGTGGTGGTGGTGACGGCTGCGGTGGTGATGGTGGTTGTGAATGTTGACGTTTGGATTCAGGGGTATGAAGATGAAAAAGAGCTTTCATGATGAAAGAATCATAACAAAGTGAAAGGTTGCTTCTTCATGTTATATTTCCAATATTGGAGTTTAATTAGAGATGATTTGGACATTAACAAGATAAAGGGTGATCATGTGAATCATGACATGTTGGACCATTTAATCATCCGTGACAATCAAATTACCGTTAACTGGTACTTCCTCCGATTTAAAATAAGTGATATATTAGTAGTTACACGGGTTTTGAGGCAAAATATGATAATTTCAATTAAAAAAGATCATTTAATTGGCAAAATATGATAATTTCACGATTTAAAATATGATAATGATAATTAAATTAGTTTAATTGGATGGTTAGTGGGGAATGAGTCCCACAAATTTTAAATAAAGTGATATTAATGACGTTTAAAAGTAAAAGTAAGAGTAAAGATGTCATTTCACTTTATTAAAGTAGATAGTTAGTGGGTATGAGTCTCACTATTTTTAACAAATAAAGTAAGTTTTCAAAGTATATATCACTTATTTTGATACACCCAAATATGGAAAGTGTATCACTTATTTTAAATCGGAGGAAGTATTTATTTTTTTCAAATAGAAATGTTTTTTTGCCGGTAAACGTAATATATTTCTTTTAAAACCCTTTTTCATCTAAACTCGTTTTTGTTGATATATGTGAGTTTTTTTTCTTAAGATGTTACTTCAATACTTCACATATTTTAAGCAACATTATGAATATTAACCACTAACTATACAATTTTAGTATGTAACGAGCAACATTTGCTTGTATTTTGCGACAATTTTGTAAACTAACATATTCATAAAACATTATATTTGTTGTTTTAAAATTTTTGGAGAGAAATTAAACCTTATATATGTAGTCAAACACCGTTTTATCTATAAAAGAAAATACAGTTAATTTTATTATAGATGAATAATATTTTCACATGAGAAATGTTATTATATGTATTATATCTAGTTAAATGTTTTATTTTTAGACCCAATGCTAATAGTTTAGTATGACGAGTTTGAATAACTAGACAAATTTACTTAGTTGTATATTGGGAAAAGTTTATAGATACTAATTAAGATGTTGTTATAAATTATTTACCAAACCAATACCTTCTTTAAAATAGTTGAAGTAATATTTTTTAAATAGGAGATGGAATCGAGTGGGGTGCAATATCTTTATTTGGTGGGTTATTTTTTTTAAAAAAAAGTATTATTTGGCGTAGGTTTCACTTGTAAGCATTGCCTTTGAAGGTTATTGACTTATTTATTCCCTAATAATCTTCATGACTACATACCCTCTTTATTTATATCCATCCCAAACGAAATACTCCTCCTCCCCTTTCAAGTATAAGAACACCACCACGTAATTTGATAATAGTTGTATACCTAAGTAGTAGTTCAAGTTTGAAAAATGTTTCAAACGCGAATATGTTGTTGCGCTTTGTGAGGAGTTAGCAAGAATACACATTATATTTATAGAAATAATATTTTTATAACACTACATTCTATTAAAAAAAACATTACATGAAAAAGAAAATAATAAATTTTTATAAACAGTTAATGAATAGTAATATTTTTTAATGCGAAAATATTATTATAAGTAATAAATATTGTTTATATGAAATCTTATTAGAATGAATTATTTTTATCCTATATTTCATTAGTATCACAATAAGTTATATATATGATTTGTTTCATTATTTTTTAGGCAAACACTTATAATGAGGGTTAAGATACACTAAATTGGATAGTCAGAGAGAACATAGACACACTTAATAAAGTAATCTCAATGATATTTAAAAGTACAAATAAAAATTAAAATGTCATTTTACCAAATAAAGTAAATGGTCAAATAAGATAGTATTTTGAAATTTCTAAAAATGAAAAATTTACCACAGATATAAATGAAGCATAAATTATCTGAAATAACATTGGGGAAGTTCATTGTAAGTTGTAACTGGAATACCGTTTTAGGAAAAAGAAAAGTGAAAATCAGTCATGGATGAAGCTAGCTAGCAGCAAGGTTTTCCCTTCTTAGAACATTACAGATTAACAATGTTAAAAAATAAATGAATTATTTCAATCCTAACAAATTACAAGCCCTAATTCTGATTTGCTCTCAACAATGGCAGCCTACGCTCTGCTTCGTCGTCTCCAAAAATCTCGAACCTACTCGTCTCTGTTTCTTCATACTGAAATCAGTACTAAAATGTTGGAAAGAGTGTCCAACACATCAAATAAACCGGTATTCCGGTTCGGGTATTTTAGAGTCCTATTCGGGTTGCCCTCGAGGCGTCAACAAACACGAGAAATGACATAGTGTTTCATTAATAGTTTAATTAAATAGACTATCGGGCTAAACGGGCTAAACTAGTTAATGGGTAATTAACTAGTTAATGGGTAATTAACTAGTTAATGGTATTGGGCCACAAATATTGGATTAATGGTTTAATGATACTTGTGGGCTTAATAGATGGTGAGATTGGACTAATTAGAGTTTGACTCTAATTAGGTTTGGTCAAGTATAAATAAAGGTTAAGGGTATTAACCTAATAAGAACTTAATCACTTGTGCCTCTTTGTGTTGCTCCCTATTCGGCCGAACACACACCACCACCATTCGACCGCCGCCGTCGAACCACCGCCTGCCGCCGCCGCAGCGCCGCCGCCCGCCGGAATCGAAAGGTGTTTTCGATTTGCTTTCGGTGCAAGTTTCTCAAGGGTGCTTTGTACTACCTCGTGGTACATCGTCTCGTTCGTGACCAACCTTGGGTGTGATACGATAGAGGGATTCTTCCTTGAATCCTAGTGCGTCGTTTTGATCTGGCTCGTACTAGATCACAGGGTTTATCTAGTCCACCGAATCGCGAAGAACAAGTAAGTGTTTCGAGTTCATCTATTTAATATCATTAAATAGTTCTAGTTGCATTAGAATTGTAAACCTAATGGTCCAAAAGTTTTATCGGGTCGGTGTTCTAACCAAGTTACTTTTGATTTCCGCCTTAAGTAAATTGTGGCTAGATGCATAGAAAACCCAACATAAAATCCTCATTTTCAAGGTACATTTTCCCCCAAATATTTGTCACAACTGCAAAAGACAATTCAGCCTGATTCTTAATTCAAATTTATTTTACTAGTGTAGGCAAAGCTGTATAAATATAAGCTTTCCCAAACACTCCCGAAATTTAACTCGGATTTTTGAAGTCGGATTATGAAATTGAAGGTTACATGATCCGAGACGTTTGCATTAAGAAAATAAGAAATATATTGATAAAAAAACATGGAGTGAATCAATTCTTAATATCTGCATTTGCGCTAAAACTTACAAACAAACCACAAAACCTGGGGTGTTTGGTAAATGTTATATATAAACAGCTTATTACATTTCGGTACAAAATTAGCACTTTTTACTGTTTGGGATAGAGCCAAACAACACTAAAAGGCTATGAGTGGATGTATAGCTAGAATTAATCTTGGATATATCATTAATTAGCAATATGTCATATAATTAATTAATTATAAAAACATTTCTTGTGCTCATGAACATATATTTGTGCAGCGAGATTATTATCAAGTGATGCAAACTCAGTTTCCCTTTTTAATAAAATGATTACTGAAAATCAGAGAAAATATTACATGCTATGTGGCAAAGGTGGTGTGGGTAAAACAAGTTGTGCTGCATCTCTTGCTGTTAAATTTGCAAATTTTGGTCATCCAACTATTGTAGTTTCTACTGACCCTGCTCACTCGTTAAGTGATTCTTTTGATCAGGTATTAACATTTTAATATATTAATCCGATTATACATAAATACGCGTTTAATTTACTCCAAGATAAATGCATCATATTTAGGATTTGACTGGTGGGACATTAGTTCCAATTCAAGGATTGGATTCAAATTCACGGTTATTTGGACTCGAGGTAGCGTTCTCATATACTTATAATATATAATACTAATTAATCTGATTATGAGTTTTTTGATAGATTAATCTGGAAAAAGATATGGAAGATTTCCGTAATGCGTTACAAAACAATGCTGGTGCTCGTGTTAAAGATTTTATGGATAGTATGGGTCTTGGAATGTTATCTGAGCAGGTAAGAAGAATAAAAGTTGGAGGGTCTTTTGGTAAATATGTTGTGAATAGTTGACTTTTTGACTTTGTAGTTGGGAGAATTAAAATTGGCAGAGCTTTTGGATGCACCTCCTCCTGGTCTAGATGAAGCTATTGCAATATCGAAAGTCGGTACTTTTCGTATTCTTATTTTTTTTACCAAATATTAGAAAACACGGGCTTCTAATTCGTGGTTTTTTTGACATGATTAATATCAAATTATGCGTAACAATAAAGATTCTTTGCAGGTAATGCAGTTTGTTGATTCACCAGAATATAATATGTTTACGAGAATAGTGTTTGATACAGCTCCTACTGTAAGAACACGTGTCAAAATCCCTAAACTTTTACGAATCTTAGTCGTTTTTGACGTAAAAAAAAATAGGGTTTTGCTAATGACTAGACATCATCATGTACTTCAACCCTTAACTAACTCCTGGATTATAGGAATTATCATACCCTTTAAATTAATGTATAACTCTTTATGCCTTATTGACAGCCCTAAGGGTTGTCATTAGCAAAACCCAAAATAATATTTACCTTTTTTCAGGATCATACACTAAGGCTTTTGTCTTTGCCAGACTTCATGGATGCATCCATAGGCAAAATAATAAAGGTAAATTAAATTTAAGTTTTGACCTTTTATTACAATCAATTCTGTTATTCATCAGCTGAAAAAGAAAATTTCTTCAGCAACTTCCGCCATTAAATCTGTATACGGAAAACAACAATCGCAACTTCCGGAAGGAGCTGTAAAGCATTGAATATATTTGTTACACTTGTTAGTAAAAAAACGTTACTATTTGTTTTTAGGGTTTTGATAATGACAGCCTTAAGGGCTGTCACTAGACATGCATGAAATACTTGTACATCAATCTACAACTACCTCCTGAATCTTAGGAACTACTTCCCCCCATGGATAAATGTACAACTTTAATGCATTTAATGACATCCCTAAGAGCTGTCATTATCAAAACCCTTGTTTTTAATTAATAATTTTATTTTATGTAGACCGACAAGCTAGAACTGTTGAGAGAAAAGATGACAAAAATGAGAGATCTTTTTCGTGACTCAGAGACAACAGAATTTGTCATTGTGACTATCCTACGGTAATTATTAAACCCTATGATTCCAAAATCGTATTATTAATTACTTTTAGGTGTTGTTTGATAGGAACAAAATGATTAAGTACTGAATGATTTAACGGTCTGAATGATTAAGAGGTTTTGTATAAAACTTGTTTTGAATGTGTGAAACTTTTTTATAAGAATTCTGACTGCTTAATGATTCAGCATAAGTTCTAAGGAAGAATGATTCAGCAGGTTTTTGCTGTCCCATTCAACATATACTTCATTCAGAGGCGTTAAACAAACGCACTGAATGCTGAATGATTAAGCATTCAGCGCTGAATGGTTCCATTAAGCTGCAAACAAACACAACCTTAATCAAAGGAAGTTGAAATGACAGGTTATGGCAGTTAGGGAATCATCACGGTTACATGCATCTTTGAAGAAAGATAAGGTTCCTGTACAAAGACTTATTGTAAATCAAATATTACCTCCGACTGCAAATTTTGCTCAATGAGAAGAAAGGTAATTTTGCATTTTTTTTAATATTCTAATAACGTGTTTAATTTATCGTGATTGTATATTACAGGATGTTGAGATAAGGGGAATTCCAGCCCTCCAATTCATGGGGGGTATGGTCTGGAAGTAATTAGAATCAGATTACTAGTTATATGAAGACGGTTGTAGGTTTTTTTTTTAACGCCTAACAAACGAACCCACTAAATTTACACAAATTTTATTCACATTAGGACTTGAACCTACAACCTTGTTGGTTATAGTATCATGTGAAGTTGTAATATTAAGATAGTTAGTTGTTTGACGGTTGGAATATTCGGTTATTTAATGATTTAATGGCTAAACATACTTCATTTTTAAATGGCAAGTTAATTAGTTAGTGGTTAAACTTACTTAAGAGAACGTTTTTGTGAAAGTATAGCATGCCTCTACTTGTAATTAGTATTAAATTGATAATTGAAATTTCAAGCTAGTATGGAATTAATTATGAAAATTTGATTTTATAAACAGCTTATTAAAATTCAAAGGCAAAAATGCATTCTACACTTAGATATAGAGCATATTAATATAAATTAACGTATATTTTTTAATACGTTAAAAGTCACATTAAAAATAAGTCAAGTAAGAAAATACGATCAAATTAATGATTCATAGTACTAAATCGATTATTTTGTTAAATTAAGGGTACCATATTGTACTTTTAACAGTCAATGATAAAACACCTAGTTAAGTTCATGTGATAAAATGTATTTTGGCCAATTTTAAATGCATATTCAAAATCAAAATATGTTAGGGATTGGAACTTCACAATTGTTGTGGAAGTGGTAACCAACCACTCAGAAATTCAAAGAGAAAATGATTTTTTTTGTAAAAGTGTATTTCTATTTACGGTGGGTTTTTTCAGTGTGGCTGAATTTTTGCTCGCAATGTATGTAAGCTAACTGTTGTAGTTGTTTTCACACGTTTCTCTAATAATTTGATAAATATTATTTAGAGGATCGAACAGATGTCCTTTAGAAGATTATTTTAAACGTCTTTATCACCGAACCATCAACGAGAGAAAATGAATTAAGAAACTATGCATTAACTAGGCCATTATATAATATTTCTGTATTTTTCATGCTGCTTTTGTTAGCAACAGTTTGTTTATTGGTGTGTTGCGATTATAACAGTTGATTAATACATCAAGACAAAATATAATAGGCAAAGATCATGCTAATTCGGTTTATAAGCCTTTCAAAATCAACCAATATTTTTATTATTCTCACTTAATTCTATAAATGAGAATACCTTTTAAAAGAATAAAATAAAAAAGAAAACCAATAATATTTGTTTTCTTCAGAAAATGGAAAAGAAACATTGTTGTAAAAGCGACCTGAGTGTGTATTCCAGTCCCAAACAGCCAAACGCAACAGAGAGTTGATTCCGCTTTTGAAGGGCCACTTTTTCGATCTGCAATAAAATATCCATTCAACTCTACAATCTCAGGTAAATTCCTACCAATGCATCCAATCAAATACCGAATCGATCTTATTTTATTCGATCACCTTTTCAATTATTTCACACTTTTCGTTGGATTCTCGAATTAGTCTTAGGTAATTGCTACAATGCCTCTAATCACACTACATACTGTTAATCGCTTTACTTTTTTATTGTTTTCCGATCGAATTAGTGACTTCGTTTGTTCTAAATTGCTTTGAAGAAGCTTAAATCACACAGGCATCTTAATTGCTTAATCGTTAGTTGATTTTTAACTGAATCAGTTTGTCGATATGTTCTAAACTGTATTCAAGTCCTCGTTCAGCTGGATTGGGTTTATATGCTTTAGTATTTATGAAATTAAGTTATCTAATTACAATGTAGCATCAAATTTAGGGGAAAAGGGGACTAGAGTTGAGAAGTGGCATCTAATAACAATGAGATTCTAAACTTCAGATTTCTCACTGCTGGAAATGGTCATTTGCTGAACTGTTAAGAATGAGATAATGAATGCATATACTTAATTGATTTCTAGGTTTACTTTCCTGTTTTAATGGTGAATTGTTTTCAGCCTCATATTTTTAACAGAATTATCTTATCTTTTGCAGACTAAACAAACACAAATTAACAAAAAATGTTTTCATACGGTCAAGATCCCGATGTTGTTCGGTGGGGTCTTCAACTCTTTGATGGTGGGCCATTTACTGACAACAGTTATTCTGGATATTGTCCACCAAATTATGCAGATTGTTACCATGATCAGTATTCTACAGAAACCAGTTATAACACGCAATGTATCAACACAGAAAATGACAAACATTCAATACTTCCATTTTCGGTTGCAGAAGCATCTGTACCTTCTTGTGAAGAAGTTGATCATTCACAAACATCTTTTTATTTACAGGATACGGTTACTCAATCTATGGCAAATTACAGTCTTGGTAACAGATTAACAAAATTCACATGGTTAATTAAGTTTTTTTTTTTTTTCTTCTGATCTAATGATGTTTATTTACTTTATAGGTGATGATGAAAATACAAATGATATCCCACCTTCTAGTTCATGTGGTAGCCCTACAGGGCAGTTGAACTATGAAGAAGAATGGGCTTATTCGTTAGAGTTGAGTGATGAATATGCTTTAGATGATGAAGTAGGAAAAAGATTGAATCAAATGGCTTCTGTTCCTGTAAGTATAGTATTTTGGAGTATTATAATTCATAATAAATAGCGTTTTTGTTGTTTAAATCATTAAATAATTAACAATTCGTTGCTGGATTTGTGTAGCATGTACCAAAAGTCAATGGAGAAATACCTTCTGTAGATGAGGCAACTTTAGATCATCAGAGACTACTCGACAGGTATTAGCCAATATAATATAATAATTCCTAATTTTAAATAAATCTATTAAGTATCGTGTTTTTTAAATAAATCATGTTTTTACAGGCTGCAGTTATATCAATTAGTAGAGTCTAAAGTTCAAGGGGATGGAAATTGTCAGGTGAATATATTTTGACATTTATAAACTGTTTATTATCAAGACACTATCATAGTATCATATGAAATGATCAGACTGAAATCTGAATAAAGTTGTAATTTATTTCTCAGTTTAGAGCTCTATCAGATCAAGTTTACCGTTCAACAGAGCACCATAAATTTGTGAGACAACAAATTGTAAATCAGGTTAGTCTAATTATGCTAATTTCCTTGTAATTATTTCTATCAAATGATGCAAATTAATATTGATTCTTTTTTTTCCAAAGCTTAAATTACATGCAGATATATACGAGGGATATGTCCCCATGGTGTATAGTGATTATTTGAAGAATATGGCCAAGTAATTTATTGCATTTTTTCTGTTAATTTGTTAATACTTTCTCCTTAATTACCATATTACTAATTTGTTTTCTGATTTATGTGGATGTGAATTAGGGTTGGTGAATGGGGTGATCATGTCACTTTGCAGGCTGCTGCTGATGTGGTATGTAAATCCATCTTAATTACTTAATAACATATAATCTATGCTTAGTTAAAAAAGCATATCTTGATTTTATTTCAGTATGGCATTAAAATCTTTGTAATCACATCATTTAAGGATACCTGCTACATTGAGATTGTTCCAAGTGAACAAAGGTCAAATCGAGGTATTATTTTTGTCTGTATGACATAATAAATTGAGTTAATATTGTTTTATTTTACTTTTACTGAGTTATTTTTTATTGCAGTAATATTCTTAAGCTTTTGGGCAGAGGTTCACTACAATTCAATATATCCTGTGGAAGGTAGTACAACCTTAAGCCTATATTTACTTGATTAAATTTGCTTTATTATGCACTGAGATCGAATGTAATATTCTTATTTTTTGAATTGTTTACATCCAGATGTGCCAACTATGAGATCTTGAAGCACTAATGTAGACGATTGCAACATAGTTTCTGCTCAATTTTTACTGGGTATATGTTGCATAATATGTGGCTACACTACAACATATTGTGTTTTGCTCTCAAAATATTTACAACGGTTTCATATTTATTGTATTCTGTATAAACTAAGATGGTATTTTTTTCGGTTAAAACTGTTAAGCTGAATTATGCTTATAAGCTTATCATGCTAGGATGCGCGAATACTAAACCATATTATCAATAATCTCACAAAGTCTCATTTTGTCTTTAAACGTTTTCAAACAATAACACCAAATGCTCCAAGTGTCATTTTCATCTTTATCTCTTCGCTGTTTACAAGATTATAGCAAGTACTTTGTATTCACATGTAACTATATTTAGCAGCGGCGATAGTGATGATGGTGATGACATTAATGATGGTGCGTAATGGTGATATTGGTTGTAGTGGCTGGTGATGGTGAGTGATGATGGTGATGAATGACATTAATGATTATGCGTATTGATGGTGAGTAGTGGTGATATAGGTTGTAGTGGCTGTCGATGGTGGTAAATAGAATAATATGAGTTTAAAAATTAATAAGGATAATTGAGTACATAAGTAATTATAGTAAAATAATCAATATCTACCAAAAGGCTTGTAACCTAATTGTGTAAGATGTTGAAAGGTGTTTCTCATTGACACAATGGTCATTGGTTCGAGTCTAAAGTAAACCATCCTATGCATATGATACAAGTTAATTAGCTAACTAAGTACTCCCTTTGTCCCAAAATTATTATCTCCAGATAAAAATCACACAGTTTAAGAAAAATGTATTTATTACACTGTCTAACTAATAAAATTCATCTTTATCATTTAACTATTTTTTGATTAGTGAAATTTTGAGATTGACAATAATTTTAGCACTAAAAATGAAATGTGGATAATAAAATTAAAACGAAAGAGAGTTTTATCAATGGTGGGCCCTACTACTAAATATAGCAAAAAAATACACAGATCATGGGATTTTCCTAATCAAGTAAATGGGGCCAGTCAACCCTGATAAAGAACCACCTTTTACAGAACTAAAATAGACAAATCCAGAGCAATGTACAACCAAGAATAACTCATGTACAAGTTACTATAACATAATTCCTCTGAATATGAGTTAATTGAACTGGAAAACAGAATGACCAAAAGCGCTTAGATCTTTCCATGACCCACCGTCACTTTCGTCGTCTTTATCTCTTCGTCTTGGACTTGCGTCAGCAGCGTCGTAAACGACATGTTGGGAAATAGTTCCAGCTCCGACGGCCCTTGATTCTCTTCCGGCACGACGGCGGCGCCTCTGAAGGATGCGGGGAAGTGCGCGGGGTCAACATTGTGGAGGAGCCATTCAATGGTCTGGCCATCGGAGTGGTGGCCGAGTTCGCGGGTGAGTTGGAAGATGCGAGCTGCGCATAGCGGAGGAACTCTGACTCGGAGACCTCTTCCGTCCACCTTCGGGTGGCGCTTCTTCTTCTTTGCCGCCGTGGGAGTTGGTTCAGAGGAGGCGAGTTGAAGAGAGTTATTAATGGAGGGAAATCCAGCGTTTGGCTCCATTGCGCTAGGGTTTACTTCGAGATGCGTGTTTTGAGATGTCTAAATATGGTTTGAACCTTTTCAAGTTCTTTCTTTGTCTGGCTTTCTATTTGACTATGAACACGGTACCTAGGGTTGTAAATGAGTCGAACTCGAGCTCGACTAGGTTCGAACTCGGCTCGTTTAATTTTATCGAGCTCGAACTTGAGTTCGGCTCGTTTCGAGCTTTATGTGTAAAGCTCGAGCTCGGATCGTTTAGGTTTTTCCAGACTCGGGCTCGGCTCGATTAAGCCCATTTAAACTTCCATATATACGAAATATATAATTCTTTTAATTAATTATAATATTTAATATATGATGTAAATCTTTTTATATATATATATTATTTTATATATGTATATGTATAATATATATACACATAATTAGATAAATATGTAATATGTATTTATAACATTTTTTATAATAATTAACTATTTTAGCTCATTTAGGCTCGCGAGCCTAAATGAGCTCTTAGTATGAAGCTCGGGCTCGGGCTCGTTTATTAAACGAGCTCTAAGTTAAGCTCGAGCTCGGCTCGAACTTGTTTAACTCGAGTTTTTATCGATCTTTTAACGAGCCGAACTCGAGTAGCTCACGAACAGCTCGGCTCACTTACACCCCTAGGTACCTTCGTTTTATGTATTTTTGTCAAATTTAAATTGCATCTCAACTAATATATTTAGGAAAATGCTAATAACAGTCCTTAGGGCTGTCATTAAGAAGGCAAAATACACAAAAGACAACACCCTGAATTTTAGGAATATTACTTTTTTAATCAATGTACAAGCTTTTATGCATGTTAGTGACATCCCTAAGTCATTAGCAAAACCCATATATTTATACTAACAATACCATATATAAAACATACAAAAAATCTAATACCCATTAAATACTTCACACTTTCTTTTCTATACACTTCAGTAAACCGAAGTAAAACAACCGAACCCCAACTGGAGGAGCGTGCTAATAAGTTACCCAACCGAAGTGAAATTGATGATCAACTAACACGTTTATAGGCAATAGTCTGAAAATATAATTTTGCTGAGGGGTGTTTGGGAAAAGTTTATTATGTCAGTAATATTCTACAAGTTTATATGAGTATAAAGGCTAATAAACCTTTAAATAAGTCTATTAAACATATCCTTCTGCACACTAATAAATTTTATTATTATTATAAATATTACAGAATATTATCTCAAAAGTTACAATAAATTAATTTATGTGAGTGAACATAACTTCTATGTTGGATACAACATTAGAATATCCCAATCCACGTGTTTGTGGGTCTTGAGGCTTTTTGAATTGCCCGATCCTTGTATCAAAAAATTTCTTTAATATTTCTGAATCCAATTATTTGTTAAATTGTTAGTGACTAAAAGATATTTGGTGGTCTTTTTGTATTAAGGGAAAACTGTTGGGGGTCAAATGCAATTTCCATTTCTGTTATTGGCCAATCTACAGTCTACACACTTCTGGGGATCATCGAATGTTCTGGAAGCGCCTTCTTACACCATCTTAAAACCCTAGCAACAACCCTCACACTCCTTGCAAGAACACGATTATACGTTTTTAACACCTAACTCTTATCCACAACAACTCAAAGCATCTCCAATGGCATCTGCTAATGCAATTTCCACACCTTCTATCATATACTCCCCTAAACAGGTAATTTTCCGTTGTCATTTCCACATAAATCCGATGTTTCTCCCTTTTAGTTGTTGTTTGTGTTAACAAGTGCTGGATCATGTTGTTATGAGCAGGGGAATTTGAGAAATGGTAATGGAGGTGTAAGTCAATTACGGACTGCTCAGACAATGAAGCAATCACATCGCCGTTTCGCGGTTCGAGCTGCTGCTAAAGAGATTGCGTTTGACCAGAGTTCAAGGGCGGCTATGCAGGCTGGTATCGATAAGCTTGCCGATGCAGTTGGTCTTACTCTCGGCCCTAGAGGTATCAGTTATCACTTTATCACTATTGTCTATAATCACTCTGTAGTTTCTGATTAACGGTTAACTTGAATTATGTATCTAATTAAGCTTTTATGAAACAATTGATCAATGTATTTGCAATTGTTATGGTGTAGGAAGAAATGTTGTGTTGGATGAATATGGTGCCCCAAAGGTGGTTAATGATGGTGTTACAATTGCCAGAGCTATTGAGCTACCGGATGCTATGGAAAACGCCGGTGCTGCTCTTATCCGAGAGGTTTAAACCTAAAACTTTCTACAAGTACCTTGATCTATTTAAAGTTATAGTTAAATCCACAATTGGTGATTTGAAGTTTTGAACCACACAGGTTGCAAGCAAAACCAATGACTCAGCTGGTGATGGTACAACAACTGCATCAGTTCTTGCACGTGAAATCATCAAACTCGGTCTCCTGAGTGTAACCTCGGGTGCTAACCCGGTTTCAGTTAAAAAAGGTATCGATAAGACAGTTTCGGGTCTGATTGAGGAGCTAGAGAAGCGAGCTAGACCCGTTAAAGGCCGTGATGACATCAAAGGTACGATGCTTTTTTAATCATTAAAGTTGAAGTAGGAATCTGTAAGTTTTCTGATGTGGTTATTTGTACCTTTTCGAAGCCATTGCATCGATTTCTGCTGGAAATGATGATGTTATTGGATCCATGATTGCTGATGCAATCGATAAGGTTGGGCCAGATGGCGTGTTATCAATCGAATCATCATCTTCCTTCGAAACAACTGTCGATGTTGAAGAAGGAATGGAGGTATGTACGTAATTAATTAAACCCTAATTATTTACTAATTATCCGTTTATATCATTACAATGTTACAATTACCGGTTCCACAGATCGACAGAGGATACATCTCCCCACAATTTGTCACAAACTCCGAGAAATTAATAGTTGAATTCGAGAACGCCAGAGTATTAGTCACCGACCAAAAAATATCTTCAATTAAAGACATAATTCCATTATTGGAAAAAACCACTCAATTAAGAGCTCCATTGTTGATTATCGCTGAAGACGTTAGTGGGGAAGCTTTAGCTACTCTCGTTGTTAACAAATTGAGAGGAATCCTTAATGTTGCTGCCATTAAAGCACCTGGTTTTGGTGAACGAAGAAAAGCCCTTCTTCAAGATATTGCAATCATGACAGGTACATGATGTCATGATCGGTTAACCAATTGAAAATATATGCTATTTGTTTCTAATTTTTTTATATAATTTTTGTAGGAGCTGAGTACCAAGCCAGTGATTTAGGTTTGCTAATTGAAAACACGGATATTGAGCAACTTGGTACAGCCAGAAAGATCACAATCAGCAAAGACTCAACCACAATCATTGCAGATGCTGCATCAAAGGACGAGATCCAATCTCGAATCGCCCAAATCAAAAAGGAATTATCTGAAACAGATTCTGTATACGATTCTGAGAAACTTGCTGAACGAATTGCAAAATTATCTGGTGGGGTTGCGGTTATAAAAGTGGGTGCTGCAACCGAGACCGAATTAGAAGACCGAAAACTGCGTATTGAAGATGCTAAAAACGCAACATTTGCTGCCATTGAAGAAGGAATTGTACCTGGGGGTGGTGCTGCTTTTGTTCATCTGTCCACATTAGTTCCTGCCATTAAGGATAAGCTTGATGATGCAGATGAACGTATCGGTGCTGACATCATCCAAAAGGTATTTCTTTAACTTTTTTGTATGATCTTCGGTGGTTGACTGTAGGGGTGGCGATTCGGGTTGGCGGGCTACGGTTAAGATATCTCAACCCTACCCTGTATACCTTCAACACGAACCTAACTTATATAATCTATTTAATTAATCGGGTTAAACAGGTTTCCAGGTCAAACATGTTAAACGGGTCACATAGGTCATACATGTTATTATTCCACAAATTCATAAAAAGAATACCAATACATGACACTAATAAGTAGCCTTTTTAGTTTTTATCTAACTATTAGTTACGTTTACACTAGTAAACTATAAACTAGATATAGATATATATTTTTTAAATATATTTTAATGATTAAACGGGTTTAAGGGTCGACCCAAATAAATTTTCACTGACCTGAACCTAACCCGTTTAATAAATGAGTCAGTTGAGTCAGCCCGAGACTGACTTAATAATAACCTAAACCTTTCGTGTCGGTTTTCATGTCGTGTTTCGTGTGGGGTCAGAAATTGCCACCCCTAGTTGACTGAAGTTTGACTTTTTTTTTTTGCAGGCGCTGGTGGCGCCGGCATGTTTGATAGCGCAAAATGCTGGAGTTGAGGGTGAGGTGGTGGTGGAGAAAGTGAAGGGGGGTGAGTGGGAAATGGGGTATAATGCAATGAGTGATAGATATGAAAATTTGGTGGAAGCGGGTGTGGTTGATCCGGCTAAGGTGACCAGATGTGCTCTGCAGAATTCGGCTTCGGTTGCGGGAATGGTTCTGACCACACAGGCGATTGTGGTCGAGAAGGCTAAACCCAAGGTGCCTGTGGCTGGTGCACCACAAGGTTTATCTGTGTGATTTGAGTTTGTGTTATAAATTAGGCGGAAATAGAATAAGTGAGGTTTGTCTAGGAGAGCTAATGCAGTCTGATTTTGTACCCATTTGAGATGAATTGTTCATTTAGTTAAATGTTATTGTAGTGGTTTGAGGTGCATTGTGAGATTGCGGTTTGTATTTACTTGAGAATATTAGTTAGTATTCATCGTCAATATCTTTTAAGAGTTGTATGTAACTAAATTTGTTTATGGGCTGGGGGAGAAATCTTCAGGAATCGAGACAACTGCTTTACAATCCAAGTACTCCGACTGATTTCAGTCGGGTTTAGTCCAAAACCGATTTTTTTAAAAAACTTTTTCAGTTGGTTTGGTTCGAGTCTGGTTTAGTCCAAAACCGAATATTTTTATAAAACTTTTGGTTCGAGCTGATTCTCGGTCAGTTCTCGGTTTGGTTCAAGCTGATTCTCGGTTGGGTTCGGACCGAAATCATTTTCCTAAGTTATATAGGTTCTTCTTTTAGACCGTTCACATGAGCTCATTCAATTCAATGACGTTTATTAGAAAATGTTTATTTTGTAGCATAAAATAAACGATTGTTATTTTTCCTTCAAATACTTGTAAAAATATACCAATACATAAACAGATGTTCAAATAATAAAAAAGATTAAAATGCAAAAGTAAACAAGTTTCATAAAACATAAAACTGCCAATACCAATTTATAAACCCCTAATTATACAAATCATCATCATCAGCAGCTCCACCAGCAGAAGCAGCAAACGGGTCAGACCCACCACCGCCAGACGTGGCTTCCGAGAACCGGAATTCGGACCCAAATCCTCTGGATTGTTGCAACGTTTGAGCAAACGCTTGATATTTCCTAATATCAGCATCACTCACACTTCTTCGTGCATACTTCATCGATTCCTCAAAATGACCAGCTTTAATCTCTGCCACCTCATCTTCATCTTCATCCATCAACTCAGGATTCTCACTCCTCTTTTTCTCCCTCTCAATATCCTATTACCAAATTCAAATTAATCATATAAAAAATGTAAAACGAATTAAAAAAACATAAATCGAACACTTACTTTCTCGATATTTTCTCGGATCGCATACTTGCAAGCTCGTTGACATATTTCAGTAATATCAGCCCCACTAAACCCTTGGGTGTATTTAGCAAGAGCCCGTAAATCAACATCTTTAGAAACAGGGGATTTCCTCATTGCAGCTTTGAAAATTTGGTGTCGCGAATCTTCGTCGGGTAACGGGATGTAAATCAGCTGATCGAGTCGACCGGGTCGTAATAAAGCAGGGTCGATAATGTCGGGTCGGTTAGTAGCACCGATAATGAAAACCGTCTTTTTTGCTGACATTCCGTCCATTTCGGTCAGTAACTGATTCAAAACACGGTCAGCAGCACCACCTGCATCTCCAGAACTACTTCCCCTCTGCAATTATAACAGAAAAAAAAAAAGTTAGGGCAAAAAATTGTGAATTGAGGTAGTTAGTTAGTTAGTTGGTTGGTTGGTTACCTGGGTTGCAATGGAATCGAGCTCATCAAAGAAAAGGACACATGGCGCAGATCCGCGGGCTTTATCGAAGATCTCACGAACATTTGCTTCACTTTCACCGAACCACATTGTTAGTAATTCGGGCCCTTTTATGCTGATGAAATTTGCTTGACATTCGTTTGCAATTGCTTTTGCTAAAAGTGTTTTTCCACATCCAGGTGGCCCGTAAAAAAGAACTCCTTTCGATGGTGACATACCAAATTTCTCAAATTTCTCGGGGTGTTCTACTGGGTATTGAACCGTCTATTTATTAAAAAACAAAAAAGAATTAAAAAGACCAAAAAGGTATAGTTAAATAGTTAAAAATTAATAAAATTGTTTAAATTTAAATTTAACAAAAGAGAATTAATAAAAAGACGAAGAAAGTATAAGTTCAAATATTTAATAAAATTGTTTTTGTTACCTCTTGAAGCTCGCGTTTAACATTCTCAAGGCCTCCGATATCATCCCAGCTACAATTTGGAACCTCGACAACCTGGGATTAAAAAAAAGTGATGAATAGATAAAAAAATATAAATGATTAATGAAAGGGTGTAAAGTGTAAATTACTGTTTCGCGTAAAGCAGATGGATTGCTTGTTCCAAGAGCAGTGGAGAAATGTTCATTAGAAACAGCCATCGAATTCAATATTTCGGCATCTATAGATTCATCTTCTAAATCTATAACATCCATTTTCTCTCTAATACATTGAAGTGCAGCTTCAGTACAAAGTGCCGCCAGATCAGCACCAACATAACCGTGTGTTTCTTTAGATATCTTCTCCAAATCAACCTAAAAAACAAGTTAAAACCTTATAATCAGTTGCTAAACGATTATAAAACTTAAAAAAAACATGATTACATCTTCAGAAAGTTTCATGTTCTTCGTGTGAATTCGAAGAACTTCAAGCCGACCAATTTCATCAGGAACACCAATGTCAATTTCCCTATCAAATCTACCAAATCTTCTCAAAGCAGGATCAATACTGTTAGGACGGTTAGTAGCTCCCATAACAATAACATGTGCACGTGATTTTAATCCATCCATAAGTGTCAACAACTGAGAAACAATTCTTCTTTCAACTTCACCATTAGTTTTCTCACGTTTTGGAGCAATCGAATCGATTTCATCAATGAAAATAATCGACGGTGCGTTTTTCTCAGCTTCTTCAAACGCTTTTCTGAGATTACTCTCACTTTCTCCAGCTAATTTCGACATGATTTCTGGCCCGTTTATGCAGAAAAAGAACGCCCCTGTTTCATTAGCAACTGCTCGGGCTATTAGGGTTTTTCCTGAACCGGGCGGCCCGTATAGCAAGATTCCTTTCGGGGGTTTAACCCCGATTGACTTGAAAAGCTGAGGGTGGCGTAATGGTAATTCTACTAGTTCACGGATTTGAGCCATTTGTTTTCTTACACCACCTACATCATCATAACCAACTTCATCTAATCTATCTTCATCATCTCTTTTGATTGGCTCGCCTTCACAGAAGATTTCAGTATCTGGTGCAACAACACAATATTCATCTGGATCGGTTTCGATTACTTTGAATTCTACACTTCGCATTCCTCCTCTCACAAGAAAATGGTCTCCTTTTCTTACAGGTCTATATGCCTCCAAAAAGTATGCTGAAATAATATGATTAATGTCATTAACACACAATTAAAATCAAAAACTTTGAAAAAAAACTGTGGAATGTATCAACTATCAACTTACGTTTCAGATATGCATCGAATAGATCCCCTGTGACGCCTTCGATGGTGTCATCTAGTGGAAGAACATGAATACGTTTTCCATATTTGACATCTGGACATTGGTGTACAGATACAACATCACCAAGTCGGATCCTTAGATTGGTCCTGATAACTTTATTCATTCTGATTTTTGGTTCATCGCATGTTTCATCAGCAAGAGCAATGCAGACAGTATCTCTCCTTTTCTTTCCCTGTGAAGAAGATGAAAAATTAGGTCGAAGAAATTAAGTTAGCACAAGATTTGATTTTGGAATTGTAACGATTGATTTCTTATCCAGATCCTAATACGCTATGTGATATTATATGTTCATTCTGATCTTTGGTTCATCACATGTTCATTCTTACACCGTATGCTTGATAAACACATATATCACAACGTCAATAAACAATCACAATCGCAGTACATTATACACAATATATCAAAAAACTGCAAGTATAAGCCAACATTGAATACTAGAGACCGTAAAAACCTTGATCAGTATGGTATCACCACGGAAAAGCTGCAATTTCTCCATTGTAGTAGGATGCATAGCAACGACGGAATTATCGTCATTCACAGCTTCGTCAACAACAAGCCGATTCGGAGACTTCTTGCGCTCCAGAATAGCAGTTGAAAAGTCCTTTTTCGGCACCGATGGACCTTTCCTGTAGACAAATTCAATCAATAACACGATAATCAGAATCCGGTTGAAGCAAACCACGAAGCGAAAACCGTAAAAGTGCATTAAATTAAAAAAAAACAAAAAACGAACGATTGGTAAAGAAGATCGTACGGTTCAGAAGAAGAAGATTCCGGCTGGTTGCTCATGGTGAAAGACGGTGGATTGAAACTCCGATTTAAAGAAGAAATCGGATGCGAGGATGGAGAGAAAAGATGAACGATGGGAGAGTGTCTTGGGTAACAATTTATGTAGAAAGCCAACCCACCTAACCGTGTGAAACTGGGTCTAGTTTTAAACGATTAAGAATTACAGTAAGATAATTATGTTTACACAGATAATTAGAGCGCTCGGTGTGACTCGTTATTGGGCATGTTAAACACCGATAACGGCGCCAAACCCACACCGTGGGTGGCGCCATCGGCTCGTTATCGGGCCACCGTTTTGGGTATAACGGGTCGTTAAAAGCTTCCAACGGCCGGAATTTTGAAAATGGAGGGGTAACGGTCGGAATTTTGGGGGGGGGGGGGGGGGGCTGTAACGGTCAGATTTCTTAAAAAAAAAAAAATTAAATTTTTACCAAATCTCTTATAAATACCAATCTTTTTCATCCAAAATATATACCAACTTTTTTATACACTTCATCTTCTCAAATCTTTCACAATGAATAACCCCAACGATTTCATTAATCAATTGATTGCTTACCAAAGCCAGTTCCCGTCAACAGCCTCATCTAGTTCGGCTCCACAATCATCAAACGCACCATTTAGCCAACCGTTTGCAAACCCATTTACCCAACCTTTAACCCCGGAACAACTTGCGTTCTTGCAAATGCAACAACAAATGTTTCAACAAACCGCCCCAAATGAACCAACGTATCAACAACCCGAAACCCCTACCGAACAATTCACGTCGTCTAACGACGTTGTTCCGGACACACAACCGGAAGAACCTTCTTCCGTAAGGAGGAGGGCAAAAGGAAAGGGTAAGGCCAAAGAAAAAGCGGTTCCGATAAAACGCACACGGTGGACTCAAGATGAAGAATTGGCGTTGGCATAAAGTTGGATCTCGATTTCAGAAGATCCTGTCCGCGGGCGGAACCTAGATCTTGATTCGTTATGGGATAAAGTTGTTGCCGAATACAACTCTATGGTATCCTTTCCCCGTAACAAGGACATGATTACGGGAAAGTGAACAACATTGACCCGAGAGTGTGGAAAGTTTCTTGCAATTGTCGAACGAACACAACGACTTAGCGGTGAAAACGACGAGGGTGTTTTTACTCGTTGTCTACAACAATACCAACAAAATGAAGTTACCGCGTTCAAGCATATCAAGGCGTGGGAATTTCTGAAACATCACTCGAAATGGCACACACCCGAGCCCGTTCAACCCGGTAGAAGGCGACACCAGGAAGCACTTGAAGGTGACTCTGAAGATCTTGAAGACCCGAACCCACTTTTCCGAGCCGACACCATCGAACGACCCGCAGGGCCACCACGAAAATCTAAAAGTGCCCGTTCGGACACGTCGGGAAGTGTTTCTAAAAAAGACGAATTCAAGGAAATGGTTGAAACAAATTTAGAGAAAGATCGAGCTTTGAAATCGGAGCACCAAAAGGAAAGATCGAGATACAAGGCGTTGTCATTCCTTGGAATCGACACGACACATATGTCGGAGGAAGATAAAGCGTTGGTCGAGATGGAGAAGGAAAGGATTCGAAACAAATATCGATCTTGATTTCTATGTTTTTTAATTTTTCGTATTTTTTATTTTTCGTATTTTTAATTTTTCGTCTTTTTAATTTTTCGTATTTTTAATTTTCGTCTTTTTAATGTATCGTTCGTATTTTAGTTAATCGTATTTTTAATCTATGTTTTCGTCCTTTAAATATACAAAAAAGAAAAAAAAACTAAGTGGGACCCCTATAACTTGGCTATAACTAAGCCCCCAAGGAGCCTCAATTCCATCCCTTAGTTATAGCCAAGTTATAGGGCAAAAAAGGCTATAACATGCCAATAACTTGGCTACCACACCTTGTGCTCTTATCTTTAATGATACTTTGGTTGCGGCAATTAAGTCGGGTTTGGGTTAGTGAGTTCGGGTAGGTATGTTGGCGGGTTGGAATTAGTCCGAACCTTGGCTATAACTAAGCCCCCAAGGAGCCTCAATTCCATCCCTTAGTTATAGCCAAGTTATAGGGCAAAAAAGGCTATAACATGCCAATAACTTGGCTACCACACCTTGTGCTCTTATCTTTAATGATACTTTGGTTGCGGCAATTAAGTCGGGTTTGGGTTAGTGAGTTCGGGTAGGTATGTTGGCGGGTTGGAATTAGTCCGAACCTTATCTCTACTATATTATAAAGAGTTTACCCCTTCCACAATTAGAAAGGCTGAAAATTCAGCCAACACACTTGCTAATTATGGAATTGGTCCTTTTGGAAGAAAAAAAACACCAGCCAAGATTCGAAACCGCCACCTGCTGGTCATATAACAATGGCACACCCGCTAGGACAAGCCTGCGGCTGTGAGTTTCATCCAAACATTAATTATATATCCGCAAACAACGCGGGTTAAGCCCACCCGATTTATAATCATAAACACTGTGGCCCATCTGCTCAAAGCGTCTCTTCGTTCCCATCGGTACCTTCAACCTAGCATGCATATGTTCGTCCAACCTTCTCTCCCGTCGATTCATTTCTCCCTAAACCCTAGACGCCTCCTCGATTCTATTGCCTTGATCCATTCAAACCTAATTGTATGTCCATAATTACCTCGGCTGCCCTAAAAGCTTCAAGTAATTTCAAATTCGAAATACATCTTTAGATACACATTACTAAAACCAATGCTTTTATTTTATTTTGTGTACAATTTTGTTCTATTTTAACAATCTACTTGTGCTTTACAATTTCTAGATTGGTGTGTACAACTCTGTACGCAAATATCTTCCGCAGTATTTCAAGTTCATGGTTTCAAATCCACTCTCTGGACCATTTATTTACTTTCTTATGCTCCGTGTTGTGAAGGTAGGTCACATAAATAATATTTTCTGTGATTTTTTTATTTTTATCATCATATGTATATGTTTATACTTTATGTTAGTTATGTATTGCATAAATTCATCACCACCTCATCGATTGATCGATGATCATTTGTTAGTACTATATGTTTTGACTTTTATTTGATTTGTAATTTTCAAATCATTTGAATATGCATATTGTAATGAAATCAATGAAATGTGTACTTGAGACTTGAATTGTTTTGTCCATATCGATTAGGACTTCAGATGCAATTGATTTGGGTAGTGGTCTGAACAATTCAGATGATGGAAAGCATTTTGAGGACAATTTTACAGTAAACAAATTGAACTTCTTTAAGATAAATTATACATTAATTAAAAAGAATTAATTTTAAACCAAATAAATTGCAGCCTATGCTTTATAATTTACATATTTGTAATGTTTATTGTTTTCATTCCAGAATTTGAGATCGAGCACCTGTTATTGGACTTGTACTGTGAAGAAATGAGAAGGAACAATGTTTCGTTCTAGCAACAGTAAGTGGTTTTCATTTTCTTTTTGAAGTTATCTCTCATTCTCACTTGATGTTTTCAAGGGTTTTTTTTATAAAGGTTTGATTTGTTTCCAGGAGTTAAAAGGGTAGACATTTCAAGTTTTAAGTTTGCATTAAATTGAATCTTATTATCCTTAATTTCACCTCCCCGCGTTATTGTTCTGTGTTTAGCCTAACGCTAATCTTCTTCATAATTTTCATCACTCGGTGATTTTAATCCAAGCATAAGTTTGATCATCATTTGTGACTTTTTAAATGGGTCATCCAAAATCTTGGAAAGAGATTGGTCGTGATTTTGTGAAGGCACAAGAATGTATGCAATCTATATTCATGGTTTGTTTATGTTTTTCTTATTATCGATTGAGTTTTTGTTTGAGTAAATCTAAATTGATTTGAACATTTGTTATCGTTCTTTAGGTTTTTTTTTTAATTTATGATAACATGAAATCCGAATCTGATCGTTGTTTTCATGAGTGCATTGTTTGTTTAGGGTTTATAATGCAGAATAGAAGACTTTAATTGTTGATGATTGTTGCTTAATTAATCAAGTATCCAGCTGCTCTAATAAGGTATGTATGAAAAGGGTTAAATTTAATCTGTTTATCTGGAAATATGTCATTTTTGGGTCATATATAACTAGGGATGGCAATGGAGCGGATGTGGATCGGGTGATGCGATGTCCACATCCATATCCATTTAGATTTACATCGTCCATATCCACATCCATATCCATTTAAAATCATTTCATCCATCCATATCCATATCCATCGGATTATAGCGGGTAAATGGGCATCCGTTGGATGTCGAAAGAATTTAGTTTTTTAAAGAAAGTATGATAGTTTCATAAGAAAGTATGATAGTTTCATAGATAAATTTGCAATTTTTGTTGAATATGTATATAATTTCTTTCAAAAGAATATACAAACGAAAACATAATTACAAACCTACGTTCGATGCATTGAGGCATAGAACATAGTTTGTAACTAATACCCAATTATTGATAGATACAAACGAAAACATAACTTAATATATACATAAGCCTAAAGTACGGTTTGTAATGTTTACAAATTTAGTTATATTCAATGTTATGTTATGTATAAATTTGATTGAATAAAATATATGTAGACATATATTATTAATCATGTAAAATTGTAATATAAAAAAGATTAATTTCGGGTTAAATGGATTCATCCATGGATTGAAAATCATCATCCGTATCCGCTCCAATAAACATCCATATCCGCTCCACATCCGATATTCACCCATTTAACTTCATCCATATCCACCACCGGTGGAGCGGATCGGATGGATGATCATCGGATCGGATGAGAGTTGCCATCCCTATATATAACTGATCATTCAAATGGGTAAAAATATATAGCTAAAAGGTATCAATAGTATATTTTAATGCAACTGCTTACTTCAATAGGATTGATATCATCATATTTTGTTTGGGTTTGGCAGGTCTTCCCTTGATAAAAATCAAACATTATTATGAATGCATATTCTACAATTAAATTAGCCCCTTTAGCAACAAAAGCGTGGTCTTGAATACAAAACTGCATTTTCAAATTGTTGCAGGAGATGATTACAAGATCAAAGTTTGGAACTACAAACTATATAAGTGTGTATTCACCCTTCTTGGGCATCTTCAACCGTTCAATTTCCTCACGAATCACCATGGATTGTTAGTTGATGTCACACTCAGATCCGACGCTACATTTTGGATCCACATCTACCAGCATAATGAACATGGCGATAGGGGGATGGATCGTTTGGGGGGCATATTATGCATGAGGGTTGTATTTTTTGTTCATTACGCAGGAGAGGCACTTGAAAAGGGGTTGCATGCACCACAACTTAAAGTTAGATGGTTTTCGGCCATTTGCTTTTATATAATTTTTTCCTTCGATGTTTTTCTAATTCATTTTATGTGATATGTACGTATATTTTTCGACCTTGAAACATAACTTACTTGGTTCAAGAAAATAGTTAATTAAAAGTATTTCCAATAAATACAAAATATATCCATGTAATGATGAATTAATGATCGATCACAAGACAAATTAATGTAGCATCAATTTATCAATGCCATCAGCTACCTCCATTACTATTCGCACACACTATCACTATTGGCACCATCACTATCGCCATTGTAAAATATGGTTTTAGGGTACCTGCCGCTGCATTGCGCGGGTACCAGCTAGTTTATTCAAAAATTCAAGTAAGAAAAATCAACTCTTACCTGAATACAATTAAATCAAGGTAATGATCTAAAATAGAAACTGGAATGTCAAAATATATTTGAACATACTTGTATATGTTTTAGGTTGAGTTTAGGGAATATTCTCGTATTTACATACTCTCTATGGAATATTTAAAATAACTTTACAAATATAAACATATTGAGGGTTGACTTGTTCGTAAATAAGTCCCCTCAATATAATCTGGTTTATAAATGGGTTGGATGGAAATACCTAATTAAATTCAACTAAACTATAACTTAATTATTTTGCATCGATTTTATTTCGTTACTCCCCTAGTTTACAACAATGATTTATTTGTTTTGTTTTGATCTAAAAAAGTTGGTACTACCAAAACTTCGAAACTGAAAATTCAAAAACTAAATATTGTTTCATCTAAAAATATTAATTAAAATGATAGATAAATGTGACACTTAATTTTTAAAAAATGTTTAATTGGATAAGTTCATCACGTATTTAGTTTTTAATCAATTGGTCTAGATCAATTGATCATCAAGAGTTATCTTCAAAAAGTTTTGGGTTCAAAATTTGCTGAGGGTATTCCTCAGTAGATTAAAAATGAGGTGAAGTTTATTAAAAAAAAGAGATATATTCAAAAAATACATATTGCTCGTTTGAATGTCACTACATAATTTGCGATTAAAAAAACATGTCTTCGTTTAAAAATATAAAGAAAAAGTAATAAATTAAGGAAAATGATAGCCCTAAGGGCTGTCAATAAGACGTCAAAACACGCATTACAAACTTGTACAATAATCAATAACCGCCCCTGCATTTTAGGAATCAACCCCCACTAATAAAAGTACAAACCATTTATGCACGTAAGACCGTTCCCAACGGTTCGTGAGTTTGGAATGTCCCTCAAACTGGTGGGGTTAAACCATTGGCACGCCTCCGCTAGTGGTTCCGCCAATTTGGAGACGAGAGAAGGGGGATGCGTGAGTTTGGGTAGGTGGGCACAAAGAGGTATTTTGTGTGTGTGTATTTTGTAATGGTGGGTCCCAAAAAAATTAAAGGGAAGATGTATTACTAGCATGGGTTAATGGATATGTTATTTTAATATCGATTGGAGGGTGACGTGACACTAATTTAACGACGTTATTAATATCCACCACCATTGGGACATAAATTAATACATAATGTTTTCTTTTAAGAAGATGAAAATTCCATTAATCCTTCGGGTAAAAGCCTAAATGGGTAGCGAAAGGCCCAATCCGTCCGCTTAGAACAGAACAGAGCAACCGGAACCCTACCGCCGCTGTACCTCCACGGATCAGGCTTGCCGGCTCCACCCAGCACCTCCACTCCCGCCAGTCAGCTGTACGTGCACCACCACTCCCCACCGTGATTATTTCTCGGTCGAAAAAGGTTCTTACGGTAATTTGCCCTCTTTTGTCTGTATAGTTATACCCTTCTAGGTTTTAATTTCCCCCACTCTTATGTATTTATCATGCAATTTCTAATAACAACAGTACTTAGGGTTTAGTAAATTTCATTTCTTTAAATTTTTAGTGTTGGACCTATAGACTAATTGAGACAAATGCATCAATTATAATGATAATAAATCAAGCCAAAATTTGAGAAACAGATTATATCCATGTTGCTTTGATTGATTATCAGGATGTCATTTATGTTTGAGATTGCTTTTTGAAAACAGATTGTTTGGATTTAAATACAGAAAATTTTGAGATGTTAATTATCAAGTTTTGTGTACATAGGAGGACACAAAAAGAAATGACGGTGTTGAAAAGGTACGTGTTGAGGTTATTCATGTCATTAAAATACGTTACAGCTAATGTGGTCGACAGAAACAATGGCCAAATAGTTGCAACAGCTTCAACAGTTGAACATTCAATCAAAAACTCACTTGAATGTGGTCGAACATGCAATGCCAAGGCTGCAACCGTTGTTGGTGAGGTTTTGGCAATGAGGCTTAAGGTTGAAGGTCTTGAATCTGGTCAAGATAGAGGGATTCATGTGGACGTTAATAAAGAACTCGAGAAAAAAGATTCCAAAAACCGTATCAAAGTTTGGGCTGTTATTAATTCGTTAAAACATAACGGGGTTAAGTTGATTCTAGATGAGAATAATGATGCTTCTCGGCCATGATGAAATTGGTCATATTTTGTTTTAGAGATTATGAGCTCGGGTTATCCATAAATGAAATGTGTTTTTGAAAATGAGAAGCTATCAAACCGAAAAGCAGTTGTGTGTTTTTAAAAGAGTGAATTAAGAATGGTGAGATGAGGGTTGGTTAAGTTATCTTTGGGTACTTTTAGTGTAGATATGAAGATTTAGATGTGTGTAATGAATGTGTGATCAGAATTGACTTAAAATTTCATGTCTTGTTTATTCATTCTGTTTGTAACAATTTTTTATTGTTTTGCTACTAACCTGAAGTCACTACTAGTTATATGAATAAAACTTTACTTTACCGAACTTACTAGAATGTTTGGATACCAAGTTTTGAACACAGCTACTAACCTGAAGTCACTACTAGTTATCTGATTATAGTATGAGGTTTAAAACACCGCTGCTAGTAAAATAAAACCTGTTGCAGAAAACTTTAGATTACCAAACTTGCTAGAATGTTTGCATACAATATTCTGATACCAGGTTTATAAACACCTGATAAAAAAAACTTGTTGCACTAAAAAATTGAACATACACGATTTCGTTTTTAATATACTTGCGTAAAGGAAAAATGTTTCGGAAAACAAAATGCGGTGAACGTGGATCGAACACGTGACCTTCAGTCTGACGCGACGGAGACGAAGGTGTTTGTGGTGGTGCTCTTTGATAGGGTTCTCTTCGGTTGCTCTGCTCAAGACTTCTTTGATTTCGCCAAAATTCACCCTTTTTCTGGTTAGTATCAATTTAAATAAGAAATTTGAATTACCCATTTGATCAAAATGCAATTTTTCATCATTTTCATATGCTTTTCTTTAAATTATTGCATAAATTTGCCTGCCATTAGATTAGAAAACTTCAAGAAACTGAAAATACTTTTGTCCAACTATAAAAGCCTAATTGTTGCAATTGTGTGTTTTTTTAGCTGAGACTGCAGGTAAAGTTCTTGAGGGAGAGATGTTGAAGGTCACACTTTCCAACCCGAAAAATGGCAATGCACAACATCAAAGAGTTGTATCAGTTGTTCCTTTAAAATCGGGTTTTCGTCCTGTAATCGATACATTGCGTGAACTATATCGAGTAAGAGCTGATTCTTAATTGTTATTTCTTTACGCTGCCAATGTTTAATAACAATATGCAATTTATTTTGCTTCTTATGAATATATTTTTGTATTAGTATTATCATCTTCTAACTTCTTTCACAAGTTTATATAGATAAGGGATCATACTTTTTCGATCAAATTGTCACAGCCTCATCTATGTCAACGATGTGTAGATAATATTATAAAATATAAAAGATTGGATTTTTATAAAACATGGGGATATTATTTATCAATCTCTTCCTAAGTTTTATTAATCACTTGGAGCTTTAAGACCTTCAATTTCGGGCTAAGAAAGTGTTCCATCTAGCCACCTTTTTAGCATCTCTAATGAAGCCTTTGGTTGATCCACTGGAACCATATGACCAGCATCATTCACCTGATTCAAACAAAAACATTGATTTTATGAAACCAAAAAGACTTATCAGGTGATCAATTCCCTTGGTAAACATTTACCAGATGACCGTCAGTAAAACCTTAAACTCAATCTTAAGAAAATAATTAGGTACTTAACACACACAAAAACAAACCTTAAGAAAAGTAAGAGGACCATAATTCATTAGTAATCCAGCTTCTTTCCCATCTACATTAAACTCAACAACTGCAGCTGCTTTAAAATCTGATTGACCCGACCATTTCATGTTCTCAACCCATTCATAGTTGCCTGTATATTACAAAACCCGTGTTCGTTTTAATCAATTATTAACCATTTTCATTTTTGTAACAATCATTAAATAATATTACCAAGCCAGTTGCAAATAAAATCATATTCTCCAGCATACACAAGCATTTCAATACCGTCCTCCAAAAGTTGAGGAATACCAACTTCAAGATTTCTCATAATGTCTTCGGTCAACGCATCATTCACAACACTACTACACGATACAAAATTGATATCATGTGGGACCCCTAATGCTTCCTTCACTAATGGCATGTTTAAGAATTTATCGACCCCCGATAAGTCATTGCAACTTTGCCTTCTAAGATCATAAACCTGCCAAAAAAAAAAAAAAAAAAAGTTCATATGAATTGGATTATAATTGTAGGATATTTGAGTGCTTACACATATCTTGCTTATCGACAATATATCATGTTGAATTTGCCTACATATGTGTAGGGCATCAAGGCAGCTGTCTTTATCATCTGTTCCTACCAACCAATTTTAACGCGCGTTAGTTTTAGGACCAAATGCGTTACAGAATTAGTGACCATTCGTGTAATTTTTTTATACTTAGGGACCAAATCCGTACTTTTTGAAAAACTACAGGGACCAATCGTGTACTTTACTCTAAATATTTATTGAAAAAAATAATTAACTTAGGGTTTGATTACAAAAAGAGCTCACCGCATGTCTTTGCGGCCTCTTTGCACATTGGCACATTCTGTTTTATTCTGTTATAATCTTGTTGGTTAATTAAATTATTCAGAAAAGCAAAACCGGGTTCTGACCCAAACTGGGTTCCGGGTTCAGTGAGCCCATTTCCAATTGCAAATCCCTGTTTAATTACACAATTAATCACAATTTCATAAGCAAAAACCGGAAATTATAAAAGGAACAATTTAAAGATTGTAAAAACCACCTTCAAATTCAAGTAAATTCCTTCTTTGTTCTTGTTCCCCTGTTTTATCCTTGCAGCAAAAGCTGGAATGTAATGCCCTCCATATGATTCTCCAGTTATATAAACATCATTATTCACATAATCAGGATGCATTTCAAAAAAACCCTGTAATTCATTACAAATTTCATCATTTCACTTGTTTTTTAAAGGTTCGGGTCATTAAAATTGGTTAAAAATAAGCACACAAACCTGCAAGAAGTTGTAAAGATCATCACTCACTCCTTTTTCATCGTGTCGAATGTCTTTTTCACTCGTTGTGTAACTAAAACCGGTTCCAATAGGTTGGTCAATGTATATCATGTTGGCAACCTGCCATATAAATTTGAAAATTACCATGTTATTTATTTATATTCATATAATAACGGTATTGTAAAATATATGTATATCAGCGAGACCTTATCCCAACCGTAATCATTCCAAACTAGAGAGGAATTATTGGTCAAATGAAACGGGCCGTTTTCAGTCAAAAGACCTATGGCACTGCTACAACCCGGTCCTCCGGTCAACCATATAACCACAGGGTCATCCTTACTGTTTCTTGATTGAAAAAAGTAGTAAAACATCCTGCAAACATAGTAAAAAATGTATATAGTTACTGTTTGATATTTTGATATATTTTTTTATTTTTTATGTTAATAATAATAAAGGATACCTTCCACCTATAGTGTTTTTAATTGGAATATATCCAACAAGATGAGCAAGATCACTAACTGAAGCACCTGAATCACCAAGAATCGGGAGCATAAACGGCTTTTCAACGATTCTTGATTCTGAGATGCTAACCGAATCAGATGTGTTTGGGTTAAAGATGTTAACATCGAGTTTTGGGTGCAGATTTAATTCTGTAATGAGTTCATAACTTGATGTTGTATGCAATGAAGATGAGAAACGAAAATGACTAATGAGGTTAAGGAGAATTATGTAAGTAACAATATGAGCCATTGTGATTAAGTGTTGGTTTTTGGTTTATTCAAAGAGTGTATGAGTTTTAAGGATTTATAGAGGGTATAAGATAGATTTACACACGAGAAAACCACTTGAACTCGTATTTGGATACCGAGAATACAGAGACTATTAACGATAAAATAACTTAGTTACATTTTATAATTATAAAATCTTGTATTTATCTCTTTAGATAGTTAGCTAGATGATTTAAGTATAGATAATATCTTTTAACTAACTTTCATTTGTTTACTGTACGTATTTTGATCCTATCTAATTGGATCTCTGCACATGTATATATACGGTTCAGTGTACATCAATGAAATGAAGTTTTGGTTTACTTTCGTATAGAGACTGTTTTTTGAAAGACCTCTGATAATAGTGTGTGGTGGAACAGAAAATGTGTGATGTTATGAGTATATATATGCCTTAAAGAGAGAAAAGAGTGTGAATCATGCATGAAATAAGATATGAAAACATGTGAAATATGTAAACCTACGTGAAAAGCCACTTGCACACGATAGTTTTAATGTCTTAAATAAGTAATTATAATGAAATTTTTGTGTAACATTCTTGTTATCTTGTATTACTACTTGTGTCCACAATGTGATACTTTTAAGCTATATTTTGTCTTAAAATAAGATCTTAGCTGTGTTTTCAAGCAAACCATTCAATGCAAATAGATAATCCAACAATGAGAATTGTTAAAATAGTCTATTCTTTCAGCAAACACATTCAACATTTATACGGATCTTTGTGGTTTTATTTTCTAGGTGCAACCCGGCCCTTATTAGTCGGGCTAAGTTTCCATGTGGTCCACAACTCCAACATCTTTAGTGCAACCGCGGGTTGATCCATAGGAACCATGTGACCACCATCCCGAACCTTAAAAAAAGTCAACGGCCCGCAACTTTTCAAAATTCCAGCTTCTTTCCGGTCAACTATAAACGAAACATTTGAAGCTGCAACAAATTCCTTCTGACCAGACCATGACATTGCATGAAACAAATTGTATGTTACTCGGTAAACCTAATGCGGTTTTAACTGATGATTCTTCTAGAAACTTCTCCATGTTTGAGAAGTCGTAGCAGTATCGCCCTTCACATTTTCTCCTTATATCATAGTACTACAAATGAAAAACAAATAATGAATGAATAATAAACTTCGTACATGTGGTAAATAAGTTTGACTATTTTTACAAGTTCTTACGTTTGTTTCGTTTATAAGGTTAATAATATCGTACAAAATTTGCTGGCAGATATTATAGGCAGAATAACATGTCTCTGTACCCGCATTGTTTGATTGCTTGTTCACAAGCTGGCATTTGTCGGTTAATTCTGTTATAATCTGTTACAGATATTATATTATTTTCCACCGCGTAATCTGTGTAGGCTGGATACTGGATTCCAGGGTCAGTTTTGGCTCTTCTTGATTCAAAGAAAAAATAGAACATCCTGCAAATTATCTTTTATTAACAATTTTGTTTTGTTTATATTTCGTATATATACCCATAATCTTGTTAAATCAAAATATGGAATTGATGTAGAGTAAAAAACGATAACACAGATTGATCCCGTTGATTCTCCAGGACAATCTAATCCAAAAACTACATTGATTCAAAGAATTATGTGGATTTGGACTTTAAAATTAGAACTAACATTTCAGAGTCTCACAAAAACTATAAATAAGGCCTAGGTTTTCGAATGGGCCAAACGGGCCGAAAGCTAGGCTTCAAGGAAAAAAAGTGTTTGTTCCTCCACATTTGGGGCTGCATGATGAATATACTCGGATCATAATCCAAACAAATGTTTCTCAACAACCTTAGACTCAGAAACCTTAATAAGTTCATCATCAGTAGAATTGGCATATGCCTTACAGATGTTGGCTTCAAGATTCGGGTGCAAATTGAAGTCTTCGATAAATTGGTTTTATGAAATTTGAAGTCATCATGTGTGAAGAAAAATAAGATCGAGTTGGTTGTATGCTTAGTGTGTGAAATTTGTGTTTTGAATTTATGATATATGAAAGTTTACATATATTAATCTTCTCATGTTTCATGTGTCTTGTTATTTGCTCTCTCATGATCTTATAGAAGTGTATATTGTACTTAACTGATTTTTTTCATTACTTTGTTGAACTTTCGGTTTTAATGTGAAAGTTTGTTTCCGTCTATACGTATTTGAGTTCATTATGTTAGAGATAATGATTTAGATCCCCTGTTTTATTTGCTTTTTTCTAAGAAAGATACCTTTTAAGTTTGATTTTGTTTAAAAAGAAGATGATAAATTAACTTTTATGATCCTTTTACTTGTGTGTTCATGTGTTTCATAAAAAAGTAGTTAGCAATTGCATATGGAATTTCTCATGAACAATGATAGGCATCTTTTTGGTCAAATTAAGGTGTTACTATAGAATCTAAATGTTAATTAGTTAATGGTTATAGCAATGAACTTATTTTCATATTATCTATGCTATGTATCTTTATTATAAAAGGTTTACAATTTCCATAATTAGCAAGGCTGAAAATTCAACCAACACACTTGCTAATTTTGGAAATCATTAGCAATTTAAAAAGAAGAGGAATTAATAGGTTTCGAACGTGAGACCTACGGTTTAATAAAGCAACGCTCAAACCAGCTGGGCAACTAGGATGATGTTATTTTATTGAAAAACTATCTATATGAATAATAGAAGATAGCTCCTTTGTTGAACCAATAGATACTTCTCCTCTTCCTTCTTGAACGATTTATATTGGGAATTGAAAAAATATTTTTGAAAATCACATAACCCTTTCCCTCTCTTTTTCCATTTACACAACCTTAAAATATCCATCTCAAATTGGCCCAACTTTTTCTTCTCTTATTTTCTGTAAATTTTACTTTTGTTTGCTGTATATGCTTGGTAAAATACTTTAAAACGTATCATGGAAGTGGTTGGGGTTCTCTTGGGTTTAACAGAACCATTACAGGTAACATAATATTTAGTTCATTCATCTTTCAGGGTTTGTATCACCATGGATCAGCTATATTATATCCAACTTTCTTTTTGGTATGTTATATTATTCTTTAATTGTTGTACTCAAGTTGGATTCTTTTCTGATGAAATTTATCTTTATTTCAGGTACACAAGTGTAGTTTCAAAATAAGTAAAAAGGGATACCAAACCAGGGTTCATGGAAGAATTTAATAATCCTTAAATCTCATGGATGTTAGTAAAGCCACATTAGTTATGCTCGGTGTCATCAGAAAATGTAAGTTCAAATCTCCATCTTTCTTAATTACAAAAATTTATAATCCTTAATATGAAATTGTAAATTTTGACCTACAAATAGATGTATGGTTTTGCAGATGATTCATATGCAAGCAACAACTTTCGTGTCGCAGTATTTTAAATTTTTCATTTTGTTGGCATTGTATTTCTTTTTTCACCTTGTTAAGTTAAGGTGACAAGGGAGAAACTTGTTTAACAAGATTTCATTGTCTATCTAGCGATTGCCAGAGATTGTTGCTCTTGTGCAATAAGTTTTAGATCATGCTAATCATAGTTTGTTCAAATTATTAATTTTTTGGTTTCTTTATTTATATTTTTAATAATATTAGTGTTTTCTGAATCATAATAACCATATTGTTGCACTAAAAGATCAAAGCCAACTTAAACAATCTCAGGTGGAACTTAAACCAGTTGATTTTGGTGACTCATAGTTGACTTTTTCAAGTCAACATACTGTTGAAGGTGATTTTTTTTATCCATATGGTGGTGATTTTGTCTCTGATGCTAGCTGAGTAGCAAGGAGTTTGTCTGTACCATTTTGAAACAAAATTGTGCAGGTGATATTGCGGGATTTTGAAAATGAGTGTTGGTATATGTAAAATTGACATTAACATTGTGAAAACATATATTTAGAAAGATTCAAATTATATGAAGTTATGAACTTTATTGTATGTTATTGTGATGTTTTGTACGAGAATGTAATAATTTTGGTCATTTATTTTATATTGAGTTGATTGCAACATCATTCATAGGGCATTCCACTAGGCAAACAATCTCAGGTGGAACTTAAACCAGTTGATTTTGGTGACTCATAGTTGACTTTTTCAAGTCATCATTCATAGGGCATTCCACTAGGCATGTGCGCGGTCCAAGAATCCAACCAAATCGCTCGGAACCGAACAAACTGAGAAAATAGTTTCAGCTGTACCGAGGTCCGAATTAGACCAAGAACCCACGGGAAACTGAACCCATAAAGTTTCTTTGACTTTTTTTGTTTTCATTTCTCGGTTTTAGACCGAAGTGATATGTCCGGAACCGAATCACTCGGAACCGAAAATTGATTTTGGATGAAAATTAGATCTGATAACTGACTGGCTATTTTACCAAGCTCCGGTTTCTATAAGTTTGGGGGTTTACCCCTAAAATTGGTCAGTACCCGAACCAACTTCTATAAGTTTGGGTTTTTTGCCACTAAAAACGGTACCCTTTTTACGATAACCGATTTCAACATTTTTACCGACAGCCGGTTTCGGTTTCAAACTTGAACCTGTTTGGTCAAATAACCGGGTTTGTGCATGGCTACAACAAGGTGGTATAGGGCTTCCGAGTTATGTGAATCTACCGGTTTTGGTTTCAAATCCGAACCGATTTGGTCAAATAATCAGGTTTGTGCATGGCTACAACAAGGCTTTTGAGCTATGTGAATCTGGCGAATATTGGATAACTGAAGTTAGGAGGATTGTAGAGTGACAAAGGAGCTACTTGGGATTGGAGGAAAGAAATAGGCCTTGCGTTGCGGAAGGAACGTTCTGCTCTGAGTTGTTCAAAGGTCTATAATCCATTAATTCGCCGCAAAATATTATTATCAGGTACCCGCCGCCGCATTGCGCGGGTACATGCTAGTGTTGTTATAATGTATTTGGAATTTTCCTAAAATAGAAATGTATAAAAATTCAGCTAACACACTTGCTTATTATGTAAATATTTGTGTTACTTTTGCTATAAATGAAAGTAGAGTAAAGATGTAACCATAGGTCGAGAACCTATATATTAATATTAACCTTAAAAGGATAATCAATAATGTATAATCACAAGTAAACTATTGACCTTTTTCTTTCTTTCAGATTATACTTTAATCTTTGTTATAATTGTTATGTTCTTATTTAATTAGAGCCCAAAAGACAATCAAAACTTCTTAGGCGGGTTAAGTTTCCCTGTGGTCCACAACTCCAACATTTTGAGTGCAGCCGCAGGTTGATCCATAGGAACCATGTGTCCAGCACCATGAACCTTGAGAAAAGTCAACGGCCCATAATTCTTTAAAAGCCCAGCTTCTTTCACACCAACTATAAACGACACATTTGAAGCTGCAACAAAATCCTTTTGACCAGACCATGACATTGCGTTGACCCATCTCCAATTCCCTGCAAAACCATCCATTCATTCTCAATAAAACATTAAAACGACATAACAATTAAGATATTTGTTACGATTAAACGATTAAACGATGAATGATTTGACGGTATGAATGATTAAGAGCTTTTGTATAAAACTTATTATGAATGTCAGAAACTTTTTGATAAATATTCTGACTGGTTAATGATTCAACATATGTTCTAAGGTACAATGATTCAACGGTTTTTTGTTGTCTCATTGACCATAGACTGCATACTGAGGCGCTAAACAACCACATTGAATGCTGAATAATTCAGCATTCAGCGCTGAATGGTTCCATTAAGCTGCAAAACAACACCTAAATCATATTCAAATCTTACCGAGCCAATTGCAAATAAGATCATATTCTCCAGCATACACAAGCAATTCAATTTTGTCTTCCAAAAGTGCGGGAATACCGACTTCAAGATTTCTCATCCAATCTTGGAGCATTGATTCATAAACTATCTCACTACACGAAACATAATCTACATTACTCGGTACCCCTAATGCCTTTTTAACCGATGATTCCCCTAGAAAACTTTCAGCATTTGAAAAATTGTAGCACAAGCTTCCCTCACATTTCTTCCTTATATCATAGTACTACATATAGAAAACAAAACATGAGTAAAAAAACTAACTTTCTAAATTTAGTTTTTTTTGTTAGTATTTAGGTACAAGTTTTTACATTTATGTTGCCGGTTATAGAAAGTATATCCTCGAAAATTGGCTGGCAAATGCTATATGCGTATTGACATGTGGTAGTACCCTTTGTGCCTACCAATGGTTACACAAATTACAAGTTTACAACCATAACATAAAAAAATAAAATAAATAAAAGATTAAGGATTACCACATCGTTTGATTGCCTTTACACAATCTGGAACTTTTTGGTTTATTTTATTATAATCTGATTTTGAAATTAACTTATTATCCAAAGCAAAATCTGTGTATGCTTGATACTGGATTTCGGGATTCGTTAGCCCGTTTCCAATTGCAAATCCCTTTAAGTTTATATGAATCCCTTCTTTGTTCTTGTTTCCCTGATTAACCCGAGAAGCAAAAGCCGGAATGTAATGTCCGGCATATGATTCCCCCGTGATGAAGAAATCATTATTGATGTAATCCGGATGAGCCTTGAAAAATGCCTGTGATAATTACAACATTTGATTCCACCAAATGAGGGAATGGAATCACTGATTCCAGTGTTGTTAATTATGAGTAACCAAACAAACAAACGAACCTGTAAGAAGTTGTAGAGATCATTGCTAACACCATTTTCGTCGGCTCTAATATCTTGATCACTAGAACTATAACTAAAACCGGTTCCAGTTGGTTGGTCAACGTATAAAATGTTAGAAACCTATGTCAAACAAAACAGGCACGTGAATAATTAAACGGGCTCCATGTTTAGAAAACGGGCTCGTGATTAATTACCTTATCCCAACCATAATCATTCCATGTAAGAGACAATTTGTTGGTAATCTTAAAAGGACCATTTTCGTAAAATAGAGCTATCTCACTACTGCACCCTGGTCCTCCGGTTAGCCATATGACCACAGGGTCGGTTTTCGCTTTTCTTGATTCAAAGAAAAAATAAAACATCCTGCACACATTATATTTACCAAATTATTATTATTATTATTAATCTTTTTGCATAATAAAATGCTTATTCCTTCATTGGGTAAACTGATCTCCAAAAGTGTGTTAAAAGTACAAAAAATAGGACAATGGTGTCTTTGTTTAGGAATCAATAGAATGTGCCTACTGGACCCTACTCACATGTCATTTATTTTTAAAGATTCCACAATTAAAGTCTGCCAATAGAATAATAAGATCAGTCAAATCTCCACCAGAAATAAAGTCGTAAAAGATCCAATTTTTGCTAATGATAAAAGATCTTTTTCTAAGGGTAGGTACCTTTCCCAATTAAATAACCAAAACCCATGAAAGAAAAATGCAATCTTGGTAGTTATTAGGTGAAAGAAATGTATCTTTTAAATTAAATCCAATGCAAAGAACCCCATTACACACTCACACCAAGTATATACTCATATAAAAAAGGATTAAAAATAAATAAATAATAATACCTTGCATCTATGGTATGTTGGAGACGATAATATCCGGCATGGTGGGCCAGGTCAGCAACGGTTGCACCAGAGTCACCAAGAACCTGGAACTGCAACCGTTTTTCAACAAGCCCAGATTCAGAAACTTTAACTTCATTGTCCAAAGATCCGTTGGTTGACTTAAAAATGTTGACTTCAAGATTCGGGTGCAAATTGAGTTCTTTGATCAACTGGTGACCAGTTTTTTGAGAGAAATGTGATGATGAGAGAGAAGGACTGATGAAAAAGAAGAAAGGAAGGAAGAGAGAGATGATTGAAGCCATTGTTGGTGTGTGAAGGAGGAAATTAAAGAAGGTTGGTTTTGGTTTTGGGTTTGATTAATTAGTGTGTGAGTTATATGTTGGGAGAAGGGTATATATAGTGTTCCATATAGAACGTGTATCTTGTTATTTTGCTTTTTTGCCCCCTTATTTTCCACGATCTTATAAAATAATATTTTGGCATTAGTTTGATTAATCTTGTATGACCAATTTTAAAAGTGAAGATGTGACTTTAAGTGAATTTTTTAATTTTTATTTTTGACAAATGATCCAGTGGGGAAAATGTTAAATTTGGTTGTATTTGGATGTATAATATATGTGTTGGGTTAGGATCGGGTAAGGATTTAAAATCAGTGAGCGCAAGGACAATTCTCAACTTATAATTTAAAAGAATAAATTAGATTATTATCAGAAATTTTAAATCTTTATGATGAAATATTTTTTTTAAATGATCCAAAAAAAATTATAATGATACAACTTTTTTAAAAATTATTGGTTGAAAATTGTCCTTACAATTCTCACTAAAATTCGAGTCATTACCCGATCCTACTTCATATGTGATAATATCTTTAAAATTTGGTTGTTTATTTATATTTTACGTGAGCTCGTGTGTAAGGAATAAGGATACTACTATAGAAAACCGAGTTGAATTAGATTGGTATTGTTTCAGAATAAGACAATTAAGAACATAGGAACCACAAAGGTAGGGATCAAACTAAATAGTTATAACGAGAGAGTTAAAGGGAACGGTAATGCTAATGATAGTGATACATTTTTTATTTTTAATCTTTAATTTGAGTTAAAACAAATAAGCATAATGGTTATGAATAGGGGTGTTGATCGGGTAAAACTTTCGGGTTTCGGGTAGTTCGGGTCGGGTAGTTCGGGTTTTTTCATATATTATAAATACCCGATACCCGAACCATATTAATTTCGGGTATTTGGATATGGGTAGTTTAGGTAATAGGTCGGGTATGGGTATATCCAATAATACCCGAAAATTGTGCATAAAGTTCTAATTTACATTCTCTAATATGCAAACTAAGTACAGTGTCATCAACATGCTCCATTAATGTGAAAATTATATAATTGTAACTAAAATTATCTTGAATATTCATTGAAAGATTGGAAATTTTAAAAGAAGTGTACATTAAATATGATTAGTGCAAACTTGATTAGAATATATAATCGTAAGAGATAGTAAATTGTTGTAGTAAATAAACCCATGTATTCAATCCAAGATGTTGTAGTAAATAAACCATGTTTTCAATTCAAGATTGGTAGGCATACGTATCTACATTCGCTAACGTGTAATAGATTCATGTTCGTGAAATTGCTAGATAGAAAAGAAACGTTGATGGGCAAACATATTCATGTTTGTCTTTAAAATATATATATATATTTAAGTTTCAATTATGTATTACAAATACCAATAAATGTGAAGATTCATGCAATTTGATTAAAAGAAATTACCGGGACACGTTGAGATCCAAATCGCCATATATGAGGTATGCACTATCAATCATTTCGATTTGTATAAAAAAAATTGTAACACATTTATCTATGATTTACCTGCTAAATAAACCCTTTTAAAAAATTTCAGGTATTCGGGTATACCCGCCGACTTAATATATTACCCGATACCCGATCCGTTATATTTTCGGGTTACCCGATACCCGAATGTTTCTACCCGATACCCGAACTACCCGACCCGATCTACCCAAATTCGAAACGGGTCGGGCGGGTAGAACGGATTTCGGTTAATTTCGACAGCCCTAGTTATGAATGTTCACGTTTTTGGACTATGAGATTTTCTTTAGGACTTCAACTACAATAGGATTTTTAGTTCCCTTTTTTCAATATGGACTTGCACAATTTCTTGAAATAATACTTATTGCTAAATACATTTGTAATAATCCAGTTAATATCCACAAACAATTGGTGGAACGATAATGCTAAATTGCTAATAGTAACTGAAAAATTATAATTTGCACAAATTTATAAAATGAAAAAACAAAAAACTTTTAATAGAACGCTATAACTCTTGCGTACCTAAGCCTGTTAGACTGTTGCATGAAGACGATTGATAACATAAAGATTGATTGTCGGTTTAAAATTTTAATGTCTATGACATACGATGTAGAGAAATACCAAAGTTGCAAACTTTCATGGCGTGACACAATTCAAGTGTCTATATGTGTACAAGGATTGCAACCCTTTTACATAATCCAAACTCTTTATGTAATCTAAATTTTCAAATTACTATATTGTTTGGGAAATTATAGTTGTTGGTATGCATATATTTATAATGGCTGCAACAATGATTTTTTTTTTTTTAAATTACGGAGTACAATTTTTACATTTCAATTTATTTAAAATGTTCACTATTGCTTTTACATTTATTCTGTTCATATTATTTAACTTTTTTGCTACATCGATCATTTTCCCATAACGTTTATATATTCTTTCAGAATCGTAAATGAATGAAACATATGTAATAAAATTATGTTATAAGCAAATAATTTTTTTTTGTTATAATCATATTTATATTTTATTAATTATCAAGTTTTCTGTTATGCGTACCCAAAGCTTATAGCCTAGTGGTATTGGAGAAAGAAATAATGTGTTGCCCATGACCTATTGGTCTTGGGTTCAAGTCCCGTCGTGGACGTGAGGTTTATTCCCCATAGGTGGAGGGTTCGAGGGAAGACATACTGCCCCTTATGGATGTCACTGTCTAGGCTCGAACCACTATCTTTCTAACTTACCGTTAAAAAAAAAGTTTTCTATTATGCGTGGTTAGTAATGTTTTCTTATGTACATATAATATAAAATATATTAGTCTCTATGCCTAAGATAATGAATATGAATTAAATTTGATACATTTGTGTCCATGCCTAAATAACGAAAGCGAATACGAAAATTGAAAGATTATGCCGATATTTGTTGACACCTCACTACGCCAAACAAATTTTATGTAATTAGTAGTTACCTTTATTTGACTAGTTACAATATAATACACTTGTAAAGGACCGTTCCTCAGCAAGAACGTTTCCGAGATTTTGAGGGGCCAGTGCGAAAACATGAAAATGGGCCCCCTGAATACCAGATTCTTATAAAAATTTGGACTTTCTAATTTATTTTCTATTAAATTATTAAGTTGGCTTAAATTTTAATATTATATATATATAAGATATATATAAAAATTGGGCTCCTATAAAACATAGGATCTGTGCGGCTGCACCTCCTGCGCCATCTCAAAGACACTCCTGTTCTTCAGCATTTGAAGGTCATATGCAATTTATCAAAAAACCCTAAATTTTGTAAATTCTTAAATTATAAGTAATAAACTTCTAGTTTGTAATCTCATAATGAGTTATATGATTATGAACTTAAATTATAAAAAGATGGATTATGTTTACAGATACTTGAACTTGCATGTGGCTATTTGCAAATATTATTTTGCCCATGGTTATATATGCCCGCTTTAAAAAATCTTTGATGAAACAACTACTTGTTCATCCCGATTTTGTTATGTGTCATGCCGTTTGAAGCAACAACTGTAATTATGTATCCATCATTATTTAATGTACGCATGAAATCTATTGTAATATTTTGGTAATGGATCATAAGTAAGCAAATGTCAAATAAATTTAGGATTATAATTCGATATTTTTTAGTTATCTATAACACTTGTCAACTATTTCAATGTAGACGTCACTAGTTAAAACTCAACAAATAGTTATACAATTATTATAAAATGGTAATGATCATATTCACTACTTCTTAAAAATCAATGATTATGTTAAGTATCAAGTTTTATTTATCTATTTTCATAACTTCATATGTAAGACGGTAACATCATTTTTATTAAATTATTATCATGTAATTATCTACTAAAAACGGGGCTAAGATGGTCACACCGTTACATATTCTTACCATCGTCCCTATGTCGGAATTTTATTATATTGGCAAGATTCCGTGCAAAGTGGCGACGGCAAATGGTTTTTTACTCGGATTATAAAACGGGTAAATAGATGAAATTTTGCTTTTAAGTGTGGTATGTAGAGTTAACAAAAAAACAATTACATTGAAGAAACAAAAAGCGAGATTATAAAACGGGTAAGTAGATTTAAACTTTCAATGTTAGAGGAGTTTATTTTCACGAAGCTAGTTATTAGATTGTGAAAAGAAAGAGAACGCAAAAAGGTTGGAGTTGTGCTGTTGTGTGGACCATGAAATTTGGGTTTATGTTCGCGTGTCAATGCATTAAAAAATTAAAAGACGTATACGCAATATTATTCAATATGGCTTAAAACCTTTTTGCTTAATAAACCCAACTATCCATGGTTATTACTCTTCAGGAAAGATATGTTTTAAGAGGATAGACTAGATGCATATGTCACATTTAATGAAAAAATAAATTACAAAAAATGGTATATATAGTTTAGTCAAAATTACGGATTTAGTTCCTTTTTTTTTTATTACACGGATACCCATGACCTTCCGCGTTTCGTTCTCATGTAGTCATTATGATGGATGCCGTTAAAAAATTGTTTAATTCATATGCAGGGCATCTGAGGATGTTTCAGTCATTTTACCTAGTTTTATCTAGTCCGGACATGATTTGTTAGTAAACCGCCGGTCGGATTGGGATCGGATCGATGTTTTGGGGATGGACCGGTTTGAAGCCCGGTTTTTTTATTAACCTAGCCTTAAAACCAAATTAAACACAGAAAAACCAGGTTGAACCGGTTTCAACCAGATACACCCCCACTTACCGAAAATCGGTTTATAACATAACCGGTTTTCCCCGCTTTTAACATTTGTTGACCAAAACTGAACTGGTTTTTTGAACGGGTCAAGTTTTTTAAGGTTTCTGCATTCCTAATTGCTTATATTGTTTGGTCTAAAACATTATATGCTTATGGACTTATGGTGTGAATTTAAATTCAGAAGGATTTAGATATTATGGACCGATACAGCCCAGCACAAAAGCCCATTGGTAATATACTGCCATTCAATATACTTCCTCCGTAATGTTAAAATATATATTAAAGTATATATTAAAGTATGGTTAAAATATATTAAAGTAGATAGTTAGTGGATGATGGATCCCATTTTTTTTTAAATAAAGTGATATTAATTAGTTTTAAAAGTAAAAGTAAGGGTATAAGAGTAATTTTATTTTATTAAAGTAGATAATTAGTAGAGTAATTTTATTTTATTTTATTTTAGAAAGTGTATCATTTATTGTGATATGGAGGAAGTATAACATTTACGCTAGAGTAAACAGTAACTCAACCATACAAAAATTTACACGTTTTTTTCTTTTTCATATATTTCGGTCATAGCCTCCATTGTTGACTTTTTTCCAACACACCACATCCATATTTCCTTTCATATTAAAGCTTGCTGAATAGCCTGCTCGCAGTTTTATTTATTTATTTTATTTTCTTAATTTTGTAATTTAAATGATCATATTTAATATTTCTTTTTTTTATTATCAGCTTTAACATTTTTGACATTTAAGTTTTAGTTACTTCCTCTATTTCAAAATAAGTGACACACTTTAAAACTTTCCTATTTGCTAAAAAATAGTTGGACTTATACCCACTAACTATCTTCTTAAAAAATAGTTGGACTCATACCCACTAACTATCTTCTTAAATAAAGTGATATGACTCATTACCCTTACGTTTACTTTTAAACATCATTAAACGCACTTTAATCATAATATGTGGGACCCAACACTTACTAACCATCCAATTTATTCTAATCTAACATTCATTACAATCATTTGCCTCAAAATACGTGAAAATCCAATTTGTATCACTTATATTGAAACAGAAGAAGTATATATATTACATTTATAAACTTGGTGAATAGTATCGGTGCTCATTTTTTTTACTTATTTTTTTAATTTAAGACTTCATATTTGACCTTATCATTTTTTTAATCTTAGACTTTAACATTTTTTACATTTGAGTTTTAAATACTTACATTTTAACCCTCTTTGTTTTAACATGTTAGAAATGTGTACGAATATTAGTAATTAGCAACTAATTTTTACAGCGCAAGTTATTTATAGTATTTAAATGATTGAAATTACGAATTTATAATTGTATGAAGATAAATATATTATTTTGAGTATCATATGAAAATTCTCCGCGACAATATGCGGGTAACATATGCTAGTTTATATTATCAATGAAGTACACCATTGACCGTACAACTTTGAAAATATGGGCCCATACGAGTCTATTTTTGCTCAACCTAGCTGTACAGGAGTTACAAATTATCTGTTCAAATTCGAAACATTAGCGGCCAGGAATACAATTTTTAACCAATCATAACAGCAATTTTGATTTCCTCTTATAAGGTATTAATGGTCGTCTTTATTGGTTAGTAACACACACTTCACCTTGTGCTTTTAGAGTAGCGGTTGGATAAGATTTCTAGTATTTATATCTATATAAAATGTGAGTTTCATAGATGAAGTTGCATTTATTACCATCTATTAAAATTGAGTTCTATTTTGATATTGTTTTATTTTAATATGCAATAAATCATGATAATAAATATTGAGAAGCTCAAAAGTTATAAAATCAAGAGTTATAAATTATAGTGATAAATTCATTTTAATGACAATTTAACAAACTCACTAAATTGTAATACCAAGAGTTTTGAAATTAATTAAATAATGATAATAATAAAAAATTCAATAAAATAAGACTTTTCAAGTGTTATAAATCTTACACATTAGAATCTATAAATACTCATTTTCATGTTGAAAAAATTAGACCACTCTAAAGGTGCATCCAAAAGAAACCTTTTTGCTTACAATGGATTGAGACCTTCATCTAATAAAGTTGTAAGCTTATGTATTATCTTTATTATGTAAGTTTATATTTTATCTCTAAATATTATTTTTCTTGGATAATCCAACCGTGGTGTTGCTAATATAGTTTATATTGTAATCAAGGAGCTCATGGTTTTATCATTAATCTAATAAAATTGTAAGCTTATGTATTATCTTTATTGTGTAAATTTATGTTTTATCTCTAAATATTATTTTTCTTAGATAATCCAATTGTGGTATTGCTAATATAGTTTATATCGTAATCAAGTTTATGATAGGAGCTCATGGTTTTATCCCGAAACAATTGGGAGCTAATTTCACATTTGCATATGAGGTGAAATTTAGGAAGTTGCATCAAAAAGAAACATCTAACAAGTGTAATCAACCACCAAGACCTTTAGGGATTTTGTTCTTTATATTTGTATCTTTTGAAGTAAAAAAAATGTCATAGAGATGAACTCTTTATGGATTTGTTTTATAAAGATTATGTTAGTTGCTTTTATTTAAAATTACACAACCTCTTTTGTATATGTATAAAATTATTATTCGTTGATTATGTACATTTTGTATAAAGATGATATTATATAATGATCTAATATCATTATAGTATATATAAGATTGTGTGTAATATTATCACACATTATTTAAGATGAATGTCTTATCATGTTAAAAGTTATAATTGTAGTTCATTTGATTTGTTATTTTACTTTTAATACAATTAATAGGTTTTGATTTGATATTGTATTTATTATAATATTAAATAAATCATATATATATATATATAAATTGAGTTCCAAGTTTGAAGTAGTATTATTACATAAATTTTTAAATGTAGTGTTAAAATTTTATAAAATATAAAATAGTAAATTCTATGTTAAATAATAGTAGTAAATTAAAAGAAATAATAACATAAATAATAGTAGTAAAATCTATCTATTAAATAAAATTTGAGTTCCAAGTTTGAAGTAACATTAATTACATAGATATTTAAATGTAGTGCTAATTGTTTATAAAATATATAATAGTAAATTCTATGTTAAATAATAGTAGTAAATTAATTTAAATACTAACATAAATAATAGTAGTAAATTCAATTAAATAATAGTCTTTTCATTTAACTAGAAGTTACACATTATAAACTATAACAAAAATTATAAAATATTTAGTAGTAAATTCTATGTTAAACAATAGTAGTAAATTAAATTAAATAATAACATAAATAATAGTAATAAATTCAATTAAATAAAAATTAAGTTTCAAGTTGGAAGTAGCATTAATTACATAAATATTTAAATGTAGTGCTAAACTTTATAAAATATATAATAGTAAATTCTATGTTAAATAATAGTAGTAAATTAAATTAAAATAATAAGATAAATAATAGAAGTAAATTTAATTAAATAATAGTCTTTTCATTTAACTAGAAGTTACATATTGTAAACTATAACAAAAATTTTAAAATATATGGTTGTAAATTCTATGTTAAATAATAGTAGAAAATTCAATTAAACAATAACATAAATAATGGTAGTAAATTTAATTAAATAATAGTCTTTTCATTTAACTAGAAGTTACATATTATAAACTATAAAAAAAACTTTATAAAATATATAGTAGTAAATTCTATGTTAAATAATACTAGTAAATTCAATGCTCACTTAAAAGATATTATTGTAGATCTTTGATTTTGTTACACACGAAAAAAAATTATATTGTTTTTTTTAGATAACGATTTCGTTATTATTTTTATTACAGAGATACATGTTTTTATGTATTTTTATGGATTTCTATTTTTATTATGTACTTTTTAAGAAAAAAATGTACAATTAGATGCCTGACATAATGTTTGCATTAACCGACATTAGTTGAAAATATATCGTTGTTGATTTATAGTTTTGCTTATAAAAGACAAACCATGAAGTTTTTTTATATCATCACTTTTATGTTATAAATAACATGTTTTGTGTTGCGCTAATAAAAAATAAATAATGGTTTTGTTACTTTGCATTTTCCTACAACAAATTTTGCTTATGTAGTAGAGTACTCACAATCAACCTAAACATGTTAGCGGTCTTTCTTTTAGTACTTTGCTCATTACCCAATACAATGTATACGGTTTACCTTCAAATAACGTTTTATCATTAACAAAGCTCGTGCATCGCATGGGCCATGTTGCCTCGTTTGATCATAATAAATCACTTGCAATATAATAAGGGTTTTTCTAACGTATGGTTCTAGGGCATACATTAGGTACAATCAATGAAACATCAAATTTCATAATTCATTTTGAATAACATTAATGATCCTTAATTTTTACCATTTTAGATAATGTAATAAATACGAGTTTCAGTTAAAATGGAAATTTGATGCTTCATTGATTGCCCCAAATGTGGGGCATACATTAGAAAAACTCATATAATAAAAACATATTTTTAAATTTAAAAAATGACTTTTACACCTAAATATGCATGTATGATGGTATATGCAACAAAAACAAAATTATGCATGTTTATATCTTCAAAAGAGATGTTATCAGTGATATGATTATGATTTATGAAGCTATGACAAAATGTAAAATAAGGGGCGAGAAAAATAGAAGTTATGTCCACATATAACATGAAGTATCCAACTTGAAATTACATCACAGAAAGACCACATCATCAGGACCACCGCAAAATATCCCAATTTGTACGTCCGGTCCGTTCATCAATCGCCGATTGCCAACTCAGCAATTTGTAAATCCAAGTTTGACCTGAAGTGGGTCCCAAAGCGTCAAATGGCCCCACAGATTTGTCTGAAGCCAATGGGTGGCACCCATTAATCAGCTAGATATTCCTATACGACATGATTTCCACAAGTAAATCTATGATTCGCTGAATTTAGCAACCTTTTCAGATAACGCAACCAGTATCTGCCACGTGGCATCACCAAATTCCACGTCATCATGGTACAGTAGGGCCCGCTTAACCTTGGGGCTCCATAAATTTCTCTGGATGGATGAGAGGTTTGTAGCAGCAACGTAATCAAGAATTCGGCCAAGTTTCCCAACGTCACTCTCCGATACCGTGAGAGATATCTCCGACCAATTAACGGCGTTTCCGAACGGCAACCGTATGCCGTCAGCAATAATCACCGGGACGCAACCCAACGCCACAGATTCCACAAGTCTTGGACTCCACGGCGCCCACCCCAACGGGCACAAGCAAAATACCGACCGGACGATTTCCGAAAGATATCCGGCGAACCGGTTCCTCTTTAGATAAAAACGCCGGTCACTTCCGTATCTCCGCAGTATCTCCGTCCTCACACCCCTGTAATGGTATATCCAAATTAGGGGCAATTTCGTCATTACAAAAGCAAAGAAGTCAATTTGATAATAATTTGAATTTCGTTAGTTATTAATTTATTATTACTTGCTGTAAAATTGACCGCTGACATTTTTGGGGTGGACTTCCATTTTCCCACGAAAAAACACGAATATGTCCCGCCGACCAGTGATCGGCGACATTGACAGTATTGACTGAACTTTCTCCGGTGAAACGTAGGGCGGAATGACGATATTCTTAACATCTTGGCATGGGTGGTGATTTTTAACGCCAAACGTCTGTAACACGATCGAATTCTTCATAAACTCCGGTATGCCATCGGCGATGGCTCTGCTTTCCTAATTCAATGAAAAAACGACAATTTTAAGCAACGGCATGAGTAATTTAAGATTAACAGTTTGAGTTTTATTCGTTTAGCTTTGGTGTACCATTGTATGGAAACAAGCTCCGTGATCGTGAGAAGCGACGAAAACATGATCGGAACCATTGCTCCGGTTCCAGTAAGGAAGCTCCGATAAGATGAAGTCAACCGCAGACGATAGAAGCCCACGTGCATGTCCGATGGCTGGAAATCCATTAACAGTGCTGAAGTTGCAAGAAACGTAAACAGGCACGAAGAAGAAATCGGCCACAGATGGATCAAACGTCCGTACGTCACTGTTCATCAATGCTCCGTGTATCGCCACTTCCGATGCAAATAAATGATCGCTACATCGCTTGTTCGACAACCAATCGCTGTTGTACTTTGACGGCAATTCGTATACGTAAATTCTTAAATTTTTCGAAGATTTGGGTTGCCGGATAAGAGATTGTGGTTGAGGAATTGTAGTTTTGAACGACGTCGTTACGTGATGGTGGTTTCCCAGAGATGTAGCAAAGAAGTAAAACGATAGAGAAAACCAGATAACCCATTTGAAGTATCTGAAGCAGATTGGGTTCTCTGTTTTGCGATTTCTGGTTCTTAACAGCTTCATATTCACATAGAATTCTTTCTTGTTTCTTGTCGATCCAAAAACCTCCATTTTTTTCTAGAATTTGATTTTCTGTTAATGGGTTTCTTGGTTTTAGCCGTTAGGCGATTGAAAGATAAAAGCCTTTATGTTTCTTGATCGCTATTTGAAGGGTCAGGTTCAGACAGAGGAAAATTCAAGAACAGGGGAGAGATTTTGAATGTGGTATCGGGGTGATGGGGTCTATATTTCTTAATTATTGGAACGTGGGAAAAGACTAAAATGTCCTTCAAGTTGGACGTGTTAGTATGCAACGAGGGGTTGTACTATTTGCTTAAATTAAAGTTAATTGATGGGTAAGGTGTAAAGAATGTTATGGTACACATGTTATAAAGAAATCAAGAAAGTGGAGACAGACTGAAAAGGGGTATCTGAAAACAGTCGTCAGGCATATTATTTGGTCTCCAGAAAATGTATCATTTGTTTGTCCAAGTGTAAAGATTCGAATTCCAACACAAAATAACATTTGTTAATCAATATATATCTATGCTAATTTTAAGTTGTATATTTTATACATCGTTGTAATATTATTGAAAGATACATTAATTATTCTCTACCATCAATCATAATTTTACTTACATTTTAAAGGTTTTTGATTTTTTAAAATTTGGAAGTCAAACATTATTTTAAAACATGTTGATATGGAAATATGATAAATGAAACTAAGACAAAAGAAAAACATATCTTTAAGCATTGTATCGGCTCCAACTTCAATCAACCATTAACCCACTAGGGTTTGAATCCTAGTCATACATTCATGACCTAATAACTCTCCCCCGGAGTCTACTCCATTGTCCATGACAGGACTTGAACCCATTACCTATAGATCATGGACAACACTTTTACACTCCACTTCAATACCACTAGGCTACAAACTTTAGGTAGACTCTCAAAAGAGTAATGGTATTTAGGCCTACCATCTAGACCTACTCATAGGCCTACTCATTAGATGAAGACACGTGTCAAAATAAATGGATAATATCAGGAGAGAGAATTAATGGAATACACATATTATCCTATCAAGTGTGTAGGCCTATAGATAGATCTAAATGGTATGACTAAATATCATTTCTCCTCTCAAAATATATATTGCAATAAGTTGCAATATCCCTAATATGATTTCCAAAATATAAATTAGACCACACCCTTATGTATGATAGTGCTATACCATATTAATAAAGAGTAGGCTTTAGTCCATCAAAATGTATCAAACTATGACCAAAATGCTATAGTGTGTATTAAACTAAAACTTGTGTTACTGAATGTATAAAACCTGTTAAACTATGACTAAAACTTGATCGCATTTTATCCGAACAAGTTAGTGAGAAATTTAAGGGGTGGGAAAAGTCAAAGACAGAGTGTTGGACTGTTAAGTAATTGATACTCCTTTCACTGGAAAGTGGTGATCCTGAACATGAAAATGAAAAGTTGATTGATCATTGAAGCAATTTCCAAATTTATCATATTAGCACACATCTTTTTCCAATATTTCACTTAACCCCTTATATATATTCCATTATATCAATGATTATGGGGAATCATATCATTTTTAATAATATAGATTGCTCACACTTCAAGTACAAGGCTCATGATTAAAGCTTGAATAATCCATCTTTATGCAACTTTAATCAACATCATCACTTAGGTTTTTTCCATCTAATATTTAATGTTTTGTAATATCCAAAAGAATTACGTACAAATAGTTAAACTTTTGTTATCTATACGGTAGTATATTATTGATAATTAGCATTGTATCCGTGCAAATCAGGAGATGATTTATCAAGTAACATTGCTAGTATATATAAGCTTGTCCTTAATTTGAGCTTAATACAATTATCTTATCATGAAACACTCTTGATTACTCAATCAAGCCCAATAAACTTAACCTAATTTAAGCTATTAGGCACATGTATGAAGCATGTTTTAGATCTCATCTGACCAATACATTATGATAGTTTATACTTTATACAATGTATAAAGCTTTTAGGTTATTAAAGCAATCTTCCTAAAGATATAACGAAGTACATTTTAGAGGCTTATAGAAAATTTAAATGAATGAATGATCTTGATGATGAAAAGAGAAACTTTCACATAGTTATAAATAGGATGATTTGATTATAGTTATGTTTATATCTTTAAGAAATTATATATAATAAATATAGCTAAAGCTAGATATGTAAAATGTTAAAACACTTAATAAAAATTTAGATATATTTGTAATATAGTATTATTGTAATCGTATAGTAGTATAATACATCAATTATTTATAAAATTTTAAATTTAATTGAGTCGGTGTGACATGTTAGAATGATAGCTAAGTCTTACGACTCTTCTCTCTTACCATATTTTTTTTAATGAAAGGTAATGATCAAATCTATAAATTTTATCATGTTTGCTCTTGTGTCCCAGCTAGAGGTGCACAAAGCCCGGGCCAGGCCGGGCTAAAAAGACCGGGTTTTTTTGGAGTAAAAAAGCCCGGGCCTAAAAAAGCCCGGGCCGGGCTTAGCCCGTGCTTTAAGAAAAAAACTAGGCCTGTTTAGGCCTGAACGGGCTTAGCGGGCTTAGCCCGGGCTTTTTCGGGCTTTTTTTTTTCTTTCTATTATATCTTTTATATAATAATATAATTATAAAAATATATAAATAATCAAAATATTCTTTATAACTAATTAAATAAATCAACAAACTATTACTTTCGGGCATTTTCCTACCTATCATCTATATGGCTATATCATTAAGGTATAAAAGACAAGAGAAACTCTAGATTTTTCGGTCATTTAGAAATAGCCCAGGCTTTATAACGCTAAAAAGGCCGGGCTTTTGGGCTTTTTCAGGCTTTCAAGCTTTTTTTCGGGCTTTTTCGGGCTTCGGGCTTAGCCCGGTCCGGCCCGGTCCCGGGCTTTAATGGGCTTTCGTGACTAAAGTCAGGCCCGTTTAGGATTTCGGGCTAAAAAGGGCTTCAGGCCGGGCTTTTTCGGGCCGGACTTTTTCGGGCTTTTTCAGGCTTTTTTTAGGCCCGGGCTCGGGCTAAAGCCCATATGTGCACCTCTAGTCCCAGCTGTTCATAACAGTTGTTGATAATGGATTTTTAATCTAAAAAGGTAATCGATTAAAAATCAAACATCATAATCAAATCCATAAAATTCAACAACACAAGACACCCGTAGGATTTGTCTACCGTGGACAAATTTATATTCCCTAATGGTGGTTATATATGTTTGCCACATGATTTTTTCTAATATTCCCTTAACATGCCACAAAATCCAAATATGCTTAATCATGTGTCCCGTTGCTTCAAAACACTTGTCGGATATTCAATTATCGTTTAAAGTTTAAACACCTGTATAGACGTTAAGCATTATCATGTTTTTGGCCAATTCTAAAGCCAGGTGTAGTACTGATTTATACTTGCAAACTCCTTTTTTTAGTTTCTATCTAACGTTTTGAAGAAGTAGGTGGTTTAACACAACAATTATCACTTTAAACACCATAATTTTTGTTTTATTATGTTATACAATTTGCTATAAAAATTTACATTGTAGTGTTCAAAATAATTTATGTAATTGTTAAAATCACATCTTTTTTATGAACATAGGAGTAATTTAAGGTTTATTTTACACAAAAAAAAAAAAAATTGCATATGAAGTTTAAGTGTATATTAATATAATTTACTTATTTAGGCAAAAGAAACAAAATGGTTTCAGTATGTTATTTGTCCAACACATTTATCTACTATTTATTTAATCGGCTCGGAAAGTGAGTCCTCCGAATTCAGGTTACTAAAAAGAATCTAATTTACAACTAAAAATCATATGGAACATGTTAATTTTTTTCGCAGACATTTGTGTCTGTATATAATGCATGTTTTGACACACGATAATATAAAAAGTGGAGATAGTAGAGAGAAAATATAATTGTCATAATTATCTCCATAATAACATGTGTACCTTTACTAAAACCGTATAGGTTTCAGTTTCACAATAACATGGTTTTGGACTTATAAATATATATCTTTAGCTTAAGATGCCCAAATCAACTGGTTCAGAAGTAAGTTTTGGGCTATAGTCCAAATTCAAAGCCCATGATCAAATACCCAATATTTCAAGATATAAAAATGTCCACTTTAGAAATTTTTTTAAGAATAACATCAACATGTACCTCGTATAAATTAATCACCATGTTTTCATAGAAATAATATAGTGAGTAAGAATGTCTGAAATAATCTATTAACGGTAATGAGTTCGGTCATTTCCTTAGATAAAAATTTACAAGATGATAAAAATAAGGTTCAGAAACGGTCACAGAAATGGTAAAATCATATTCACCACGGGTAAAGCTCGGCCACTCCACGAAAGTCCGTCATTAATGAGAATACCATTTAGAAAACTTTTTTTTAGTAAAAATATCCCACTGATCACAAGAATATGAATGTTTTTTTTTTGAAAACTGCAAATGAAATAATGGAAGCCTAATCGCAATTTTTCAGCGAGCACCCCGAGTTCAAGCTCCGCATAAGCGGGCAAATCCAGCTCCCAAAGGAATTTCCAAAGAAAATTCCCAATATGTGATTAAATTTGTAAGGAGAACGTAATACTCCGTAATAATTAGCACTAGTTACATAGTGATAAGCATTGTCCCAAAAATTACTTGAATTCTATTTTGACCATGATAACCAAAAAGTGAAAAAGACATTATATGGTAAACTGATTCTTTTAAAGTTATAAATGAACTAAGAAATTCATCGTCGCTTTGGTTATCAAGAAATGCTCAAGGATGTATAAGGCATCACATATTTATGTATGTAAAAATGAAAACTTATGTATAGCAATAAAACGAAATTAAGTGTTCAGAAAAGTCTGTTACTTATGTATGTTCTTTAAGAAACTAAGATAAAACCCGCGCGATGCGGGGGGCTGCGAAATATATAAACCTGGCGATTAAAAGTCCATTGGTTACATATTTTTATAACGAATACAATACATAATCATAAACTATGTATACAAATAGAGGTAAAAAGCAAGAATTAGCATTGTCGTTGAAATGCTGTTTGGTTACATGTTTAGATATATAGTAGGGTACCCGCGCAAATGAGGCGGCGGGTACACTGATACATCTATTCCGCGACGATGTTGATGGTGTTCGTGTACATGTTTTCGTATCGATTATTATACAAATGACTGATAGTTGGGAATGAAATATGTATAAAACTACATTGAAAACTTATCGGCGTTTAAAATTTGTTAAATTACATGTTTTGAAAAAAAAATCATATATGGGGAAGAATTATCACGTATATTATCCATCATGTAAGACCTCTCGATACACCACATTTGATGTGTAAACGCCGTCAACATTAAATTGTTTTGCTGGAGTTACCAATACTTTTGTCGTCTGCCGTGAAATTCCTCTTGACAAGGCAACGTAAAGTTGCCCATGCGAGAACACTGATTCCGGAAGATAAACGCCAACGTTTGGAATTGTTTGTCCCTGGGCTTTGTTGATTGTCATAGCGAAGCTTAGCCGAACCGGAAACTGTTTTCTTTTCAACTTGAAAGGAAACATGTCGGATTCAGACGGACATAGAGGTATTCTTGGCAAGAAAACCCTTTTTCCAGCATGCTGACCAACAACTATATCTGCATCAATCAGATTTGGCTCAAACTTTCTGCATATAAGTCTCGTGCCATTACATAATCCATGCGAGGGATCGAGATTCCGTAAAAGTATTATACAAATGACTGATAGTTGGGAATGAAATATGTATAAAACTACATTGAAAACTTATCGGCGTTTAAAATTTGTTAAATTACATGTTTTGAAAAAAAAAATCATACATGGGGAAGAATTATCACGTATATTATCCATCATGTAAGACCTCTCGATACACCACATTTGATGTGTAAACGCCGTCAACATTAAATTGTTTTGCTGGAGTTACCAATACTTTTGTCGTCTGCCGTGAAATTCCTCTTGACAAGGCAACGTAAAGTTGCCCATGCGAGAACACTGATTCCGGAAGATAAACGCCAACGTTTGGAATTATTTGTCCCTGGGCTTTGTTGATTGTCATAGCGAAGCTTAGCCGAACCGGAAACTGTTTTCTTTTCAACTTGAAAGGAAACATGTCGGATTCAGACGGACATAGATGTATTCTTGGCAAGAAAACCCTTTTTCCAGCATGCTGACCAACAACTATTTCTGCATCAATCAGATTTGGCTCAAACTTTCTGCATATAAGTCTCGTGCCATTACATAATCCATGCGAGGGATCGAGATTCCGTAAAAGTATAATCGGACACCCAATTTTGAGCCGTAGAACATGAGGCGGCAGACCACTCACACTAAGCGAGTTTAAGAATTCCATATGATATAAGCCGTTTCTGTCGTCTTCTGCTTCATCGAAACTATAATACGTTTTCTCTTCACCAGAAAATCTGTTGATCAACTTATAGTTAAGTTCATCAACATGGTCGTTTTTGTCGATAATATTGCCCTAGAAATGATATAATCAGCTGATCTTCCATTGACGTCCATAAAAGGAAATATCGAATTAATCAACTCTTCCTTGGAAGCCTCATTATCAATGTACGGAATAGTCTTGCCGTCTGGGATGCGAATATACTTTTCATCTATAACTTCTTCGTCCCCATCCCCCACTCGTAAAAGAAAGTCGGAAAACCATGGATCCGTTCGCGCTCTCATATTGATAGTCAGCCTCATCTTTTTAATGACAGACCACAGCGGTGACATTCTTAGGCTGGAGTCTACAATTTGGGCTCGCGTTCCACGTCTAACAACCGGCAAGACTTGCCTAAAGTCGCCTCCCAACACCATAACTTTACCGCCGAAAGGGACTCTCCTCCCCGTGATGTCTTGCAATGATCGATCTAATGCCTCCACAGCCTGCCTCTTAGCCATGGAAGCCTCATCCCATATGATTAGCTTTGCTGCTGTAAGAAGCTTTGCGGTCCCACTTTGTTTCTTAATGCTACAGAGTGAGTTGTTTTCAAGATTTATTGGAACCTTGAAGCGGGAGTGAGCAGTTCTAGCGCCCGGCATGTTATTGGCTGCCGCGCCAAACAAAGCTGTCGCGAGTGCAATGAAACCACGAGAACGGACCTTTGCAAGGAGAGCTTTATACAGAAAAGTTTTTCCTGTTCCGCCAGGCCCATCTATAAAGAAGACACTGGGAATGTTGTTATCCACATGCCTCAATATATCATCATACGCGACTCTCTGGTCGGAATTTAGTGAGTTAGAAGCAACCAAGTCTTCTTCCACAATTATGGAGTACTCCTCTTGTAATTCCCGAACAACCCCAGATGATAATTCCGGTTGTTTCCATAACATGTTAAGAGAAGTCAATCAAACAATATAATTGGCGGATATTATAGACATAAAATTTGAGAAGTCAATCAAACCACATTTAATGGCGGGTGGATGGTTCAATTACATTGTAATTAATAGTTTTCCATTTCATCTCCTCAAAATCACGAATACAATGTAATTGTGTTAAACACTAAGGCATGTAATTAATTGCTAAATTAAATCTTTTATCACAAAAAAAAAAAATCAAAAAGTTGTAAGTTCTAAATATTAATGGTTACGTTTTATTTAGTTGCAAACGTTTCAAGTTTGGAATCTAATAAAGTCACGGGTTGTAGTAATCATGTGTTTTTTATGTAAGAATAAACTAAACCAACCCGATTAAGTAATTAACGACTGTACATCAACATATATCTTTATCAAATCGTTGAACATGGTTTTTTTGTACATAGCCCATACTTTATTAGAAGATGTTAAACTTTAAAAGATGGAAAAGTTGACCCTTTGTGTTTACGTAAGTTAATTCTTTTATACCATTAAAAGTAATAATAATTATGGTTTTGATAATTTTGGCCCTAACGTAAGGCTGTCAATTTATAAATAAATTAAAAAAACACGAATATAAAATTGTAGAGTTTATATTTTATTATCACTTTGCTAACAAATTTTAATATTTGAGGAGATAATAGTTGGCCAACGATGACAAATTAGTTGCATATTGAATAAAAAAAAACATATCACCAAAGAGAGTAATTAAAATGAAGAAACAAACATTGCAAAATTGTTATCTTAAAAAAGAAATGTTTTCTTCTTATAATAACTTCTGAGATTTTGATGATGTTGCTACATCATTTCCCTTCATATCGCAACAGTCATCTAATTGCCTCTTCAAGTTCACTGAGGTGCTGCAAAATTTTGATCGAGTTGATGATGGTGATGGGTCGACTGAAATTGGGTGATATCATCCCCGACTTCTGAAATTAGACTATGTATAATAGATTCACGTAAATATTAGTATGACAAAAAATAGGGTTACAATTTACATAATATATTTTGAATTTAAAATGGTTCTCCAATATTACCGTGCAACCATTTAATTTTGTTTCTAACTCTGATAGTATTTCTTCTTTGTTAGTCATGGTTGCAATACCATAAACGCTACTACCTGACTCGATATTGTATTGCCTCATGTCTAACTTGAAAGTCAATTTCTTATTTAAGAGCAGCTTAAAATCAGTAGGAATGGTTTTGAGGGGCATACCAGCCTGCTTATGATAAGAAGACATATAAGGATTAAACAGATTAAGTAGAAACCATAGATGTAATATAGAAGTTCACCTTTTCAAATTCATCGACGTAGTACTTAGCAGTTTTACCGAGCAAGTAATTAGCATCCCGGTCAAACATGGTAACAGTTAAAACTCCAGTGTTGTCTTCAACAATGACCGGAATTTTAAACCTTGGTGACAAATTTAGGAAAATATTATAAATTCGTAACTAAAATTTAGGGTAAATGGAAGAAAACGTTATGTTAGTTATATTTACCGGGGAACAAAAGACGGGGTTTTTCCTTTACATGGATCTTTAGAACACACTTTAATATACACCTGATGGCTCCCTTGAGTACCGTCTTCGTTTTTCACCATCAACACCTTTTCTTCCATTCCACTTTTACAATAGGCACACGCGTTGTAGTACCACGGGAAATCATCACCTACGCCGGTTATGGTGCATAACACAATAACTTTTTTAACTTGTTGCAAATATTACAGCCAAAGTATTAAATATAAATTTGTAAGACCATTCGAATTACATGTTGTTTATTTAAAATCAAAACGTAATTATAAATATTGTACCTCAGCAGGGGTCAAGATATCAGCGATAGCTACAAACTTATGGTTTATTAATAAATCATTGTTTATAGAGTATGAAGATGTAACTTTCTTGGTGATGTTAGACGGTGGCGTGTCCATTCCCGATTCAACCATGACAGTTTTCATTCTATAGTTAGGAAAAAGCTCATTATATATAGCAATGACAATATAAGTGGCATATAAAAGTATACGTATCAAACGGTAATTGAAAGTTACTTATGATTGAAATCTTGTATCTCTTGTATTCCACTGTTGACAAACACACGAGTTGTATCAAAGTAAGTGGCAACCGATGTTGGACCTATACATTTAGGAACAAAACACTCGTTAAAGTTTTTATGTTGACAAATAAAATATCATTTATGTTAATACTTAATATTATTAAATTTTCCCAACTAAAAAGTACCCTTCCATGTGTCTATTTTGGCAAATTGAAGTATTATTACGACACGATCGGTTGGTTATATGGAGTCTAGGTAATTTTGCAAACTATGAGCATGTTCCCCCCACAAGGTTATAAGGATTTTGTCACCCCTGCAATTAAACCAAATCGATTAGTTTATGACATCAATTATATTATATATACATATATAATGATTCGAACGAACTCTATGTTTTTTATTTCTATTGGGAGCTTGTGCTTGCTTCTATCTTCACTTGAAGAATTAAGGCTTTCGACGACCCAAATTTCTCCGATTACATCTAAAAAAAATTCGTTAATTAGTATGGGTATAGGGTAATATGACATATAAATCCTACATAGTAAAATGGACTTTTCTTTTACCAATTGACTTTGAAGCTAGTAATGAGTTATTCAAAATCTTATCGTATGCGGCAAATTCAAAACCATGTAAAGGGCCAGACCACTCAGCGCATTCTTTAACCGTTGTGCTTGATTGAAATGAAAGCTTTTCATTCAGGCCAGTAAACGTGAAACTTGATTTGGTCGCCCACAACTTACCTCCTTTGATAATGTAAATACCGTCTTCCTTCAGTTTTGTTTGAAATTTACTCATTAACTTCACGTAAATAAAACCTTGAATCCTGCCTCCCTACAAAAATTTTAATACAAAATGTAGTTAATTGTATGTTAACATTGTTGAGATAATATATATAAGTAGTGATGATTTATCGAATATGATTAAGAGTAATACCTCTTCGTCAATTAAAATCATCTCAAGTGATATTATCTCGTTTTTGTTGCTGAAGTTTGTTTGGGGCCAAATCCAGCAAATCTTGACCTTGATGTGAATTTTGTCATTGAAATCATGAATGTTTCTTACAAAGTGCAATCCGGTTGTTGACATGGTTTTCCGAATTATGATGATAGTCGATGACTGGTGATGTTTGGTGGTATTAGAATTATCGTATCGTGAATTGAAGTATAATGGTTAATTTGTCTATTTATATACAATTAAAAAAATGTATATGTTATATTAAATGTAATATCACGGCCATTAAATTGCATGGGCGTTTTTAAGTGTAATAAAACATATATTAAATTGCATGGTCAACTTAAACGTCTGTATTTAAGTTGGTAAATACGTTATATAGAACGATATTTATAATCTACGTTTTCTTAAAAATACGTCTGCATATTTTTAAAATGGTAAAATACGTCTTATTTTTTAGCGGGGTCAACAGCAATTGACAGTTAAAATGGTATGCATATTTTTACGATTCCACATATGGTAATTATAAACGCAATTGACAGTTTTGATGAACGATTTATATGGTAATAACGTTTCAAGGTTATAATACATTAAATACGTTTTTGTGGTAATTACGTTTTGATTTAGGAAAATACATATGGTAATTACGTTTTCTAAATAATACGTCTGCATCTTTTCAAACATGGTAAGTAAAATATGGTCAAAATAGTATATATATACCGAATTTTATTAAACAACTTAAAATATTTTTATTAAAGACGTAATTGACAGTTTTAGTTGGACAATAAAAACGTCTATAAGTAATTCAATTTTCGTCAACCAAATTATGTTTTTTGCGATTCCACATATGGTAATTATAAATACATTAAATTGAGATATGGTAGTTACGTTTTGATGAACGATTTATATGGTAATTACGTTTCAAGGTTCTAATACATTAATTACGTTTTTATGGTAGTTACGTTTTGATTTTTGAAAATACATATGGTAATTACGTTTTCTAATAAATACGTCTGCATCTATTATACATGGTAAAATATGTTTTATTTTTAGCCTTTTAAATATGGTCAAAAGACTATATATAAATCGAATTTTTTTAAACAACTTATAACTTATTTATTAAAGATGTAATTGGCAGTTTTAGTTGGACAATAAAAACGTCTATAAGTAATTCAATTTTAGTCGGTAGTAAAAACGTAAAATATCTACAGTTTGATTACGTGCTGACGAAATATTTCCATTAACACCACAAAATATATAATTCGAGTAGGTGTACAAAATTATACAGTACACAGACAACAATTATTTGGTTCATGACAAAATTAATATTATTAAGGCAAACCATATTAAAACAAAAAAAAACACCAATTGTGTAACAGAAATTAAGAGTAACCTAACAATTAATTATTGTTGTCCGATTAGCAGTGCTCTATTGTTTTTGTGTGTATGTCGATAGACGCTTATTTCCAGAGAGGGTAGTTCTTAAGCGTCTCAAACTATTATTTGGTTGCGTGTCGGACGCGACATCGGGTTCTTCATCACATAAAACAATGGCATCATCATATTGCACAATCGGATGGATGCGTTGAAGTGCATATGTTTCTGGCATCGGCAGGTTGAACTCGATGTTTGTAACGTCAGTAAAAACAAGATATTTGACTGTAATTTAACCAAATAAAAAAGAGATATCAATATATTTTTAATAAAAGTTAAATGAAGCACTTAATTGGAATTAACCTGTTGGTTTAATAATCAGTTTAACGTGACATGCGTACACAATTATGTTTTCAGAAGCACATCTCCCAATCATTGTTGCCGTGGCTGCCGGTATATGATACAAGATGAGCTTGATACGGTTGCCCATGTCAGAAATTACATTTTAAATGGGTTATTTCGTATGTGTGGTGATCATGTAAATCAGGTATAAATACTTACAGACAGTCATGCAGCAGCATTGCACACGATATCCGACCGGATGTAAATAAAAAGCAACCATTCGACATGTTTCCAGCAACGTCTATGAAATGTTTATTAATTACGAAAAATATTAAAATATTAACACTTTAAAGTAAAACATCTAAAAATGTAACGTAGACGTACCAATCAACATTTTTCGAGTTGTTTGATCCTGCAATAGCCATGTCGGAGATCTGAACAACGGGTACTTGGGGGAACCAGACATCTTCTCCATTCGTAGTTTCAGCAAGATCGTTTTTAGTGTTAAATACTATTGCACATTCATTACGAATAAAGCTATAGTTCTCGAAGCGAGGAAAGGATTCGACATCGGTGTAATCAATTTTGAAATACTTTAAAGAGAAGACATCGCCTTCTAGTTTTCGGTTTTGGTATGCAGAAAATAAGATAGGGGGATAATGGCTGTGAATTTGTGTCTCTGAAAATAAATAATTAGTAGTTAAAACCAAAAACAAAAAATAGTATCTTAATTAGTAGGAACTTACAAATCTGTCAAGCAGGAACAAATATAGTTTGTTATGTTTGTGGTCAAGCCAAACATATTCAACGCGAACAAATTTGCATTTGTACCACAAATGTGAATTCCAGAGGTCTTCAAAGTTTTCAACAGGTTCGTATCCATCAAAATCCATCGTTTGTATGCTGCACAACAACTCCATCGTTAGTTGATGGAGTATATATATAGTTAAAAAACGTATAATTCAGTATGTATTTAATTTTTTTAAAAACGTAAATCATAATATTTAGTAAACGTAATTGACTGTTTGTAAACGTAAATCATAATATTTAATTCAATATGTGTTCAATATGTATTTAATTTTTTTAAAAACGTAAGTCACTGGAAATAATTAGTTTGTAAACGTAATTATAATTTAGGAAGACTATTAAATGCGAATTATCTGTTTAGGAAGTTGACTATTTATTGATACGTTTAATACCGTGGACGTTATGTATATTAGTCGAGGTTAACAAAAGCATAACAAAAAACCACATGGCCTAGTGGTTATCACCTTGGTTGTATTCCGAATGGTCTTGGGTTCGAATCTCGGGTAAGACACATTTATTTTGATTTTGAAGGGTGTTTGAACATTGTTAAAAATGGAAGTGTTAAAAATTCAGACTTTCTCTTTTAGAAATGTCTAGAATGCTTTTTAAAGTAGTAAGATAAGATAAATTATCTTACCGTTATGCATCCTATGGGTGTAGAAATGGTTATAATGCTAAATGGACATTAACTTTTGTTAGATTGGTGTCAACGATAAAAGTAAGTTAGAAAGCCGTTTCCTGTCCTTTTCTTATATTAGCGAAAACTCTTTTTTCCTAAAATTTTTGTTGGTAGACAGTCGACTACCATTGGTTTATTGAAACTGTTGGCACGCCCAAAGCAGGCAGTTCATTTCTTTGTAGATGGACAAACGGGGTGGGATGTGTAGTGTATTGAGATATAAGTGTGTATTTTGTCTGTTGATATTTTATTATGTGTGAGGTCTAGAATATAAAGTGAAGAGATACTTCACATATGAGAGTTAGTTAAAATGTCATCAGATTTGATATAAAGTGAAGTAACAATTTTTTTTTTTTTTGAACGGCAGACAAGGACCCGGGAAAGAGCTTCGGCAATGCCATCACCCCCACCGCGGACCCAAGAAAAATGGATTAAAAAAGCTAGCAAGGGGCTAGCACCACAGTACAACAAACAAACAAAGAAACAACAAACAAAATATCTCCTGCATCTAAATTACACCTATGATTTTAGAAACAGCCGTTCGGATCCGACACCCACATGGGCCATTTGCACGCCAAGAACTTATATTTCAACCTGTGTTTTATCCAAAAAAACGTCGTCGCTTGAATATTTCCAATGTCCGCTTCGAACCTACACTGAATTGAGTTATCCAACGAGAAGACGATATTGTTCCTTTTATTCCATACTACCCATAGAAATGTGTAGATTACCCCTTGGAAAGCCATTAACTTATCCCCACTAAAGCCTTGATTGCGACCCCAAATAAAGAGTTGAGGCAGACTAGTAATTCCATTTTGGTCTACATTCCACCATCTTGCTATCTCCCCTATAATACCTTTTGCAATAGGACAGTTTATGAATAAGTGAGTCTCTGTTTCATCTTCTTCTTGACAAAACGGGCATAAGCATGAAATAAGGACAACGCCCCTCTGGTTAAGGTTGACCTTTGTGGGTAATCGTTGGTGAGCTATTCGCCATGCATTAATTCGGACTTTTGTGGGGACACATTTAGACCAGGAGAAAAAATCAATTGGCCTTTTTATGAGATTTAGGTCATCATATGCAATCCTCAAGGACTTGACAGAGAATTGCCCGTGAGGTTCAAGGGCCCAAGATGTTCGAGGGGAAAGCTCAGAACCATTGACTTGAAACCAATTACCTAGCGGGATGTTGACTTTGTTGTAGACCTTATGCACTTTTAGGATGTTTCTCCAAATACCCGGGACGTTACCTATGGAATTTACGCCCACTAGGCCTCCGTTTTCCCCGTGGATTGAAACGATGACTGATTTCCACATTGATTCCCAGCCGGTTTTGAATCTCCAAATCCATTTTGTTAGGAGGGCTAGATTAAAAGATTTTAAACAACCAACATTTAAGCCGCCGTTCTCTATATTATTTAGAATTACATTCCAAGCCACCCATGTGATTTTTCTTTCTCCGTTTTTTGCACCCCAAAAGAAGTTAGAACGAATGCTTTCAAGCTTTTGAATGACTTTTCCGGGAGCGCGAAAAAGCGAGAAGAAGTACGTACCTAAGCTTCCAAGCACCGACTTAAGAAGAGTTAGTCTTCCTCCGAAGGACAAAGAATGAGACTTCCACCGAGAGAGTTTAGATGTGAATTTATTAATAATCACACCCCAAGATTCGCACCTATTCATCGAGGATCCAATGGGGAGCCCAAGGTATGTGAACGGGAGTGAGCCCATTTTACAGTGGAATTTCCGAGCCACATGTTGAATATTTTCAGTATTGACCCCAATACCCATGATACTACTTTTATGCAGGTTTATTTTTAGCCCGGAAGATAAGTAGAAGCACCTCAGAACACGAATTAAATTTGCAATATTGGACTCTGACCATTGACCGATGACAATAGTGTCATCGGCATATTGCATATGTGAGATGACAGGCCCTGATCGAGGAAGTTGGATGCCATGATATACGCCGACCGAACAAGCTTCTTTCATTGCCAAGTTAAAGCCTTCTGCTGCTATGATAAATAAGTATGGGGCCAACGGGTCGCCTTGGGGAAGACCACAACCCATACTAAATTCGCTTGACGGAGACCCGTTTATCAATATACTGATTTTGGCTGATGAGAGGCATCCTGAGATCCAAGATCGCCATTTTGAGCCGAAGTTCATTAGAGTCATCATATCATCAAGATACTGCCAGTTGATTGAATAATAATAATAAGGAGCGCTTTTTTATGTGTCGTAATCAAATATACAAAGCCAGAAAGGAATTGCACCCGTGAATGCATTATTCGTGACAGTAAATGTTTCATTAATGTAAAAAGTCGTACTGCATATTTGCAAAATGCCATAAAATCCATGGTATCACGGATAAGATTCCTCGTATATATTTAGTTCAAATTTAAATAAACAAAATCATGTGCTGACAAGCTAGGCTAACAACCTTTGTATTCTAGCTACCCCCACTATATTCGATCTTGTTTTTTTTTTTTTACGGCAAACACACTCCTTAATCTACATCATTTTGTCCATCTTATTACTTACTAAATTAATTTACAAACAACTTTGTTTATATACATTGGATAAATATCAACATTTATAATAAAAAGTGTAACCAATAATAGAATTTAATCATTGATTACAAGAAGAATCAAACGTTAATCATAACTAATATTTAGACCCGTGACGTAGGGCGTCGGGGGAGTGAGTGTGTGGGGGGTAATATTTTAATATTATTTTATGTGAAGATGAGTTACTGATGGGTAAGTGATATGTTGATGTTGTTACGACCTCATCAATAACTCGTTGGTGGGAAAAAGACTATCGATGTGTTTAATGACGCGTCACTGTTGGGAGAGACCTACAAAGACAAATCATGGCATCATAATTATAAATACTCTTTTTTTACTTTATAAATAAATGCAATTAAACAATCTGAAATATTTTTTTCATTAATCGGATAACACACATCCTAAATTTACAAATTTTTATCCATAACGTGACTTTAACACAACTTTAATAGATCATGAAATATTTTCTTAACCTACTCAGAAGTGAGAGCCGATTTCGGCTCTACCACTTGAGCTCGGTCTCTAAACTTCTTATAAATATCCCCGTTATAGAACTCGCGAGTCCTAATCACCAACATTAACGAAGCAAAAGCACCAAAACAACAAACACACGCCAATACGATAAAAGATGACCGATAACAATGACTCCCCATACAAACCAACTCCTTAACCGCTTTCCGATCTAACCCTTTTTTCGCAAGCTCCTTCAATGCTTCTCGGTCATACAAAGGCCCCGTGACCTTTACATTCAATATATAAGACCCTAACGGGCTCCCCAATTGCCCGCAATTAAACAATGTCGAGTAATATTTCAACCCAAATAACTCGGAAATAATTGCAAAGATTAGTGGTAATTGTGCCCCAAATGAGAACCCGATAATGATAGATGCTATGTAAACCGACCCGGGTATCGGGAACGCGATCAAAAGCAGCCCGATACACGAGAGAAAAAGTACTAATGTGAACATTAGTGGCCTTGGGAACTTGTATTTTACCAACAAGATTTCCGACACGAATCCGGCGAATATCCGGCCGAAATAATTCCAAATACTTAAAAGTGAAACGAATGATTTTATGGTTTTTATTGGGTACCCTAAGGATTCACCAATTTGACCTAAATTGTCAACTGCAGTTAAACTTGTTCCCAGCCCACAAAAAGTTGCAATAAACAGAATTAACATATCTGTGCTTAAAAGTGCTTGTAAAATGTTGTAATCTTCACCTCTTTCGGGTTTATTTAGAAACACATTTGCAAAAAAAGATGCCTTCTTTTTCAATTTCAGTTCCGTTTTTTCAGATTGTTGTTCATGTTCTTGATTCAAATTGTCGATTTTGACCTCAGGAACGGTAATTGCTCGTTGTTTAATGTTATCAAACAGGTTTAATTCCTGTTTAATTGCCATAAAAAGAGGGACAAATAGTAAAAAAATGACGACAGAAGCACTACCGGCGTAAGCTGATCGCGGAAACGTTGTTAGATTCTGAGCAATCGTCATCCCCATGATGAACAATGCGAGAAAAATCGATACGTATAAGAAATGGTAAAAGATCCGAAGCTCATTCGGTTGTCTAACCAGATTCAGCTTCCGGATCGTGTAAACAAATACAACGGAAATTGCCGCCGGAAGCCAGGCGATTAACAGGATTAACGCTTTCGAATCGTTGCCGTAAACGGCTAAGTAGATTTGAGTCATGATTGCGCCGCTTAAACCGGTGAAACCTTTTAGCAACCCTAGAACAACTCCCCTGCTTTCGGGGAAGTTAGAAACAGTGGTCACCAGAGCTCCGGTATTGGCGAAATTTTGTGAATTTGCTCCGATGCAAATGTAGAGACACATCTGCCAGACTTTAGGTTTGGAGATTCTGTTAGTGACGGCGAGCCAGATCATGAAGTAACCACCGAAATTCAAGGCGGATCCGAGCAAGAGGACGAACCACGTGGGAGTGATTTCGGCGATTAGGCCGGAGAAAACGCCGACGTTGGCTCCGAGGTCTTTGAAGAATCCGAGGAGGTTGAGGGTGGTCTGGTCGTAACCAAGGGAGGATTTGATTTCTTTTGAGTAGACACCGAAGAGGTAAGTTGCTCCGGCGCCAGTCATGACTAGGGAAGAGGCGAACAGTGAGAACCACCGGCCGCGTAGCACGTGGACAACAAAAGGGAGGCCTCTTCCACCGCCGGCGAGGGTACCGGCGGTAGTAGTTGAGGTTGATTCACCCATGTTTTAGGAAGAATTTGGGCGAAAGGAGGAAAGTGTGAGGATGTGATAAACATGGATAAAGAGATACATATAGAGATAGAGATAGATATAGATAGGTGTTGTTTTTAAATTTGCGTGGGGTCCGGTTCATTAGTTTGGAATTGTTTCGTTCTCCGTTACACTTTACATATTTAAGAAATTAAGAGTATGGATTCGTTTGATACTTTTTGCACTTCTGGCCCATTTATGAAATATTTTTCTACTTCAGTTGTTGTGGTTTTGAATTTGTTGCGTTGTTGTGTGATTTTTAACATATCAAATTCGATCTGTAATTGATTTATTTTATCTCTACTATCTGTAATGCATTTAGAATCTTTCTATAAATAATTTTCTGAAAATTCAGCCAAATACTTGCTATCTTTAGATTTAATTGCGTTTAAAAAATTATGCTGCAAGGAAGACTCGAACCTGGTAAGTTTAGATTATAACGAACAGTACTTGCCAACTGAACTACTGGGAAACATGTTACCCTATTAAACAAGCTTTAACATAAATCCTACGAATCGTAACTATAAATGAGATTCTTCCAGGGCATTTGAACGGTGTTTTTCAAATTGTGAAGTTGAACGAACCGCTTTGGAAATCCCAAATTGGAAGTGGAAGGAATAGCTTTGGAAATCACAAATTGGGAAGTGGGAGGAATAGCTTTGGTAATGACAACTCCGATTCACCTACACAAAATCAATTTGAAATCAAACCACCAGCCGCCAATTGCGATTGCCCGCCGAATGCTTACCAACACTAGCGACTTGTACTTGTGTGTTCGTCCGTCAAGTCTTTCGTCGATCTCAGGTTTATCCCCAATTTCCTTATTTCCTTGCTGTTAATTTCATTCATTTTTTTTATTTACCTTTGTTCTTCAGGAAACTCGATTGTTATCTACTCCTTAAACCTATGTAAGTTGTAATCTATTTGAATAATTGATGAGGTTTTGTATTATGTACTATAATTTTTTAGATATTCTGGCGGTTGATATGTTTCTGTAGGAATCATGAGCAACGAAGAAGAAAATAGGTGTCCTTTAGTTCATCCAGTCTTGCCTTTTCTCTTATATGTTCTAGATGAAGCATATGTCAAATGCACAGCTTGTAACACATTTTTTTAGAGCTTTTGTCCGAAGGTTCAGCCTTAATTTTTCGATTCTTAGTGAGGATTATCGGTCTCTTTATTTTATTCTGTTGTTGTTTGATGTTTTGGTTTTGTTATTTCAGCATCACTGTAATTGCTGTTCAAAAAAAAAAGAAATTCAGCATCACTGTAGACACGCCTGCGGCTGCTTTATTAATCCAAACATCAATTATATAGTCTTAGAAATCTTGTTTATAACTCAAGCAAATTAACGATATTATTTTGTTGAAAATGTTATGGTAAGTGAAGCCATATTGTTTGGAAACTAAAATTTCATGTAATTGATGGAATATAGTTTGTGACCTGCAATTGTTTCAATCATAGTTTAAGCTTTGAATTTTTTTCAAGATTTTTTGTTTTGGGTAGATTTTTTTTTATTTGTATAACTTCAAATTTTTTATTTGTGTAGGGGTCTGAATTGGTAAGAAAACATGTCTTTGTTTTAGCGACTTTCGGCCTGTTCGACCTATTTGAATTGTTATTCGGTCAACTTTTCTTTATAAGCACTTGATTCATTTGACAAACATAAACCCGAATTGACCCATTTGACTTGTTTTCTCCTTACTTTACCAACAGGTGGAGTAATTGTAAAGCTAAACTAGCTGGTAATTGTAAAGCTAAACTAGCCCGTGCAGCTGCTAAAGATATCCACGCACCTTAAGAGGGAAATAACACTCCTTTAACCCACAAACAAGGTGTGATAGGAACCGAGCCCGAAAGCCCAGATTGGTAAAGGTTGTGTGCATCAAGCAAGTGGTATACGGGCTCGAAACAGTCTTGATGAATCTGGTTTGTTAGTGGTTGAGTATTAACACAATGGCAAAGTTAGGGGCTATCATTTTTGTTAACAGCGATTGAGAGTGTTTCTTGATATGGCCTATTGAGAGGGGTATCTTTTGTCCGATTTCACCAGAATATTGTTTAAAATTATTTTCTTTTGGGGGAATAGCATTTGGTTTGAGCAACTACATAAGCCAACAATTTTTTTATTAGAGGTTAAAAGTGAGAATTAAAATATAAGAACAACACAGTTAAAACATTGTGGATTTTTATTTTATGTTTTCAAAAGATTATTATATGCTTATATGCATGTTCAAGTTGGAAGCATTCTGCGAAAGTAGTGTGAATTTTCCAAAAAGTAGAAATAACAAATAACAAAAGTATCAACCAGCAGTTACTAAGCGGGCAGCAGTTCCTTGGTAGTTCGGGTTTCCCGCAATTCACACCGCAATATATAATTACACAAGATACCGCTGCCGCAAAATAACATTGTTTGCCACAAAACTAATTAAATGACAGGTACCCGCCGCCGCATTGCGCGGGTACCTGCTAGTAACATAATTATGTGTGATTGTGTGTGCATGATTAATTACAAGTCTGTTTGAACGATTGGGTGTGATTTATACGGTTTTATGTAACTGTGTGTGTATGATTTTATGCACCTTTGTGTTCCTTAATGTGTGTATCATTGTAATCTGATAATCGGAGGATTTATTATATATCCTGACTAACGTAATGTTTGGTATGGATGAATCAAAGAGTGAATGAAATAAGTTATTCCAATGTAATACAAAGAAGTTGTTTGTTACATATTTGGTAATGTAATAATTAATTACATTGAATATCCCATTACATTACAATCCATGTTTTCTATTCCATAGACATATTTTTCCATTCCATTCCATTCATGAGTATTTTTATTTTTCCAATTATACCCCTTAAAACATAATTAGTATTTCTATTATAAGGAGATTTTAATCTATTTAATATAATTTCATTCTTTTCGAATGTTTATTTATACATACCAAATAAAAGGCATTAATCATCCATTACATTCCAGCATAATTACCAAACATGACAATGTAATCGTAATTAATCATTTTATTACTTGGTTCATTCCATTACATTGTTCATTCCATTACAGTCAGTCCAGCAAACATACCCTAAATCTGTAATCGATTTCACAATCGTTTAGGTGTATGTAACGACCTGAATTTTGTGTTAAATAAATTATGAAAAAAATATGATAAATAAGGATAAATCATTTAAAGAACGTAGGAATTGGTTTCGTGTCATTTGGATATCGTATGACGAAACCGTGTCGAAGGAAACTACAAAAAGTGCAGTCTGGTTTAGCGACACCAAAATAGCATCGCGATTGAGGGTTGGCGACGCGATTTTTCGTCCCAAAATAGAAATCCGAATTCGCGATTGGGGGTTCGATCGCGACTTAAAGATAGCGAAGGAATTAGCGACGGAAATAGCGATGCTATTGGGTAATAGCGACGCGATTTTGGTCGCTGGCAGCATTTAAATCGGGTTTCTTGTCATTTAATGCCAAAACAAACCCTAGCTTCTCTCCTATCAAGTGAGTATACGTTTTTGAGTGGAAAAAGGTCGTTTGGAGCCAATTTTGGGGTCAAAATCAAGTGATTTTGCTTCCTTTGTTGAAGATTAAGGTAAATCTCTTCTTTCTCAAGCTTTAGATGTAAGATTTGGGGAATTTGGTTGAATGAATGTTAACCCTAGATTTTGGGGTTTTCATGGATGATGAAATAGAGCATGTAGAACTCTTATCTATTATGTTTAAACATGGGGAAACATATTTTTAACTTAGATCTATACTAGTTATGAGATGTATTTGGGGGAAAATGGTGGTTTGGACAACCTACCATGGATATTTGGGGAAGATGATTATGGTGAGTGTAAAACACTCATAGCTAGTTTAAGAACCTTGTGTTCTTGCTAGATTTGGAATTTGATGATGTAATATTGAACTAGGGTTTGAGATTTCACCAAGTTGGATGAACTTGGTGGTTAGGAATGTTATTATGGGTTGATAATTGATGTCTAGTTATGGATGATAACTAGAAATGTGATGATTATGTTAATAAGTTGCAAGGACCTAAAGGTTGGAGATATTCCAAAGGCGGAAAGCAAGGATTCGTATAAACACGATATGGATTTAGCTATCGCTAAGGTGAGTACATGAGACTTTTAAATACGGGTGTTACAGTGTAAGCCAAGCAAAAACCTGAATTTCCTAATAAATCCAGATTTGTACGATTTGTGGCGTGATGTGAAGGAGTGGCGGTTTTTTTATCTAGTCTGATGCTCCATGGCGCCGTCAGGGCTCAAGTGTATTAGGGCTAAAGTGATCTAATCAATTACATGTATCCAGTATTTGTTCCATTTGGTTTGAGTTCGGTTCGGTTGACCAGTTCAATTTTTTTAGCCCCAAATGTTCATCTGTATCCTAGGACCTTACGAATAGAAACCAATTGAAGCGAAACCGAAATGATAAATTTTCAAACCAAACCGATTACATGTTTTTTGTTTCGTTTTGGTTACGGTTTAGTTTTAGGTTCGATTAAGTTTTTTCGACCCAAATGCTCATTCGTACTTTTAATGACTAAAATTTAAATATTATTTACTTATCAAATTTTAAATTATAGTAAGAAAAATAATAATATATTAGAAAAAGGTAAAAAAACACAATGACTTAATTAAATAGTTATCAATTAAAAATATATAATTAATTTTGGTCGAATGGAACTAGGAGATCAATTTGAAAAATGAAAGAAAGTATAAATCGGAAAATAGCACAATGATATAACCAACACTGGTTATGATTTCCAGTTCAATTTCAATTCTAGTCCTATCGATTTCATTCTGGTTCGGTCCAGTCATTGCATCACACTCAATTATTTTTACAATAATCTTTAGACAAAACATGTAAGCAACCAATATTTAAATCGCCACAAATATTATTCACATGGTATTCATCGTCGCATTGCGCGGGTACACCCTACTAGTATATGTTTAAGCAAACAATAAACTTACAAGCTAAAAAAATAAACTAATAAACTTTTTAAAATCTAAATAATAATATTTTATCTTACTACTTACTAATGCATTTAGACCTACCTCTTTTAGTAAGTTTAAGGACCTCCTTAATTTTAAGTTTAATGAGATTTCCACTTTTAGTAAGTTCTTTAACTAAAAAAATAAAGTGTTGCTTACAGGATTCGAACACAAGACCTCTCCTAAGTAATCACTGTGTGTTAACCATTTCAACTACTTGATTATTTTGATTTATTCCAGATATTAATATATATAAGCTTTAACATCACCAGAATTCAACCATCATTTTTCTATTTAAAAAGCTCATATTTACTTTCACAAAAAAAACCAATTTCAGATCTGATCCTACCATCACTAATGTCAGCACCTACCATCACTACGCACCACCACTCATCACCATCGCTATTGTCACCACCACCGGTACTGTCGTCATTTAGAAATATAGTTACGGGTACCCGCCGCCGCATTGCGCGGATACCTTGCAAGTACTGAGTAAATTATCTAAAATGAACACCTTAAATATATCTCATTAATTTATTTGAACGGAAAGAAAAATAAATGCTGGACTTTTGACTTTTGATATGGTTTGCTTGGGATGCGCATGCTCAGTAGTTACTCACCAACATCAATTTAAATCCTCTTTTCCTTTATTTTTATTTTTATTTTTGAGAAATAATAATTGATACTTACCCCACCTAGAAGGTAGTTTAGAACTTAGTCTTGTGATATTAGAGATTAATATAAGGTATTTTTCATAATTTATAAATTATGAGTTCAAATCCAATCGTGGATTAAAAAAATTAGATTAGGTGTTGCTCAAAAAAAAAAAGACATGTTTAGAAAAATTTATTTAAGTGGTTTGAATTTATTAGTTAAATAAGTGATATTAAACTTAAAATTTCAAGCTTAATTAAGCTTATTAAATCATTAAGCTCAAAAAACTTCTTAAACGACTTTCCCTGCCCTAATCCATTAATTTTCCTTGCAAATATCATCTTTTAATTTTGACATACGTTATGATCAAACGGAGACACATAAGTAAACATAAATATTTTTTTCTATTTATGGTACATCCTTAAGTTTTATATCTCCAATAACTCTACTTCTGTATATTAAAAGTAAAAAAGAAAAAAAGTCAATTATAAATTGCATTCAAACCATAAAGTATCAGTTACAAACTAAAAAAACTAAATGAAATTAGTTTATACTAACCTGACATTTTCAAACATAATATCATATAAATATGTTATATCTTAATTATAAATGTTGAAAAATATATGTAATTCAATATCTTGTAACATTTCAATAATCGATGAATATTTCTATAATTAAGCTGCTTATGTAGTAAACACTAAGTTAATTAAATAACAATTCTCTATTATGTGCAAGTATAATGGTGTTATAATAATATGACTTGAAATTTTATAACTTTAGCTTATAAGAGAAATGCTATTTATGTTCCCATTTTATGTTTAAGATCATGTTGGTTTAATGTTCTAATTATGTCTCGTCTTTGGTACGCTTTGCTATCTTATGAACTGATTTTGGTTTAATTTTGTTGACACGCATTTTGGATGTTAATGGTTCCTGCACAATTTAGAAGGTATGTAAAGGGATGGTCGCAACATGCGCCGTGACCTCCGTCCTCAACACAAGGATGTATTGGCTGACGCGTCCCAAACGCATGTTTAGTCGCTTGGACACTCGGTGAAGATCGTGAGGTATCGTGCTTGGTTGCTTGTATTTTGTGCTTGATAAGCGATATATGTATTAATTTAATTAATTTTAAAGTTTGATCGCCTGCTATATGTGAGTTTAGTTGTGCTTTATCATGTGTTTGGTTGGTTGAGAAAAAGCTAATTTGCGAATAAGGTGACAGAAGTGACCAACTCCTTACGCATAATTTTATAGTATCCGTGGACCTAAACGCTAAAACAAAGTTTTAAGCCAAATAACAAAGATTGAAATTGTTACATCATGCGTGTAACTTGACAGTTTCTTCTTGCATCTTTCCTAGGGTCCATATACTACATTTTATTTCTATCCACAACTTGTTTGTTTTATTATTATTATAGAATTGTATTTTAGGAAGTCCAAAGGATTTGTCTAGTCTCAAGAAATAAATCATAGCCATTGGATCAAGATGGCCAAGATCAAATCCCCCACCTATAGCCACCGCCGGCCGCCACCTCCGGCCGCCGGTCAGCGGCGGCGGCCGGCGGTGGTGGTGGCTGACAGTGAATCTGCTGGTGGTAATGGGGGTGGTGGTGGTATTGATGTATCGAAGCACATGTGTTTCACTAAAACACAGCATATTACTTCGAAGCACATGTGCTTCAGGTCACGAAACACATGTGCTTCAAGTTAAAAACATGAGTTTTTAAACACACAAGGGAGCATACGAAGCACATGTGCTTGACGTTATGAAACACATGTGCTTCACTACACATAAAAAAATCAAAACAAGTGACGAACATATCATTATGAAGCACATGTGCTTCATAAAGCCAAACACATGTGTTTTTATTCCTGAACACATGTAACTTACAAGCAAGTCATTTGTGTTTGAATACCGAAGCACATGTGCTTGACGTTATGAAACACATGTGCTTCACTACACAGAAAAAAATCAAAACAAGTGACGAACATATCATTATGAAGCACATGTGCTTCATAAAGCCAAGCACATGTGTTTTTGTTCTCGAACACATGTAACCTACAAGCAAGTCATTTGTGTTTGAATCACGAAGCACATGTGCTTGACATTATGAAACACATGTGCTTCACTACACAGAAAAAAATCAAAACAAGTGACGAACATATCATTATGAAGCACATGTGCTTCATAAAGCCAAGCACATGTGTTTTTGTTCCTGAACACATGTAACTTACAAGCAAGTCATTTGTGCTTGAATCACGAAGCACATGTGCTTGACGTTATGAAACACGTGTGCTACACTACACAAAAAAAAAATCAAAACAAGTGACGAACATATCATTATGAAGCACATGTGCTTCATAAAGCAAAGCACATGTGTTTTTGTTCCTGAACACATGTAACTTACAAGCAAATCATTTGTGTTTGAATCACGAAGCACATGTGCTTGATGTTATGAAACACATGCGCTTCACTACACAAGAAAAAAAATCAAAACAAGTGACAAACATATCATTATGAAGCACATGTGCTTCATAAAGCCAAGCACATGTGTTTTTGTTTCTGAACACATGTAACTTACAATCAATTCATTTGTCTTTAAATCACGAAACACATATGCTTCCAGTCACGACCACCACCACCGGTCACCTCCGCCGGCGGCCACCTCCGGCCGCCGTCTGCCGCCGCCCATCGCCGCCGCCCGCCGCCATACGCCGCCGCCTCCGGCCGCCGGAGGAGCACATGTGTTTGTAGTGGTGGTGGTGATTTTGAATCTTGATCTTGACCATGAATTTTTCTTGATCCAAGGACTAATAAATATACGTTGGGATTAGATAAAATTAATGGAATACCTTCAACATTTCACTATTATTATATATGCATATGCATATGGAGACAAAAACTATTAATGATTCAAATATCAGCAACATATATAAGATATATATAAGCTGTCCTTATAATATATCAAGTATCTCATTAATAAATACTATCGAAATAATACCATATCCTATGGGTGTCTTTTATATATATAAAATATAAATAAATTACAACATTCACTTACTCTACTGTCTACATTCATGGATACATATAAACCAACAAGAAATGGCTAGAATTTTATATTATTTATCAATAAAAAATATGAGTTTACAATCCAAAAGAAAGACATTAGAGAAAATCTAATTAAGATAAACATAATGGGCTAAACATAAAGCATAAATTAAAAGAACCGAATAATTAGAGTAATGGTATTTAGTTCTACCATTTGGTCATACTCATAGTCATACTCATTAGATGAAAACATGTGCCAAAATTAAGTGGATTACACATGTTATTCTATCAAGTGAATATGACTATGAATATGACCAAATGGTAGAATAAATATCATTTCTTGAGTAATCATATTAGGTTAACAAATATATACACACACGTATGCCCATGCGTATATACTAGATTGAATTCTGTTTGTTAATCTGTTTGCTACAAGCTTCTAATATAAAGAAGAGAGAGGAGCCGGTGACCCGAAGTCCTCTCAATACTGAATTCTTATATGGGCCCAAGACTACACTTAAAAAAATTGAGGGCCCAACTATTTTACACTGCTTATATATTTTAAAAACCAAAAAATAGTATGCCCTTTGTTATATGATTATATATCTATTCCCAAATCCACTGCTTCCTTGTGTGGCGGCCAGAATGTGAATATACCAGCCCCAAGGTCATCTTGAATATTAATTTGTCAATATCACAAACTTACATATTCACAATTTTACCTCATGTTTATAATGTTTTGACGCTTTATTTATCAAATTATAGTTTGATTTTTGCCTCTAGAAACGCTAGATGCGTCACATTTAAGTGAATAATTTATTTGACAAATATTTTGATACTTTTTGCATTAATATTTATTTTTACAATTATAATAGGAACTCAGAATCAGTGTTCGCCTAAGCCCTGACGAACTTAGGGCCGACCCTGTGTGGAGGACATTAATAATAACCAAAATAAAAGACGAGTTTAGACAATTAAGAGATCCACATGACATGCATGTTAATTAACGAGTTATATATTAGAACCCAATGGAGATGAGTCCAAAATCAGTTCACATGTTTACTAAAATTTATGGGAATTAATTTCCTACCACAATTTTTAATACATATACCACAGTGTACAAGTAATTTTGCATACTGTACAAGTAGATAATACAATTGTTGTAGTAGATGGATTAAAATATATGGTAGAAAAATCACCCCCTAAAATTTATTCATCCCAATATCCCATCATTGATATTAAATTTAAATGGGTTTTTCTAACGTATGCCCCAGGGGCATACGATAACGACATTTAATGAAGCTGTACTTTCCATTTAAACATAAAATCGTATTTAATGCATCTTCTAAAAATGGTAGGAGTTAGAGTTTATTAATGTTATTTAATACAAATTAGGAAATTATCATTTCACTTAATATATGTTATTGTAAGCCCCAGAGCATACATTAGAAAAACTCAATTTAACTTACCTAATTTAAATGATATTTCTCCTTTGTAACTGTAGAGCATGTGATGTGCCTGGTTTAAAGTCCTATTTAATATCAACTTTTTAGTAATAAACCACTGGATTCCATAAATCAGTCTTGACTTTATTTGCATCCATTAAGCTTTTAGCTTCTCTGGATTAGTATGAATATCTATTTTATTCGAGCCAAAACATGTACCGTAGAAGATTTTCTGGGTTACAGTTGCTTGATCTCATTTCTTGATAGTACATTAGTACGTACCTTCTTTGTTCCACAAATAACTACTTACTCAGAAGATGTTTAGGTATAAAACAATACTTCTCCCGATTCAAAATGTGAGATTTATTGTTGTTTTCACGGTTTTTCAGACAAAAAGTGAATATAATTAAAGTTAAATTAGATTAATTAGATGGTTAATGAGAATGTAGGAGCGTATCACTTATTTTGAATTACCTAAAAAAGTAAAGTGTATCTTATTTTGAATCAAAGAAATTACAAGTAGCTGCATTATTAACATGTTAGGTTCTTCACTATCTCTACTATATTATAAAGCATTTACCCCTTCTATATCTAGCAAGGCTGAAAATTCAGCTAACACACTTGCTAATTATGGAACCATTACTTTAAGTAAAAAAAATAAATACTTGAGCCAGGTTTCGAACTAGGGACCTTCAGGATGTAATCAAATACACAAACCAACTGATCCATGTTTCTAATTTGTTCACTTAGGATGCATTTAACTATTAAAGATGAAAGATGTGGGTGATGGGCCCAAGGCAAAACTTAAGGAGCGGGCATCAAACCAATGAACGAATTCGAATTCGACCGCTTGTATCCTTACCTGCCTCGATTCCTTCAACTCATTTCCCCTGTTATCAAGCCTCCTCCTCCTATATTCTGCAAACGACTCCTCGGTCTCTTCAACCATGCGTGTCTAAAAGCCTCCTCGGTTCCTTAAAGCTTGCACATAATTTCACCCTATAAATTCACCGCATCGGCCGAACTACTTTATCTCAAAGCCATGATCTTCTTCACTCTATGCTTTCAAAGGTACGTTGTTAAATTCTTGATAGTTATGTGGTTTTGAGAAATTAATTGTTACCCACTTAATTGACCACCTAATCGATCCATTTAATATGTTTCACGTGGTTTGCAATTTTGAATTCGCAGAGGCTTGTAGTAAGGAAAGTTGAAGTTGTTTGAGTATTGGGAAGCTGTTCCCAAATGTATTCACGTTTATAAAGCAAAGGTAATTCACTTTTCGTAAAAATCGGGACAATATGGCTACTTGTTTCTTGTCATCTTGTATAAAATAAATATAGAATTGACTGTTTGGTTGTGTGTGTTAGCAGGCACGCCTAAAGAAAATTCACTATAAAATGATGTGTAATCATTTAGAACATCTTGCCAGGGTACAGAAACATGGAAAGAGACAAATCTGCTTCACCTAAAGTGGGTGAACAATCTTCTGACCATGATCTGGAATGTATGTAAACATATTATTTCAAATAAAGAGGATCTATTTTATACATTTACTAGAATAAATTCTATGAATTGTTACCGTGGCTTGTACAAAATTTTTTATTTCATGTCTCCATTTTTTGTATATCACCAATATTTTTTAATTTTGAAATTTGTAACATCAATCATCCCTAAAAGCTTAATGGTCTCTTTGCATTAGGGAAGGTGTTGTATTATATTCTGTAATAATATCAAATTAACCAAAATAACCAAATGAAATGCACTAACCTGAAATTGACGAAGATGAAGAATGCACCGCACGGAATGAGGATTCCTGTCCTTAAAGGTTTATACGTGCTTTATACGCTGTAAGCCTCTAACGTATACACCCAGGATTTGATGCAGCAACCACGGTATGTTCCACAGCAAGAAACACCGTTCAACACAAAGTGAGTACTCGGAAATGTAGGAAGGAAAAACGCAGCAGAAAGAGGAGAGAAAGCTTCTGATTTGGGGTGTGTCTAAACTCTGCCATATGAGTCCCTTTTATAGGGAGACGAGAGGCATGAGAGCAGAAACGGCCAGGCAATTAAGTCACTCTTAATTACCATTAATCAGCGATCAAAACGTATGAGATGGTCAAAAAACGTACAGGGCATTTAACGACCCTCTTAACAACCGACCGTTACGTTTTGAGTATCACTGTCTTGGCCAAAAAGAAAGCTCCTCAGCTCCCAGCGACCGATGCGTCGTGCGAAGTGCAAAGTGCGCCTAAATCGCGCCATTTCGTGTCATCGGTCTCGGCTCGGCGCGCGTGTGGATCTAGCCCTTAATCCTCCACTAAAGCCTTTTGGAAGCTTAAAGAATTAATTGCCTTATAAACTCATTTAAGTTTCTTCCTCCCACCTATGTGGGATAGAGTATAAATTGCCAACTTGCAATATCTCTATATTTCCTACAATCCCCCACCAAGTTGGAAATTTTCCTTTCATTCAGACAGATGCTGTCACTTAGGTGTCACGTAGATTAAACCTAAGTTTATGAGAGCAAACAAGAAGAGATTGATTCAATGGTATCCTAATAGGTTTAAACCAAGAACCTTAATAACCTCCCCGGTTTACCCCCACACAACATATGCCGTCTTTGTGTTCTCCCTGAGCACTAATATGGCCATGTGCTAAAATCCTTTTCATGACCCTTTAGAAGACGAACCAACAGTCTTCATTTGAGGCGGCACCACCTCTAGATCATATAGGCAAAATTTTACAACATCTTCGTTGCTTAGATGTCTCCAAAATTTTGTTAAGAGTATTAACTCATCCTCGTTCTCGGCAACGACGTACTATCCTACCTCACATGGATCTATCTTGATTGATAGTACCTTCTATCGTTAGTAACTTCGTTGTTACCCATTAAACTTGAAAATAGGAGTACTAAGTTCAAGTTGGGTTTCCATTACTAACGATTCTAGTTTGGTTTTAGACCCATGACTCTCGCGGTAGATGTTACCAAATCTCTCGTCAGAGGTTTGGTAAACGGATCTGCCAAGTTCTTCGATGTCTTGACATAAACAACTTTGATGGTACCACTTTCAATTAGTTGTCTCACAGAATGATGACGAAGACCTACGTGTCTCGTCTTCCCATTATATACAGAATTATATACTTTAGACAGTGTGGCCTCACTGTCACAGTACATGGGAATTGATGGCATTGGAGTATCCCACAAACGAATATCCAAGAGTAGATCTCTAATCCACTCTGCCTCTTTGCCTGCAGCGGCTAAAGCAATAAGCTCAGCTTCCATCGTTGAGTGAGCTATACATGACTGTTTCTTGCTCGCCCAAGAAATAGCCCCACCAGCTAGTGTATAAATCCATCCACTTGTGGATTTAGAATCACTCCTGTTATCAATCCAGCTGGCATCTGAATACCCTTCTAGTATGCTAGACTTTGACGTGTAAGTCAACTCAAGATTACTAGTCCTTTTCAGGTATCCTAGTACTCTTCCTACTGCCTTCCAGTGCTCTGTACTGGGGTTGACAGTGTATTGACTTAGTTTGCTTACTGCAAAAGCAATGTCAGGTCTAGTGCAGTATGTAGCATACATCATGCTTCCAATTGCACTAGCATATTCTAGTTGAGCCACTGCTCTACCAGAGTTCACTTCAATTTTTACACTAGAATCGAAAGGAGTGTTAAATTCCTTAATATTCAAGTGTTGAAACTTTGTCAAAATTTTCTCTATGTAATGAGATTGACTTAGAGAAATTTGACTATCTGTCCTTTTAACCTTGATACCAAGAATGGTATCTACTTCCCCTAAATCTTTCATCTTAAAGTTTGAGGATAGGTATTTCTTTGTATCAAGGATACCTTTTAGGTGAGTGCCAATGATCAACATATCATCAACATAAAGACAGATAACTATGGTGTATTCAGGTGTGCATTTAGTGTAGATACATCTATCAACACTATTATGCTTAAAACCGAATGCAGATACAGTGGTGTCAAACCTCTCATGCCACTGCTTTGGAGCTTGCTTCAATCCGTACAGTGATTTAATAAGTCTACACACTTTGTTTTCCTGTCCGGATACTATGAAACCTTCAGGTTGCTCCAAGTATATCTCCTCCTTGAGATATCCATTTAGAAAGGCTGTCTTCACATCCATTTGATGAATGTACAATCCTTTCAATGCTGAGATTGCTATTAGAGTTCTAATTGAACTAATTCTAGCAACCGGTGCATATGTATCGAAATAATCAATACCTTCTCTTTGCCTGTAACCTTTAGCGACTAATCTCGCTTTATAGGCAGATATTGATCCATCTGGATGATACTTCCTCTTGAAGATCCATTTAGAACCTATGGGTCTCTTTCCCTTGGGAAGATCAGCTAACTCCCAAGTTCCATTTCCCATAATTGATTCCATTTCATCATTAATAGCATCCTTCCAGAAAGGAGCATCTCTCGATGTCACGGCTTCAGTAAAAGTCTTAGGATCATCTTCTAAATTAATTGCTAAAATGACCTCTCTCGTCACTTTAGATTGAGATCCTTCAACCAAGTATGATAGAAAGTCTTCTCCAAAATTCTTTTCCTTTCTCACCCTTGTACTTCTCCTTGGTTCTTCTACAACAGAAGAAGGTGCTTCTTCTATATTAGAAGAAGGTGTTATAATATCTCGAGAAGTACTTGGTGCTGGAACAGGATTAAAGGTAGAATTTGAGTTTTCATCATCTTCTATTAGCTTATCCTCGAAGAACTCCACATCTCTGGATTCTACGACGACACCTGATTCTTTATCCAACAATCGGTATGCCTTGCTATTCTGAGCATATCCAATGAATATACTTTTCATAGCTCGAGCTCCCAACTTGGATCGTTTAGGATCAGGTGTACGATAATAAGCTAAGCACCCCCACACTCTTAGATAATCTAAGTTAGGTTTTCTACCTTTCCATAACTCATAGGGACTAGAGGGAATCACACGACTAGTGATTCTGTTGTGCACATAACATGCAGTCAACAATGCTTCCCCCCACAGATTGTGTGGCAAACCCGAATGATTCAACATACAATTGACCATCTCAACAAGGGTTCTATTCTTTCTTTCAGCCAAACCATTCTGTTGGGGAGTATATGGTGATGTTCTTTCATGCTTGATACCATTCTCTTCACAGAATGTATCAAACTCATGATTAAAGTATTCTCCGCCTCTATCCGAGCGAAGAATCTTTATATGTTTTTCATGTTGATTTTCAACCTCGGCCTTATATAGTTTAAATGCATTAAAAGCTTCGTCTTTTGTATGCAATAAGTAAACATATAAGTAACGGCTCGAGTCATCACAAAATGTTATAAAATATCTCTTTCCTCCACGAGTGAGTATACCATTCAGTTCACAAATATCCGAATGTATTAATTCTAGTAATGTTGTATTTCTCTTAACGCTTGGAAAAGGTTTCTTTATAAACTTTGATTTTACACAAGTTTCACATTTGTCAAAATCTTTATTATTTAATTTTAACAAGCCTTTAGTTTGCATTTTTTCAATATTTTTAATATTAGTGTGAGCTAAACGTTTATGCCATAAAGAAATTGAACAAGCAATATAATCAGAAAACATTATTTCATTAAGTTCATAACCAACAACATTACTAGTGGTACCGTCACTATCACTTGCGGTACCATCACTCTCACTCTCAGAAAATTCAACATTCAAAACAGAATCACCATAATGGTGACTACTACCCACATCCCCCTCAAACAATTCAAGCCGATACATACCACGCGTATTAACGGCTTGTCCCACATACACCCCATCTTTATAAAACAAGGTCCTACCACCCTCAATCACCAACTTGAAACCATTATCATCAAACTTGGACGCCGACACAAGTCCTTTTGACACTCCCGGCACATGCAACACATCACGAAGGGTGACCATACTTCCATTACGGAAAGTTAGCAACATCGTGCCAATACCTTGAACACGCACCCTGTGACCATCAGCACACGCCACCACCATTCCTTCACGAACCGGGCCATAAGTTTGGAAGCTGCTACGATTCCCACAAACATGAATCGTAGCTCCAGAATCAAGAAACCATCCACGAGCTGCTATCACACGAGTCAATGTGGAAATCATGTTTGATTCCCCAAGATCCACATTGGCAATCAAGTGAGTTAGATCCGCAACAGCATTTGCGGATCCACCAACGGGCCCCGATTTCCGTAGTGGACATTCTCGTGCATAATGCCCTGTTTCTCCACAAACATGGCACTTTCCTGTTTTCTTGGATTGATTGTTTTGATGATGATTATTAGGCCTCTTGAACTACTTCTTTTTGGGTCCCATGTTCTTGTTCATTTTGAACACTTTCTTGCCTTTGTTACCAGAACCCGAACCAGATGCAGAACCATGACCCCCACCTGACACGTGGTGAACACTCATTCCGACTTTACCCCTTTTGTCCCTGTTTCGAGTTTCCTCCTCAATACGGAGGTGTTTCAACAGGACATCCAAGGAGTAGTCCTCGGATTTATGCATCATTCTTTTGGAAAAGTCTTTCCAAGAAGGTGGTAACTTGCAAATGATTGCTCCAACCTGAAAAAGCTCGGGAAGATTAATAGATAGAGAATTCAACTTATTCACTATCACCTGGAGTTCATGCACTTGCTCCATGATCGGCTTATCATCCACCATTTGAAACTCGAAGTATTTTGACACAAGATACTTGTTGGTACCTTCTTCATGTGCCTTGTACTTGAGTTCAATAGCTTTCCACAACTCTCTAGGATCTGTAATAGGAGCATACAGATCATAGAGTCGGTCAGACAAGGAGTTCTTGATGTGTCCCAAGCATAAGTGTTCAGACTCTCTACGCAGAGCCCTTTGCTTGTCAAGTTCGGCAATTGCTTGCACATCAGGAGCACCTCCTTCAGCGGGTTCTGGATTAGCAGGAATTGGGACCAATTCAGGGTCCAACACGAAGCTCAGTTTAAGCACAGCAAGCATAAACATGACTTTGTCAGCCCATCGAGAGTAGTTCTGGCCATCAAAACGATCAAGCTTGATGAATTCTTGATTCATCAAACGGAAGTTGGTGGAGGAAAGTTCAGTATCCATTTTCTTTTTGCTGAAATTTTGGCTAAGAGATTAGTCACAGAATATATAATATGAATAATATAAACCTTTAAGATTGTTGTATTATATTCTGTAATAATATCAAATTAACCAAAATAACCAAATGAAATGCACTAACCTGAAATTGACGAAGATGAAGAATGCACCGCACGGAATGAGGATTCCTGTCCTTAAAGGTTTATACGTGCTTTATACGCTGTAAGCCTCTAACGTATACACCCAGGATTTGATGCAGCAACCACGGTATGTTCCACAGCAAGAAACACCGTTCAACACAAAGTGAGTACTCGGAAATGTAGGAAGGAAAAACGCAGCAGAAAGAGGAGAGAAAGCTTCTGATTTGGGGTGTGTCTAAACTCTGCCATATGAGTCCCTTTTATAGGGAGACGAGAGGCATGAGAGCAGAAACGGCCAGGCAATTAAGTCACTCTTAATTACCATTAATCAGCGATCAAAACGTATGAGATGGTCAAAAAACGTACAGGGCATTTAACGACCCTCTTAACAACCGACCGTTACGTTTTGAGTATCACTGTCTTGGCCAAAAAGAAAGCTCCTCAGCTCCCAGCGAAGTGCAAAGTGCGCCTAAATCGCGCCATTTCGTGTCATCGGTCTCGGCTCGGCGCGCGTGTGGATCTAGCCCTTAATCCTCCACTAAAGCCTTTTGGAAGCTTAAAGAATTAATTGCCTTATAAACTCATTTAAGTTTCTTCCTCCCACCTATGTGGGATAGAGTATAAATTGCCAACTTGCAATATCTCTATATTTCCTACAGAAGGTTGGTATTTCAAGTTTTAAAATTAGCTTCATCTTTTATTTGAGATTATCATACCTGATAATTTATGATAATTCGTATTTAGGTGACATTGGAGTTTTGGGAGATTGATTAGTTGAAGCTCATGAACAACGTTTGGATAGAGGGTGCAGATTGAGCCTAAAATTCTTTGTCCAATCTAAATTTGATATGTCTGCTTTGTACATGGAATGTCAAGATTGATATACTTTTGAAATTGTTATTTAAAATCCTTAAAATGTGGATTTTTTTAACAACTATGTACTTGTGTAATCAATCCAACTATGATTATGTATGAGATAAAACTGTGATACTTGTTTCTATAAAGTTGATGTATACTTAACTATTAAAGAGTTTCTGCAATGGTTGCATTGATGCATGTTGATGTTGTCTTCAACTTTTGTTGGATACATTTCTTTAGCTACTACAATCTTGCATTTTTTTTAATGGGAATTTCATTACATACTACAATCTTGCATCCAACAATTAGAGTAGAGTTATGAGGATTTTTACTTGGTTGTTTGGATATGTGCTTTGTATCTCCTTATATTTATGTAATAATAACTGATATTGTGAGCACTTACATGACTTTGTATGCATATTATCTGATAAGTGACATATATCTGGGTATCATAGAAATGTGACTTATTTTTTTGTTGATTAACCATCTTATGAAACTAATGTATGGAAAGATATGAACACTGTTGATTAACCATTTTATTAAACAATTATGGTCAAATTGTAGTAGCAAGGGGAACTGGAAGTTATCAACTAGGTTTCATCTTTGAAGTACATCAAGAAGGAAAATTTATTTCAAATCTACAGCCAAAATCCACTTACCCCTGATCAAATGTTGTTCGGGTACCTCTTTTAAAATGTCTTTTGATGCAAGTTGTAAAGTAACATTAATTTTTCCCATGTAACCGAATGACATTTGCTCGCCGCAAAACATAGTTTTAGGGTACCCGCCGCCGCATTGCGCGGGTACCAGCTAGTTTTTTCTAATACGTACTGCCCTCGCTCTATGATGTAAGAGATGTAGTCTAATTTAGTTTGGAAGCCTAATTTTCAAATTGGCTATTACATGTGAATTAGTATTTTGGATTATAAATTAACATTAAATCACTCTCTTGCAAAGAACTTACTATAATTTAAGTTCAAAACAGAGGTATTAAATCACATCGATCTAAATTTATTTTAAACTTTAAAATGCAATTGTGGCGTGATCTTTCAAATACATGGAACTCATCTTATTAACCGAGGTGACTCTTTGGATCCCGCATATAGAGACACATTAATAATCAATACTATGAGGCTATGAGCATGAGTCATATATATGCACTAAATAATTACTGTAAAAGCTAGTAATTAATCAACTAATGATGGTATTAATAGGAAATGAAGCGTTTCATATTCTTCAGTAGTTGCAAAATTTCACCTATTATAAGTATGCAATACAATGCATTATCTTCTTCAGTTCTTCATCGATCTCCTCTCTATATCTCTTTCTCAAACATGGCCCTCGTAAACCCAAAAACCAGCTCATCAAAAAGAAGAACCTACAGTCACAGCTCCGACCGTGATGAGTACTCTTCCGTGGTGGATGACGACGGTGCTCTCGTCCACCACCAACCACCTCTCATATCCACCTACAATGACCGTATCCGCCCTCTACTCAACTGCATCGACAAACTCCGTCACCTTAAGGTCATGCAGGAAGGAATCCAACTACCGACCATCGTGGTGGTCGGTGATCAGTCATCGGGGAAATCAAGCGTACTAGAGTCACTTGCTCGGATCAGCCTTCCACGTGCACAAGGAATTTGCACACGTGTCCCACTCATCATGCGGCTTCAGCACCACTCGGACCCACACCCACAGCTGCATCTAGAATATCATGATAAAACCGTTGCTACCAATGAATCACGTATCGAAGAAGATATAATGGCTGCTACCGATGAAATAGCCGGAAATGGTAAAGGTATTTCGCACACTCCGTTGACTTTGATTGTAAAAAAGAAAGGTGTTCCTGATTTGACTATGGTTGACTTACCCGGAATCACTAGGGTTCCGGTGCACGGTCAACCGGAGGATATATACGAACAGATCTCAGCTATTATCACAGAGTATATTACACCGGAAGAGAGTATCATATTAAACGTACTTTCTGCATCCGTTGACTTTTCAACTTGTGAGTCAATTCGAATGTCTCAACGTGTTGATGTAACTGGTGAAAGGACGCTAGCGGTCGTCACTAAAGCTGATCGAAATCCCGACGGTCTTATGGAAAAGGTTACTGCTAACGATGTTAACGTTGGTCTTGGTTACATTTGTGTACGGAATCGTGTTGGTAAAGAAAGTTACGAGGAGGCCAGAATTAAGGAAGCTAAGTTGTTCGAGAGTCATCCGCTTCTTTCGATGGTTGACAAGTCAATGGTTGGGATTCCGGTTTTAGCGGATAAGTTGGTTGAGATTCAGTCAACCATCATATCAAAGTGTCTCCCGGAGATCGTGAAGAAGATAAATGACAAACTTACTGGTTACGCTGCTGAGCTGAACAAGTTACCTAGGAAGATGACGTCTGTTGCGGAAGCAATGACGGCGTTCATGAGAATCGTTAGTTCTGTTAAGGAATCGTTAAAGAAGATATTAATTCGGGGTGAGTTTGAGGAGTACCCGGATGCTAAATCCATGCATTGCACTGCTCGGTTGTCGGAGATGCTGAATGACTACTCAGTCAAACTTCAGTTGACCGCTGAATGTCAACAAAGTGAGAATTTTCTGATGGAAGAAATTAGGGTTTTGGAAGAAGCTAAAGGTATTGGACTACCGAACTTTCTTCCCCGAACTGCTTTCTTAACGGTTTTAAACAAGAAGGTAAACGGTATTTCTGGTATGCCGGTTGACTTTGTTGGAAAGCTATGGTGTTACATAGATGAAGTTTTAATTACTGTGTTGACACGTCATTCGGAGAATTACCAGCCGCTTCAAAAGTCAATGAAACGAGCTGCTCATAGTTTGATAGCAAAAATGAAGGTTCTTTCTGTAAGCAGAGTTATGGAGATGGTTGAAATGGAGAAAATTACTGATTACACGTGTAATCCTGAATACACGGTTATTTGGAACAAGCTTATGACTCATGAAGTTGCTTTCATGGAGGCTGTTATCGATCATTCAAAGCCGTGTGTGATCGAGTTTGAGTGGTTTAAGGTTGATGTGATGCATTTAAGAAACCATGGTCTTGATGTTGTGAAGCAAGCTTTTGACATGAAGATGAGAATGACTGCTTATTGGAAGATTGTGTTGAGAAGAATGGTGGATTGTATGGCTTTGCATATGCTTTTTAGCATTCAGAATCTTGTGAACAAAGATATGGAAAGTGAGATTGTGAATGAGTTGATGATGCCACATGGCGGCGGCATTGAGCGGATGTTGGAGGAGTCACCGGTGGTGGCCGGAAAAAGGGAGAAGTTGAACCGGAGTGTGAAGTTGTTGAGGGAGTCTAAAGAAAGTGTTGCTAATATGATGGATCAAATTGCAGCTTATGGGGATTAATTAGTCGTTTTTTTCTATGAGTTGTGATGTTTTTTGCTTAATGACCATATCATGGTTCGTTCTTGTTATTTCTAAGTTTCTTAATTATAATGAATGTTTCTGTTTCTTAATTATTACGTGACGTTTATGCCCCAACCAGTTTCAGTAATCTATAGAAATTACATGTTTAGCAGTTGCAAATGAAAACTAATAATACAAAATTTTGGGCATTCAGTTGAATTTTTCATTACTTTCAAATGTACAGCCATTGTTGCACACAGTACATCCCACTTTCACCTACAGTTTTAAGTAAACAGATTTCATTTTAAACTTTTAAATGGTTGATAATTTTACCTTGAAACATACATTTGCATCATCAACAGAAGAGCTCCATCCAATGAGAGATATTGAATAAAAATACTGGCCGGCCTGGCCCTTAATTACCAATGTTTTTCACTTTATTTTTATAATCAGCAAAAGTAACTGCCCATTTTGGTTTCCACACATCAACTTCTTGATCGTTAGAGACTTGTGTAACTGATCATTTATGGGCTAAAAACACATAAGAAAGAAATCAGCCATGGGCTAAAATGTAATTTTGCAGTCATTTTTCCAGAAGTTGCACTATGATGAGGATTTATATTAGGTACTTTTGCTAAAATGTAATTACCCTCGCGTGTTTTGCACATGGTAAGTTTTAACAGGTCTTTTAATGGCTGTTAGTTTTAGGGACCAAAAGTGTGACATGTTCAAGCATTATAGTATCAAAGTACTGTTATTTTAGTATGAACCAATAACAGTTCTAACGAATTATCAGGCCCTTTTAACAGAACAAACAATGAAGTACACGACTCTCCTTAATTCAATGAAATACATCCCCTTAAACTTAAAATCTTGACTATGCACCATGTTGAATCTTATATATATCTTTATAAATTATCATATACTTAACAAGGAAATGTTAAAATAAGCTAATAAATAAAAAATCAATTCAATCAGGGGATGAAAAATACTGTAATAATATTAAGATCCTACACGAATCCAATATATCATTCTTTTAGAAGGCCACTTGAATCAGGAAGAGCATGAACATGACTATAGTCGTGAGGTTTATCTAATAAGAAAACGTACAATAAATAAAATTACTTAAAAGATAAAAGAAAATGTAAGATTGGAATGTGAATATGATTTCATTATAATTTATAAATACAGTGTTACAATTTACAATACGTGTGAATTATACAAGACCCAATTCATTTTGATGGCCCAGTTATATACAAATTAAATGAAAAAGCCCATATTACCTTTTAAACTTGTCCATCTCAACTTAATTCACATGAATTCGAATAGTATTCCTAGTGAAATTAATAGATATCCAAATATGGACTCAAAATGCCCATATTATTTCAAGTGTCAGATTATAAATTATTTAATAGACTGATTAGGTTGTGCAGTATTGTAGCCACCTCGTAGGAGCTCGTTATATTACAGCATATTAAGTGATGTATTGTTTAAAAGAGTGACAATTATTCACCTCTTTTTAATCATTTAATGTAAAGTTTTTCAACCCCTTTTTAATTCATCTTTAATCATATTGCCATTGACTTTAGTGTCCATTAACGGGTCCTAATTGTTCTTTTAGTTATTCTTTGTGTCCAGAAGATGCTAAAACTATGGCCAAATTTTGTTTTCATGTACATATCTTTTTCTTGATTTCCCATTTATATTAATATTTCCCTTCATGTTTGGTGTCAGCAAGATTATTTTAATATTTTTAAAATATGTAAACGACCAGATTTTTCTTAAACATCCATCTATATAGTTTGGCTGAGTAAGTGTAGAACTGGTCACAACCCAAATTTTATCAATTTCCATAGAAAAAGACTTTTTAGTTCAAAAAGGGTCCATTTCTATTCCTTTTCCAAAATTAAATGAGAAAGTTTGGTTTACATCACCAACTCTTTATTTGACTAATATGTTAAATCCATTTTAGAAGTTTTTTATTCAATTAATCTTCTATTTTTTAATGAGTATTCTCGTTATAATAAATCCCCTCATGTGTTTACTCATGATCTAACCGGTGTCATTATATATTTATACATAGAGGGATCAAACCCGTAATATTTAAGAAGTCACTCAGAAGTGATGTTAAATACTTCAAATCTTGTATATTTACAACTTTACATAAAAGCTTTCCAATAATTAAATTTTGTAGCATTTTGCTCAAAGAAATTAATTTTACTGAGTAGTTTAATAGTACGACAGACCTATTTTGACTATTCTGTTAGTTATTCGGTGTTATTTCGTTAATTATTTTATGACAATAGCTTACATAGATAAAATGGGGGAAAGATACTTAATAATTTAATAGTGCGCAATTTGGCTGTTTTATTAATTTATCGACTTTTTTTGGCATAGCTTTATACTTCAACAAATATCCGTTCTCTAACATATGTATATGTATTATTTGAACTTATGATTAATAAACAATATTTTATACAATCTAGTTAAGTCATTCGAGCAAACACATGCAACTATATTTTAATCCAATTCGTTTTTTGAAATAAAGATAAAAATAAGACAGATAAAATGCAAAATATAGGTAATATTTGGTCAAACTAAAAAGTGATAAACACTTCAACCAAAATACTTGTTAACCAAATCAACACAACAATAACAATCATATATTTACTCAGAGTAAATAGACTATTTTCCGTAACACATCCAACAAAGTGAGAACGTAACGACATATATGCATTGGAATTATTCTGATATTATTTATTTTGTTGTTCTAAATACCACAGAAGATAATGTTACAATTTGTTAGAGCAAAATACAGATCAACTTGATACTGATGCTGCAGTTAGTACTGACAAAGAATTAGTACTGATGGGGCAGAACATGTTACTACTGATGAAGTTGATACTGTTGATATTATAACTTAGTTACTACTGATCATGCAAAGATTGAAGATACTACTGATCTTAGTAATTACTACTGACGATGGTTTCTGGACTTACTACTGATCACCAGACTTACTACTGATGTTACATATTTACTACTGGTGATGAGTTTTACTACTGATACGCGTTTTTGAAGAATATCAAGTCCGAGATCTTCGTAGAGATAGTTATAGAATGTAAATCAATGTATATCTTTTATTATTCGATGTAAAGCAAGTCCTAGAATAACTAGGGTAAATAGTTTAGCTTCAAGGACTATTATAAATAGTTCCTTACGAATTGTAAACGTACGTGTGTATTGTTAACTCAACAATATACATTGAAGCTTTTTGTGAAACTGTGTTCTTAATACTTTCGCATATTATTTACAGTTCATTGTTCTTAATTACATTGATATAGTGTTGATCCGCTGCAACTTCTATATTCAATTAGATCTAAAGTGTTTATTAACTTTTCTATAGTTAATCGATCCTGACAAGTGGTATCAGAGCTAATTGGTTCTAGATCTACGATTTGTTAAGAACAACAAAAAGTTTTAAATCTTTAAAACACACATTATTAATCATGACTGATAATAATGAAAGCACACAGGCCAACAAAATTCCTATACTCACTCCCAACAACTTTGGGATGTGGAAGAATCGTATTAAGCAATACATGCTTATTACAGATTATTCTATGTGGGAAGTTGTCCTTGAAGGAAACAAAACTGGTCCTGGTCAAGCAAGCAGCTCTGCAACTGAGGCAGACAAACTCAAGTGTGAGAAGGAAAAGAAGGACAAGGGCATCGAACTCAAAGCTCTAAGCACTCTCCTACTGGCTATTCCTAATGATTATCAACATCTCTTTGTTGAGTATGATGATGAAAAGGTGCTATGGGAAGCACTGGAGAAGAGATTCGTTGGGACCAAGAGCACCAAGAGGAACATGAAGTCTGTTCTCAAACAAGACTTTGAAAACTTCAAAGGAAAACCCAATGAAACTCTCACTCAAGTGTTTGACAGATTCAACAAGCTAATTGGTGAACTTAACCAGGTTGGGGTTAAGATGGATCAAGAAGATGTCAACATGAAGTTCCTAAGATCTCTTAGTGAAGAATGGGCCATGTATACAGTGGTATATAGACAAAGAGATGCTCTAGAAGAAAAGGAGTTGGATGAATTCTACAATGATCTCAGAGTATTTGAAACTGAGGTAAACCAAAAGAACCCTTCTATTTCTTCTAATAATGCTGCATTTGTCTCTAGTACAGGTCAAGGTCAGGAAATCTTCACAGGAAAGGCTGCAGATTCTGAGGATGCTGCAAGAGAATCCTTCTTCACTAGTCATGTGCATACTGCATTGATTAGTGATGACTTGGAACAATTGAATCCAGATGATCTTGAGGAGATGGATCTCAAATGGCAGATGGCTATGCTAAGCCTAAGGACAAAAAGATTCTTAAAGAGAACTGGTAGGACAAGCCTCAACTTCAACAAAGGTGACAAAGCTGGATTTGACAAAACTAAAGTCAAATGTTACAACTGTAACAACCTTGGTCACTTTGCAAAAGAATGTCCTCAGCCACACAAAAGATCAAAATCAACTGCCCTTGTATCACAACAAGGACAAGGCTATGACTGGAGCTTCCAAGCAGAAGAGCATGCTCAAAATCAAGCTCTCATGGCCTTTACTGACAACAAAACTGAGGTAAAACCTAAACCTTGTACTTCTGAATGTGCTAAAATTATTAAAAACTTAGAAAAAGAAAACAATAAATTAAATGAAGATTTAGCAAAAGCAGTGAGAAGAAATCATGAATTTGATGGTGTGATTACTGATCAAGAACATCAAATAAAGGTGTACCAGATGATTGATCAAAGGATAAAGGAAGAATTACTTGAGGCTGTGGATGAGAAAGAATTTTATGAAATAAAAAATAAAGAACTAACAAGTAAATTAGAAGAATGTCAGCTTGAAATTGAACAAAATAAATTAACAATTAAAAAGTTTGAGAGAAGCACTAAAATTCTTGATGAATTAACTAATAATCAAACTATAGAAAAAGTTGTTCATGGGGTGGGATATCATGCTGTACCACCTCCATATAAAATCATTCCACCACTTAAAAACAGTTCAGAAAGAATCATTAATGAATTAAAAACTGAAAATCAAACTGAATCACATAATGAAACATCTGAATCAAATGATTCTTCTGATGATGATCAATCAATTGAATTTACAATTTCTCAAACTGAATCACCAAAATCAATTGATACAAGTTTTCACACAGCTCAAAGTCCAAATGAATCTCCTAAATATAATGCCGAAAATGTACCAAAAATTTTAACAAGGGGAAATGAAAGAAATAAAAAACAACTCTTAGACCAAAGAATACCTGAAGGTGCTAAAAATAAGAAATTAAGATGTGTTATATGCAACAAAATGAATCATTTAGCAAAGGATTGTCACTTCAATCCAATAAACTGCAAAGAGTTAAAGGAATTTAAAATTTTTAAAGAAAACGCAAAAACTCAAAAGTTAAAAAATACTACTGGTCCTTCAGTAGTAAATAAAATTAAAACTCAAATTGCTGAAACTCCAAGATTTGGAAGAAGTGCCCCAAGATTTGTGCAAAACAGAAGAGTTGGAAGCCCAAAGAACAGCAATTACTTCAAGAACAATGGAAAATCCAATCAAAATAAACAATATTTTAAATTTTCCAACACCAGTAAAAACTTTAACAATTTTACTACTGGTGTTAACCCCAAGTATAATGCTGTTTGGTACCAATACAAGAATACTACTGGTAAAAACCCTAATTACAAAAATACTACTGCTCCCAAAACAACTTTCAAAAATACTACTGGTGTCAACCCTAAAAACACTACTGGTCATTCTAAACATGGTAAGTACCCAAATACTACTGGTCCATCAGTAGTAAAGCATTCAAAAGCAAAAATTCACAAGTACAAACCAAGATCAGTAGTAAATTCTCACACCAGTACTCCTTTCAAAAGGGCAGTAGTAAAACAAAACACCAGTAATAAACAAGTATGGGTACCAAAAGTGTTTAAAGTTAAAACTCCCAAAGCTTATTTCTCAAAGGATGAACCCAAGACATATAAAGCTTGGGTTCCCAAACTTAACTAATCCTTTACTCACTTGTGCAGAGCATTCAGATCCCAGAAGATGGAAGAACATGGCATATTGATAGTGGATGCTCAAGGCACATGACTGGAAATCTGCAAATTCTTAAAGATTTCAAGTCAGTTGATGGAGGATATGTGGCATTTGGTGAGAATCCTCAGGGAGGTAAGATCACAGGTAAAGGTACTGTTACTAATGGCAAAATTACCTTTGATGATGTATTTTATGTAGCTGAACTAAAATACAATCTTGTTAGTGTGTCTCAAGTTTGTGATAAAAAGAACAAAATTCTTTTCACAGACATTGAGTGCATCATTCTTTCTCCTGATTTTATTTTAGATGAAAAATATGTTGTTTTAAGAACTCCAAGGAGAAACAATGTGTATTGCCTAGATATAGGGGGAGAACTCATTTCTACAAATGAGGTCAACTGTTTTATATCCAAGGCAAACACCTCTGAATCAGAACTATGGCATAGAAGGATGTGTCACACTAATTTTAAAAACATGAACAATTTAGTAAAAAGAAATCTGGTCATTGGACTACCTCAAAAACAATTCATGTGTGATCATCATTGTGTTGCATGCCTAAAAGGTAAACAACACAAGACTTCTCATAAGTCCAAAACTGTGAACTCTATTTCTGTTCCTTTACAGCTCTTACATATGGACCTATTTGGACCTACAAATGTAATGAGTATTGGAAAGAAACAATATTGTCTTGTTATTACTGATGACTTTTCCAGATATACATGGGTTTTCTTTCTCAGGACAAAGGATGAAACAAGTGAACTCATAAAGAACTTAATTGTCAAACTGGAAAACACATCTGATCAAAAAGTTAAAGCCATAAGATGTGATAATGGCACAGAATTTAAAAATGCTAACTTAATTAACTTTTGTGATCTTAAAGGTATTGACAGGCAATACAGCTCACCTAGAACTCCACAACAAAATGGTGTAGCTGAAAGAAGAAATAGAACCATCATTGAAGCAGCAAGATCAATGCTTGCAGACTCAAAATTACCAATTACTTTTTGGGCAGAAGCTGTTAATACTGCTTGTTATGTTCAAAACAGAGTATTAATAGTGAAGCCACATTTTAAAACACCATATGAACTTTTTAATAAAAGAAAACCTTCCATAAGTTTTCTAAAATCATTTGGTTGTCCTTGTACTATTTTGATTACAAGAGAACAAACTGGTAAGTTTGACTGCAAATCTGATGATGGAATCTTTGTGGGATACTCTACTCAAAGCAAATCATACAGAGTATTCAACAAAAGACTAAGGATAATTGAAGAAAGCATCAATGTATCCTTTAATGAAAATGTACCTAATGAACAAGGAAATGGTCCAGATTGGCTATTTAATATAGACAATCTAACCAAATCCTTTAATTCTAACATGGACTTCAATGCAGGAAATTCAAATTGTCACACTCAACAGGTAGGAACATCATCTGCCAATACTGGTCAAGAGGAAATGAGATACATTGTAGTTAATACTGCTCCAATAGTTAATACTGATGTCAGTAATAACTCAAGTTCTGGAACCAGTAGTAACTCTGAGAATGAGGACAGTAGTAATTCAAATACTACTGATACCAGTAATAGTACTCAAAATACTACTGGTCCCAACAATAACCTAGATTCTCAAGATACTACTGATACCAGTAACAACAACAACACTACTGATCTCAATGAAGATGATAGCAGTAGTAACTCTGACCAAGATGATGATGAACCAAATATCAATGACAATGAAGGACCTCTAGAAGAACAACTACCTGAGACAAATGAGTCCAATCTTGAAAATCAACTAGTGGTTGATAAAGCTACAACTACAAGGACTCAGAAGAACCATCCATTAGACCTTGTTCTAAGTGATGTTAACTCACCACTACAAACAAGAAGCAAATTAAACAAAAGCTTAACTGCAAATATGTGTAATATAAGTTTAATTGCTAATGAATGTATGTTTGAATGCTTTCTATCTCAGGATGAACCAAAGAAGATCCAACAAGCAATGAAGGACTCAAACTGGATTGAGGCAATGCAAGAAGAACTCCTTCAATTTAAGTTACAAGCTGTTTGGACACTTGTACCTCTACCCAAAGGAAAAAGAGCCATTGGAACAAGATGGATCTTCAGAAACAAGAAAGATGAAAGAGGTATAGTGATCAAGAACAAAGCCAGACTTGTAGCACAAGGATACACTCAAGAAGAAGGAATAGACTATGATGAAGTATATGCTCCTGTTGCTAGAATTGAAGCTATAAGAATATTTCTAGCATATGCTTCATTCAAAAAGTTCAAAGTGTATCAAATGGATGTGAAGAGTGCATTCCTATATGGAAAGATTGAAGAAGAGGTCTATGTTTGCCAACCTCCAGGTTTTGAAGATCCAAAACATGGTGATTATGTGTTCAAATTGGATAAAGCTCTGTATGGCCTACATCAGGCACCAAGAGCATGGTATGACACATTATCATCATACCTATTGAAGAACAACTTTAAAAGAGGAGCCATTGACAAAACTTTGTTTACAAATAAAGTCAAAGATAATATACTACTGGTACAAATTTATGTAGATGATATCATCTTTGGCTCAACCAATGATTTATTATGCAAAGAATTTGAAGAACTGATGCAAATTAAATTCAAGATGAGCTCTATGGGTCCAATGAACTTCTTCCTTGGACTCCAAGTCAATCAAAGAACTGATGGTATTTTGATAAATCAATCAAAATATGTCAAAGATATCTTGGAAAAGTTTGATTTGAAAGACAGTAAAAGTGCTAGTACACCAATGGAAACACACAAACACCTACATCCTGATGTTGAGGGGGAGGATGTAGATGAACACTTATATAGATCAATGATAGGTTCTTTGATGTACTTAACTGCATCAAGACCTGACATTATGTATAGTGTTTGTGTGTGTGCAAGATATCAAGCAAGACCCAAAGAACTACACTTGCAGGCTGTTAAAAGAATATTCAGATACTTGAAAGGCAAACCATCACTAGGTCTATGGTATCCACATGATTCACCATTTGAACTCATAGCCTACACAGATAGTGACTATGGAGGAGAATGTCAAGATAGAAAGTCTACTACTGGTGGATGTCCATTCTTTGGATCAAGACTGGTGTCATGGCAATGTAAGAAGCAAACAAATGTATCAACATCAACTGCTGAAGCAGAATATGTCGCTGCATCTGCTTGCTGTGCTCAAGTACTATGGATTCAAAATCAGCTTTTAGACTTTGGTATCTCTATCCTTAAAACTCCTATTTTTATTGATAATCAAAGTGCTATTCAAGATGAGCTCTATGGGTCCAATGAACTTCTTCCTTGGACTCCAAGTCAATCAAAGAACTGATGGTATTTTGATAAATCAATCAAAATATGTCAAAGATATCTTGGAAAAGTTTGATTTGAAAGACAGTAAAAGTGCTAGTACACCAATGGAAACACACAAACACCTACATCCTGATGTTGAGGGGGAGGATGTAGATGAACACTTATATAGATCAATGATAGGTTCTTTGATGTACTTAACTGCATCAAGACCTGACATTATGTATAGTGTTTGTGTGTGTGCAAGATATCAAGCAAGACCCAAAGAACTACACTTGCAGGCTGTTAAAAGAATATTCAGATACTTGAAAGGCAAACCATCACTAGGTCTATGGTATCCACATGATTCACCATTTGAACTCATAGCCTACACAGATAGTGACTATGGAGGAGAATGTCAAGATAGAAAGTCTACTACTGGTGGATGTCCATTCTTTGGATCAAGACTGGTGTCATGGCAATGTAAGAAGCAAACAAATGTATCAACATCAACTGCTGAAGCAGAATATGTCGCTGCATCTGCTTGCTGTGCTCAAGTACTATGGATTCAAAATAAGCTTTTAGACTTTGGTATCTCTATCCTTAAAACTCCTATTTTTATTGATAATCAAAGTGCTATTAGTATTGTGAATAATCCAGTAAAACACTCAAAAACTAAACACATTGAAATAAGATTTCACTTTATAAGAGATTGTAATGAAAAGAAATTAATCAAAGTAGTTAAAATCCATACTGATGATCAATTAGCAGATCTTTTTACAAAAGCATTTGATGTAGGAAGATTCAACTTCTTGGTTAGCAGTATTGGAATGATTTTGATAACTTAAAATCTCACTTAAAATCATATGTAAAGTTATTGTTGTAAAATATTATTTATTTACTTAAGTGTTTTACTACTGGTATATCTGTACTACTGGTGTGTAGGCATGTGCACAAAATACTACTGGTAGTTAAATACTACTGGTGTGTATTAGGTATACATGAATACTACTGGTGTTCCGTACTACTGGTATTCACATATACTACTGGTCTTGTGTGTTAGTGGTTACTACTGATGTCTATAGTTACTACTGATGTCAAAATCCTTAGTCTCTACTGATGTTAGTAGATACTACTGACGTTTTACTACTGATATCTTATTTACTATCTTATTTACTACTGGTCTTTCAGAAACACAATTACCAAACTAACCCCCATGAAAATAACCGTTATGTTATGATTCGAAGGACATTTTAGTAGTTTTGCAGGTTAAATCGAAAGATATAAAAGGCGGCAGTCGATTAGTTTAGCATTATCTTCACTTCGATTTGCTAAATCTTCTCGATAAACCCTAGCTTACGATCAAAAACCCTTCGTCAATAACAAAATTCACTCATGTTCTTCACAAAATTCAACAAAAATGGCAACTCTAAAATCTTTGAATGTTCAAACCGATCTTAAATATTCAGAATTTCACAACATGTGTGCCTTCCTAAAGAATCCCGACGGCACAAAAGATTTTCGTCCGATCGTAAAATTCTTGAAAAACTCTTATATACAGTTTGCTTTAACTGTAAAACCAACATCATATCAACAGCACTTGGTGGATTTCTGGACCAATGCTGAGCAAACGGAAGGAACAACCGTATCAATGATCAAATCACAAGTAGATGGAAAGCATATCACAGTAACAGAACAATCAATCAGACACCATCTAAAACTTCACGATGATTCAGGTATGTCTACTCTTCCTAAGGAATACATTGCTGAAACTTTACAAAAAATGGGTTATGAGGGAAGACTCAATATAGTAACCTTTCAAAAGGGTCTTCTCTCCCCACAATGGAAATTCTTAGTACATACTATTCAGCATTGTATTTCTCCAAAAAGAAGTACTTGGAATGAGTTTAATAAGGCAATAGCCTCTGCTGTTGTCTGTTTATCCACAGACCAAGTATTTAATTTTTCTCAAATGATTTTTGAAGGTATGTTGGGAAATCTTAGTTCTTCTAAATTTTTAATGTATCCCAGATTTCTACAACATATCATCAATTGTGAATTACAAAACTTGTCAACTCCTAAAAACATTTTCATACTTCCAGAGTTGAACAAGAAAGTTTTCTCAAATATGAGAAAACAATTTAAATTTCCGGGCAAGGAAACCCCTTTGTTTCCTAACATGATCAAAGATCAAACTCAAATTGGAGAGGGTTCAACCATTGCTACAACCCAAGTTGAACCTCAACCCACTCCATCACCCCCAAATACAGCCCAAACACCACCCCATCTAGTCACTCAATCAAAAGCCCATATAGAAGTCCTGAATGTGTCCCAGGAACTTGATATAAATCTGCAGAGTGCTACTCTTCACTCTGTGGAAGACCTACCAGATAAAACCAAAAATATTTCCACAATTTATCAAAGAAAGAAAATTTCTACAAAGGACACCAGGGGACAAATTGAGTCAAACCCCATGCTCCAAGAGTTGTCCTCCAAGGAGGAGAGAGGACATGAGGCGAGGGCTTTCACTACTGATGCCCCAAAGGTGGGTGCACAGGACAGTGAAAACATAATTAGGACCCAGACCTCGGCAACTTTGAGTGATGACTCATTTGAGGAGTTACTCAAAGGACCCCGGTGCCAAGAAACCACAAGGGGGGGCATCTCTGCTTCTTCTAGGAAGAAGAGGATGTCTAAAAGACCCATTTCATCACCAAGAAGTGATGAGGGCAGACCTATGGAGTTGACGGATAGGATGGAAAACCTTCAAACCAATGTACCTGTTAGTGAGCCCGATGATCTTGCTAAATGGAGTGAGGGCAGTATTAAAATCCAACAATTGACGGAAAAAGTGGATTCTCTTGAATCCACAGTACAAAATTGTCTTGAATATCTCACAAACCAAGGAAAAACGATGGCTGCTATGAAAAGACATGTCAATACCATCAACAAGAGAATGAGATTATATGAGCACATGCTTCATCAACAAACCAAAATCATCAGGAAATTGAAGAAGAAAATTGATGATAGTGAGGCTCCACCAGTTGAGCTCACTAAGGGGGAGAAGGACAACATACAAACTATGATTGATGAATCAATTGCAGCATCAACATCTTCTCTCCTAAATTTAAAAGAAACAGAAGTTGATGAAGGCCCAGAAATGATGGTTACTGAAGATGAGCCTGTTACTACTGCTACAATGGAAGAACAAGTTGAAAAAGAAATACCAGTAGTAACCCCTACTACTGATATTACAGCAGTAGTAAATGAAGAAGAGGAATTGAAAGCACCAAATACTACTGATGCCCTATCAGTAGTAACTCCTGAAGTCACACCAGTAGTAACTACTCTGGTTACTACTGAAGAGGAAGAACTACAATTTCCAGAGCTGATTGAAAGAGAAAGACATGTCATCATCTCCAAACCACCAACACCTGATCAACCACTTATCATACCTGACATTGATGATAATGTGAATTGGTTTGAGGTAGATGAATGTACACTTCCTCCACACCCTAAAATCTTACCAGAAGGTCAATTACATCTATTTTATCCAAAACTTCTGATGATGGGTATACCAGATATGAAATTCATTCCACCTCCACCATCTGCTCATATTGGAAAAGGAAAAGAAATATATGATGATGATTATCCAAACAGAGCTTTAGGACATCACATGGTAAACAAGATTAATCATGTCAGAGCAGAAAAGCAATCCAGATGGAGAATTAAACACAGAAAATTTTTGGAGAAAGTGGAAATGTATCAAGCTTTAGTAGAAAAGAAAAAGAAAGTTCAAAGTGCAACTCCTGTTCAAATACCTGCTCAAATCAAAGATGTTCAGATAGAAGCCCAAGAAGCAGAATTCAAAAGGCTCAGAAAAGTAGAAGAAGAACATCTAAACTGTCTTGAAGATCTGGTAGCTGAATGTAAAAGAACAAAAGGTGATCTACCAGATGATATCTTTGAACAAAAGACACTTATGATAGACTTTCTCAAAACAAAAGGGCACAGTGCAAAATCTTTTGGAAGAATGAAGATGATAACTATAATTGAAAATTACTGCACTGCAAAGAAGAAAGACTTGGCTGAACAAGAAGCTGAAGAAACAAAGAAAGCCAAAACTTTAATCCCAATCAGTCCAAATTTAATCAAAGCTGATAGTGTTTCAACTATTGGTGATACTTCAACTCCCCAATCAAAGAAAATAAAAACTGTTGATCAAGAACAGAGCTCTAAGAAGAAATCAAAACAAATTGTACTTGTTCTTGAAATGCCTATTACTCCATTGCAGAACAATCCAATTATTAACTGGAGAGTGATACAAAACAATGTTATAGAAGTCATAAGGGAAGACAAAGTTGTACAGAGATTCACTGGATGGTTACCATTAATCAGATCATGCTCTAGAAGTGATGTAATCAAGCTTCTGATTATTGGAAAACCTAGAATGACAAAGAAATCATGGAAAGAATCTGGAGCTGGATACCTAACTAGAATGATAGATGCTGCATTTTATCCAGATAATTATCCAGAACAATTTACAGATCCATGTAATGTATATGCTTGGAATGTCATTCCTACTGCCAATATGTACTTCTTTGAGAAATCAGGCAAAGTGTGTGAATTGTACTTATATGAAAAAGAATATCCACATTCTGAGAAGACTATGTATCAGATATTCATAAACACTTTGATGAAACCCTATGATGCTGTTATGTTCCAAAACAAACTGAATTACTTTACAAAGAGGAACAGCAGATATATTATTGAACAAAGGCTTCAACAGAATCAAAGAACTCTTGAGAAAAGAAGAAGAGAACAAGAAGAGCAAAAGAAACTTGATTGATTAAAAGATAATCAATAAGTTTAGGGGGAGATTGTTAGAGCAAAATACAGATCAACTTGATACTGATGCTGCAGTTAGTACTGACAAAGAATTAGTACTGATGGGGCAGAACATGTTACTACTGATGAAGTTGATACTGTTGATATTATAACTTAGTTACTACTGATCATGCAAAGATTGAAGATACTACTGATCTTAGTAATTACTACTGACGATGGTTTCTGGACTTACTACTGATCACCAGACTTACTACTGATGTTACATATTTACTACTGGTGATGAGTTTTACTACTGATACGTGTTTTTGAAGAATATCAAGTCCGAGATCTTCGTAGAGATAGTTATAGAATGTAAATCAATGTATATCTTTTATTATTCGATGTAAAGCAAGTCCTAGAATAACTAGGGTAAATAGTTTAGCTTCAAGGACTATTATAAATAGTTCCTTACGAATTGTAAACGTACGTGTGTATTGTTAACTCAACAATATACATTGAAGCTTTTTGTGAAACTGTGTTCTTAATACTTTCGCATATTATTTACAGTTCATTGTTCTTAATTACATTGATATAGTGTTGATCCGCTGCAACTTCTATATTCAATTAGATCTATAGTGTTTATTAACTTTTCTATAGTTAATCGATCCTGACACAATTTATCCAGAATATATCAAAGGTTATTATAAGAAATAGTATATATATATATTTCTTATAGAACATTTGTCTAGGTTATGCATTGTAGTCAAACATGACAATGAAAGGGCACATGCAAGCAACACCTAAAATTGACCCAAGGATCGTTTTTCCCTCATAACCAACATATTTTTTATACGAAGTAAGTATTTCGTGATATATGAAACAGGATGTGAGTGTTTGTGATAGAGAAAGAGACAACGAGGAATGATAGTGTGTGAGGCCACCAATGGTATTGTCGGTTTGCCTTCAGTCAACTGATACGATTGGTAAATTTTCTTCCGTTGAAGCGTCGGTTGGAAGATGTCTGAAACAGAAAGATTCTATAAAACCTTTCATTTATATGGATAATTTTGTAACTTTTTTTCATATCATATTTTCAATCGAAGTATCATTTATCAATTTTGTTATCATTCCTTCTTTCCTAAACTTTCAACTCATACACAACTAGTAGAAAAAATAATCAATACTTTAGTCTTTACGATTACAATTGCTAAAGTCATCTTTACTCCCGCGTTTGGCGCTTGAGACTCACTAGTCACTCCTCAGTCCTCACTATTTGTTCTCTCTTTCTCTATTAGTTTGTTTTTATCCGCATTTTTATGTTATAATATATTCTCTTGAGAACATCCTTTCGAAATACATGTTATATTTTTATCAAACAAATGTTATATTTTCGCACTTTGCAAACTTTTGTTGAATTTTATCGTTTCTTAATTATCAAATGTATTATTAAATATTATATTTCTTACATTAGTATTGGACCTTAAAATTAATTCATAAGATATTTCTTCAAAAAGATTGTTTCAACCGGCAACCATTAACCGTGGTTAATTCATGAGATATGCTGCATTATTTAGCTCACCTTTCTATTTGATAAATTATAAATATCTGATCACTTAAAAAGTTGAACACCTTGATCATGAACAGGTGTTAATTAAGTGTCTTTTGAAAAGTTTAAGAAATTTTAAGCATTACAATTAGTTAAAAATGTGTTTAGAGAACAATGTATTTAGTCATACGTCTTCAAATATAGAATTTGTTTACAATATTATTTACATTGTGTTTTCAAGGAATGCACACCCTTTTAAATAATGTACAATCATTACTGCAAATTGTAACAACTAAAGTAATTTGATGTAAATAATGTTTTAATGAACAATTGTCTATCAACATTTTTTAACATGTTTGCACGTCTTTTAAACATCAACTATGTTAATAATTGTCTAAATTACCTTAACAAAATTTATATCATGTTAGTTTATAAATATGATATGCATATTTTCAATACCCGTAAAGCGTGGCCCAAACTCCTCATTTTCTACGAACACCCTTACTTTTTGCTCCACGTAAATGATGCATGGATTATTCATTATTCCTTTTATTACTTGCAAGTATGGTAACTTGATAAAAACTTAAGAGGTTTTGAAGGAATTAATTGTTAAATCTAATGAAACTACTAGTTGTTAAAACGTTGGCACATTGCAATCGTCTTTTAGACCGAGGGAGTAACATTAACAAAGATTAGCGCCAAAAAGCAGTCTTTATAAGGCCACTACAACCACCTCTTCTTCACCCCAAAACGCACACATTCAATGTTCCCCTTTTTTCACTCACATTTTTCATTACAAGCTCATGGAACATCACCCCAACTGTATTCTTGATTGCTCTTATTTCTACAAACAAAAGGTCCTTACTTTATCCCTTTTTTATTTTTATTTTATTTTGGTCCATACTTTGATTACAATTGCATGTTCTCGATCCCTAATTCCAAAACTTAGAGAGCCAAATGTCAAAAAAAAAGTTAGATTTTTTTTGTTTTAATGTGAAAATCTTGAATTGAAACAGAGTACAGAGGAGTTGAGTCAGTCACTTTGGTTGTCTACAATGGATCTTGAAGCAACAATGATCAGGGTTCAAGAAGAGATTAAAGCAAGAGATGACGAATTAAGTCAACTCAAGTATCTTCTAAATGACGCCATTAATGAACGAAACGAAGCTCGAAACAAATGTCAAGCTCTTCTTCTCGATAAATTGATTCTCCAGCAGCAGTTTCACCATCACCACCACCACCACCGTCGTAACAACCTCCATCAAACCACCATAGCTCCGCCACAGTCCGGCGTTTCAAGTATTGAAGATGAACCCATCACCAATTGTGGGTTTTCTTCGTCAGATTGTGAAGAAAGCATCGTTTCTTCTCCACCCATCGAAAACCCACTTCAAATACCTCCACCACCAGCATCACCGGAGTTTGTAATTCCGACGAACGGGTTGCCGGAAAAGGGAAAGTTTCTTGAAGCGGTGATGAAAGCAGGGCCTTTATTAAATAACCTTCTACTGGCAGGACCACTGCCACATTGGCGCCACCCACCTCCGCCGATGGACACCTACCAGATTCCATCGCCGCCGTTGGTGATCCCACCTCCGCCGGCCCACAATGTAGTCAGTCAAGAATATTTAAGAATAGTTACCAACAATTGTGGTGAGTTTAACAAGAAAAGGTTTTCATCTGAAGACTGTGATTCTTCTACAGAGACCAAATACCAAAAAATTACCCTAAATTTGTAAATTGACTCCTTTAATATTCCTGCATTTTTCTTCATTCCATATGCAAACAATATTTGAATTTTTACTGTCAACTCATCATGATAGTTTAAATTACTTGATTTTTACCCAAATTGTACATAGGTTTTATATTAATTGCAAAATTTGATGTGAAACGGCCGGGAGAGGGTGAAGTTCACGATAACTGCAGGTGTAAAATATGGTTTTGGCGGATTTGGGACTGCAACAATTGGTGAGCGATGGGTCCGACTTTTCGGGTTTGGGTTGGACCCACAAATCAGAATCAAGATCTACTAAGACCGCTCCTAAGAGTTTGGCAAACTGATACCGTCAGTTTTTGTCAAATCAGCGTCACGTCAGCTCACCCTCCAACCGACACTAAACTGACGTACGCATGCCAACAATACTACTTTCCTTTAATTTTTTAGGACTCACCATTACAAAACACACACACAAAATACCTCTTTGGGCCCACCCACCAACCGGCGCAACCCCTCCATCCCCGTCTCCAAACCGGCTGAAACCAAACTGGCGGAAGCCGTGCCAATGGTGACGGAAACTGGCGGAAGACTGGCGGAAGCCGTTGGCAGTCATCTAACCTGTGATTTTGGTTTGATTTACAATTATTTTATGGGAAATATGACAAATCGTAAAATGTTAAAAACATGTAATTAAGGGTTGTTCGGGAAAACTTATTTAAAACAGTTTATACTTATAAGCTTATTAAAATTAATAAGATTCTATTAATAAAGTGTTTGTTTTAACTTATATAAGGTTATTATATCTTCAATAATTGAAGAATCATATGTTAGTATACTTGTCGTTACAATATAATTATTCACGGACAAAGACAAAAAGTCTTTACTATATATAATGCATTTGAGATTTTACGATATTAGTAATACTTAATTTTCAACGAAAACACTTGTTATTTCAGAAAATATTTGTGTATTGAAAAAATTGCAGCACCAGAACTCAAACTTGCGACCTTCTTGTTATTAGCAAGAGAATCTAACCAACTGAGCTAGTATGACAGATGTTAATTACTTGACTGAAAGTACATTTGTACCATATTATATTTAATAATCCATAAACCTATATTAATCTTACTCCTTTATAATGTGTTTAGGACTACTAAATATAGAATTACTTAAACTTAAACTTAAACTTATTTCTACTTTTAGTAACATCTTAAACACCACAAAAATAAAAAATGTCGCTTACAAGATTCGAACACAAGACCTTTTGTGAGTACTGACTGCGTGTTAACCAATTGATCTAAATGACACTTTGTTTAATCCCAAATAAACAGACAACATAACACTGCAAAACGTCGAAATTGTCCCCTGTTTTATTTCGGAATATGTATTTTAGAAGGTCTTACCACCCATCTTATTCAACACTTATTGAAGGTAACGTCTTGACTATTGCAAAAAAAAAAAACTCTACAATTTAGTTACGAGTACCCGTCGCCGCATTGCGCGGGTACCCTGCTAGTATTCTATAAACCAGGGATGTCTTTGAGGAGGTGCAGCCGCACAAGACTTATATTTTATAGGGGCCCAATTTTTTATGTACATCTTTTATATATACTAATCATTATATTGTTTAAGTAATTGATACAACAAAAAATTTAGTAATAATGAATTTTACATATAGCAATATGCATTTAGGGGGCCCATTTTTATCTTTTCGCACTGAGCCTTCAAATTCTCGGAGACGCCCCTGCTATTAACCATCACTCACCACCACACTCACTACTGCCACCACTCATCATCACTACGCACTACCACTCACCGCTATCATTACACAAATATCTTGTTAGTATAAGAAATGTACGTGTAAGTAATCTGTTTTAAAGTTGATAACTAGTTTTGAAAATTATAATCAAAATATAGTCAAATTAACTGAGCTTAATCATTATTACAAACTAAATTAATTAACATTAGAAAAATCAGACTTTCGTTAATCATTTTATTCCCTCAAGATAATCAATTTTGTTAAGTATTTTTTATTACAAATTGAAAAATATATATATAATATCCAATGTTATAATATCCAAAATATATTTAATATTCTTTCAATCATGTGATTGAGAAAAATACAGAAACATGATAATGATAACATAATCATATCACATTATAAAATTCCAAGTAGCTGAAGATAAATCCAGAAAATGCAGGCAATAAGTCGTTGCAATGGACAAGTCCACACGCAGGGAATGTTGAAGAAGAATCAAAGAGAACAAACATATTAGAAGGAATTTTAGGTAATATAATTTTATTATAGTTTTATTACAATTTATATACTTTATGACCTATTTTAAAAAACATAAAAAATTCTATAACCAATTATTGAAAGGTTAGAATTCAGTAAAGAATTCTTGTGAATTAGTGCCTTATTTTTAGATTTTCGGTATTGGATTTTTTTGTTATCGGTTCATTATAAAATAAAAGATTTTGATAATAACAACTTTAAAGGCTGTCAAAAGACATATATAATAAACTTGTAAATTCAATGTAACCGACTCCTGCATTTTAGAAATTACTCAATCCATATAAAAATGTACAATTTTTTATGCACTTATTGACAACACTAAGAGGGTGTTTGGGATTGCGTTTTGGGATAGATTATCTGCTTATTGCGTTTTGAAAACGCAAGTAATCTAAAACGAGTGTTTGGCAAAAGGTACGAAATAATCACTTATTTGCGTTTTGAGGCCTTTAAAATGGAGTTTTGAAAAAGTAGGTTGGAAGTTGCTTATTGCGTTTTGAAAACGGCTTATTTGCATTTTACATATTAACTAAGCAAATAATCAAAATTGCCAAACACTAAAAAAATTAATTATCTGATTATTGCGATTTCAAACAACATAATCAAATCCAAACACTATTTTTCAAAATCACGTTTTGTAACAGCCGATTATCTGATTATTCATTTTCAAAACACATAATCTATTTTCAATAAGCAATCCCAAACACCCCCTAAATGATGTCCATAGAAATAATATTTTGTCCTACCATTGGTCGAACTCATAGGCCTACCAATTTGATAGGCTGACATGTGTACTCTACTAATTATTTATCCTAATATTATCCTTTGATTTTAACACATGTCTTCATCTAATTAATTAGTAAAACTATAAGCAGGACCAAATTGTACAACTAAATATCATTACTCTACAAATATTAACTCATTGTCGTTTTTTTATTGATCTTGTCTTGAAAGTTGTAACTTGCTTGACCCACGTACCGTGATTTTCACTATATTCTTTTTCGCTTTGCACTTAAAAGACGTACTATTAGAGATGAGGAAAATATATCAAAACTATATTCTTTTTTCAAGGTGAGTTGAGCCCATTTTCAATAAGCTAGTCCCAGCTCAAATTTAACTTGACCATTGTCTCTTTGGTGAAAAGTCAAGAAAAGTAATACGGAGTATATTGCAAGTATTGAGAGTTGAGACTCCTTTTATAAGCTCCATCCCCCTGTGAATGTTTTCTCCATATGCAACGTAAGGTTTTTATTCAAACCCCCACTATTTATATTCTTTCTTATGTTATTGCTAAAAATACAAGGAAAACACATGTAAAATATAATAGTGACATAAGAAAAATCAAATTTGGTTGAAAAATATATTATATTTTTTAAGGTTTTCTAGTTATATTTATTTAAACTAATATAGCACACACACATATATAAATATAATTACTTTCATATATTATTAAATTTTGCTTATTATATAACTCTTGCCGTATTGAGAAATTCTAAAATTTCTACAAAAATTTGTTGTCACTTGCTAATTAAACATCAAGTCTACTCAATTGAACACATATTATACTAAGCACTCTTTAAACATATAAATCTTAACTTTTTATGCAACGCCTCCATTTAGAATTGCTACAATAAATAAAAAAATAAATGGGCTAACTATAGCTAAAATATAAAGATATTAGTAGGTCATTAAGTTACCATTACTATCGATTCCTAACTATTGCCATAAAATGACATAAGTTGTCGTCTTGGCCAACTTTGTTTTAACCTGAAATTTATTTGCCATGTTCTCTTGCCCGCTCAAGTTACCACTTCTATTTCCCATGCCATACAAAATTATTTACTCGATCCGCCGTCGTTTTATATATAGAGACTCATAACACATTAGTTAATTATGTATTACTCCGTAGTAGAAACATGCTATTTCGTTGTTGTTGCAAGTTGTTATTGTTGTTGTGAAATTAAGACCAAGAAAACCAAATTCAAAGGTGAACAAACCATGAAAGTGAACTTTGCCACACCAATTAATATATACTTGACACTTTTGTAGACTACTTAACTACATGGCTTTTAGTTTTGTTTTAAATAAATTACAACTTATTCAATTTCAACCGGACACTTATACATTCACATAATCTTTGCAGCAAAATATGCACATTCTTATACGACAATCCTCATGTATTCACATGTGGGCAATGCACATTAAATACCCATAGACGGGTCAAATATATATAGATAGTAGTAGTTCATATATAGCTATAGATCAAACGAATTTTTAATTAGCGATAAAATGAACGAGTTATAGATCAAATAAGTTGTGCCAAGTTTTGATTAACTTCCTAAAACATAAAAATTTACATGGTCTATAAAAAAGTCCATTCTGTCATTCTGTGTAAGTTAATAAACTTGAAGCATTTTAGTGGGTGTGTTAAAACTGATTAGTTACTTGATTATTACGAATTGGTGTTATAATACTCTGTTTTTTTTTTAATATATAGGTCTTACACAAATTGCACCAAATTTTAAGAATAAGATTACATCTTTACTATATTTTCATTTTACAACACAACTTCCACCTTCACAATAATGCATGTTTTAGTCATTTTAAGTTATTGGATAATAAATCAATGGAAATTTATCAAATAGTAAAATAACTGATATTTTAACTATTTCAACTTCAAAATAAAATCATATCCAAACAACTATAACTTATTTTATTCAAAGTAATTACCTAATTATCATTTTTCACTATTTAATATGACCCAATTAGGTTCTATACACCCCTCAACCCATAACCATGAATTGGGCCATTGGACAAAGGCCCAACGATGGTGAACTCTATCTATAATTAGGGCTATAAAATTCTCACAAATACACGAAATAAAAATAATTGGGACGGTATCGAAATTTAACTTTATCTTTGTTTTTGTGCTGTAAAAAACAAACACAAAGTCTTATGGTGTTCGTGTTTAGAAATCAACATAAAATTAACATGATAGTTATAATTTTGGAAACATTTAATAGTACATTATGTTAAATTTTGCCATATTTGTGGTGTTTGTCAGTTTTTGAACATGTATTAAGTATGCAGTTTGATATTTTTGTTATTTATATGATGCTTATCGTTTGTGACACCACAATTTTAGAGCCATTTTTTTAAATATGCATACGGAAGCGATTTAAGAAAACTATAAATCCTAATTATTACATATCATAAAAGTCATTTACATATTAACCAAAATATATAAAACATTTAAAGGTGTTACTAAAAACAGGCTCGACCCGGTTTACAAAATCAGAGTACGGTCAGACTTCCAAAACCCGACTCTAGTCATAGCCCAATCCACAACCTGAAAAGAGTCAACAAATGAGGGATTAACACAAAGCTAAGTGAATAGAAATAACTATCAATTTGCATAACCATAACAAATTAGAAACCAAGAGAAATCAATCGGGAAACCCGTCCAAACTTCCACAAGCAATTGGATGTTATGAGAGGACCGGCGGTCGGGCGAAGACCTTCGACTGTTGTCGGCCCAACAACAGTCTACCAATGGCTCCTTTACTCTTAGCACGGTAATCCCTCCTTACGTAACGAATTCGAAGGAGTCCGATCACCCCATCCAATAGTAACGAAGCGTAGCCAAAACCCACTATAGCTAACCTCTAAAAAAACATGTGCACATACTACCATTAACAACCCACAATTAATGGCACAACTGAAAATAAAAAAAATGTCAAAAAAATGCATTTTCCCAAAAATCAGCCAAAATAGCGTCGTTATCTTAGATAGCGCCGCTATTTTAAGATAGCGTCAGCTATTTCGAGTTTATGTTCCAATTTTCCAAAAATGATAACCTGCTATCTACAGATAGCGTCGCTATCTTCCCCAGACAGTAAAAAATCCTGCAATTTCTCTTATGAACTCCACCATTTCAACCTTTTTGTACATTACACAAGAAAGAAGGTTAAATCCACTCACCTTAGCTTCCTTTTAGTGCCGAGCTCAGTAATCTTATATCACTGAGGCTCCTTCCCTTTTCCTGTACAAAACGAATACCAAATTAGTCACCCGAAATCACTAATTTTAGTAACAAGTATTATGAGTTCAAGAGTAAATCTTTATACCACTACTTACAACTTATTACTTATATTCCCATATATAACAATTACCAAAGTATAGACTTCCATCTAGTTAATTTATTATGCATTTTAATTCAAGTTGTACATACATGGCCCAAATGGGTCAAAACATATAATCAAGTCGAACTTGTAATTTACCAATTCCATATTGTCAAGCAACCTAATTAGAACCAATTTGAGTAATTTACAAACTACTTGCATACCAATGCAAGCTTAACCAACTTTGACCTTATTTAGGTCAATTTGCATAAATTGACAACCAAACAGGTCAAAACCCGAAACTATCACAATCATACTTCCAATTAGTCGAGTAACACATTTATGACATAAAATTGATAGGTTCAAGTTTACAAGTCATCCAAGACTAAAGTCAACTTCCAGGTTTGACCAAAGTCAACAATTCATGATTTTAACTAGCTATTCCAGAAAACGGGTCAAAACCATAAACTACCATTTAAGACATGTTAATATACTTAATAAAAACTCTTATATGATCAACTTATTGAACTACAACAATGCCTAACAATTTCCAAGTTAAAGTCATATATTACCAATTTGACTAGTTCATGCCTCTTACATAAAAATCATCCAGACACTACCATATGATGATCAATTCATCAATTAACACTTTCATAAACATACTAATTCCGTTTTACTTCCAACTAAACATTCAAAGTATAAGTCAAATGTTAAAAATATGTATTTAGTCAAGTTTCACCATATAAGGCCCAAACGGGTCAAAATCGTTTTATTAACTTCCAATGTTTACAAACACTCAATTATCCTTTCATCAAGTATACAATTACCATATAATAACAAACTTCATGTTAATTAGTTATACTTTGGAACACCCAAAATTATCAATACAAGTTTGACCCAAAAAGGCACATTGGACCATCTGTTACTAACTCAGAAATCTGATCACTTTTATAACCATATCAGTCCAAGAAAATATTATATTATTAAAGTAGACTCATAGACCTTCGAAACGACTGGTCGCACGCCCAAAACGGAGTTACGGTTGATTTTATATGATTTTTGCAAAATGGTCAAAATCTGTCTTTTTTTTGTGCTTACGGGATTTATACAAATTTCACCGAAACACTACTTTTAATCTATCAAAAGCAACCAATTCATGTTACAATCAAACCTATACAACAATTATCACTTCTAACATGCATATTTAACCTAACCAAACTTCAAGAAAACCAAAATACACAATTCATCAAATTGGGCAGTGACGGTAGCAGGAAAATTTTTAAAGGTGGGCGAAATTTTCAAGTTGAAGTCAGGTTATTGAGTGATATTTTTTTTAAGGTTAAATTGTAAATAAAATCAAATGATCAATTTTAACTTGAAGAACATCTAGTTATAAACTAAATCAATCAAAATCAAAATTCTCTTGTTACTTAATTCAAGAATTAAATCAGTCAAATTATAAATTTTGTTATAACGTTGAAGTAAATTTTTTAAAATGTTTATATATGAATGATGTGGATTAATACGTCACTAGTTAAAATACATATGTAATCAAATACATTGCAAACATAACATTTTTAAACTAAGAAAAAGGAGGGTAATTGATCAAAAGAAAAGAAAATTTTAATAAAAAATACAGCAAAAGAACATTAAAAAATAAATAATAAAAAAAAATTAATAAAAAATATGTATATGAAAAGGGACTTGAACTTAATGTTATATGTTTAATATATATGAGTTAACCACTAAGCTAATATACTACGTGAACTAGTAATCGCTCATAGATTATATGCAAAAGTTAAAAATGAGTTGATACATAAAAAAATTTATACTAATCAGCAAAGTTTTGGGGTGGGCAGATGCCCACCCTGCCCACCCCTTGCTACCGCCACTGAAATTGGGGAAGATCCACCTTCTGCCCAAGAACACCATTGATGAAGCTTTTATGGAAGCTTCACCAAGAGAGCTACAACTAACAATTATACACATATAACTTACAAGAACTCAAATAAACACCAAATCATACATCAATTTCAGATTTCCAACAAGATTCAACAAGAACTTCATGAAAACTCACTAACACAAGAACCCTAGTTCATCCCCTACATCAAGAACATGAAACCTAGCTAAGGAGGAAGAGAACTTACTTAATCTTGCTTCTAAATTCTGAAAATCACACAAGAGAGACAAGACTTCAAACAAAAATCTTCAATTAAACAAAAACCTTCAAGTGTATTGTGTGTGTGTCGTGATTGGCAAAAGAAAAGAAGGGAAGAAAAGGCACTTTGACACCTGCCCCTCTACCAGACCACGGTCCCTCCAGATAAATTCATTTAAACACGGTACAGGTTATTAGGTTCGCAGATAAATAAATTAGACCTAACTAATTGCCAATTTTAACAACGAAGATATTTTTAGAAACTTGGTTCAAAAGTGATCTCAAATATATAAAATTCATTTTAATATATAAATATCTCAGTTTTGCTAATTTTTAACCCCTTGGTTAAAAATATAATTAATTCAAATAATTCAAATTAAATAATATAAAACAATAAACAATAAAACATTACTTGCCGAAAGTAATAAAATACTAGGCCGGGTCTCGGGATGTTACATCGTTTTTTTAAATGGATCGTGTTCGTGTTAGCAAAAAAGAAAACGATTTCGTCTTATGTCGTATTCGGGTTGAGAATAAAAATCATGCGGTGTTACAAAAGAATACGAAATGATGACACTGACAGCTATATGTACAATTAGTGCTCTATGCCAAATTTTGACATTATTTTGTATAATTTCAATTTGTAGAACCGGTTTGGTACTGATACAAGCATATGGATCCGTATCAACATGTTTTGTAGTTTACCGGGTCGATGAAAATAACCGAATGTTAACTTTATGCAAAGTTTTTCCACTATATATGAAATGCTTAACGGTTGGACCACCATTTTGTGAAACCAGCAATACCTCGAAGGGTAGTATATATGATTCAAAGTGGACACCATCTGGGATATCCACAAGATGAACAAGTAAACCATAATTGGTCGGAAAGTATCACCTTTTTCTATTTTAGATCGTTGTGTTTATCGATTTGATTGCTCATTAGAAGTTATATTTAAATTGTTTCATGATTTCATCCTAATTACATACTTTTAATTGTTAGATGAATCCATGTGGATTCCTTATTGTCAGGATCGATTAACTATAGACAAGTTAATAAACACCTTAGATCTAATTGATGATAGAAGTTGCAGCGGATCAACACTATATCAATGTATTACGAACGATGAACTGTAAGAACAATATGTAAGAATATTAAGAACACAGTTTCACAAAAAGCTTCAATGTATATTATCGAGTTAACAATACACACGTACGTTTACAATTCGTAAGGAACTATATATAATAGTCCTTGAAGCTAAACTATTTACCCTAGTTATTCTAGGATACGATTTACATCTAATTATAAACGATATACATTGATTTACATTCTATAACTATCTCTGCGAAGATCTCGGACTTGATTTGTTCCAAATATGCGTTGTCAGTAGTAAAACTTATCACCAGTAGTAAATATGAAGATCAGTAGTAAACTTGGTGATCAGTAGTAAGTCCAGATACATCGTCAGTAGTAACTACAATGATCAGTAGTATCTTCAATAAGCATTGATCAGTAGTAACTTTAGTTATAGTATACACCAGTATCAACTTCATCAGTAGTAACATGTTCTGCCCCATCAGTAATAAACATAATTATCACCAACTGCAGCATCAATACTAAGTTGATCTGTGATTTGCTCCAACAATCTCCCCCTAAACTTATTGATTATGTTTTAATCAATCAAGTTTCTTCTGTTCTTCTTCTTCTTTCTTTCTTCTTTCTAATGTTCTTTGATTTTGTTGAAGTCTTTGTTCAATTATGTATTTGCTGTTCTTCTTGATAAAATAATTCAATTTATTCTGGAACATAACAGCATCAAAGGGCTTCATTAGAGTGTTGATGAATATCTGATACATTTCCTTTTCTGAGTGAGGATATTCTCTTTCATATAAGTACAACTCACAATTTTTACTTGATCTTTCAAAGAAATACATATTGCAAGTTGGGAGAACATTCCATGCATACACATTTTCTGGATTTGTAAATAACTCTGGATAGTTATCTGGATAAAAAGCTGCATCAATCATTCTTGTTAAGTATCCAGCTCCAGATTCTCTCCAAGATTTCTTTGACATTCTTGGTTTTCCAATGATCAGAAGTTTAATCACATCACTTCTTGTACAGGATCTGATCAAAGGTAGCCATCCAGTAAACTTTTGAATGATTTTGTCTTCCCTTACAACTAATAGAGCATTATTGGGCAAGACTTTCCAGTTTAGTATTGAGTTATTTTGAAGTGGAGCAACAGGTACTTCAAGAACAGGTATAATTTTTTCTTGTTTTGCTTTCTTTTGAAAACTCTGTTCTTGAGCTTCATTCTTTCTTTTCTTTGTCTGGGGAGATGAGGATTCACCAATAGTAGACACACTATTATCTTTAATTAAATTTGGACTTATTGGGATTAAGGTTTTTGCTGCTTTCAATTTCTTTTCTTCTTCAGCCTCTTGTTCAATTAAATCTTTCTTCTTGGCAGTACAGTATTTGTCTATAATAGTAACCATCTTCATTCTGCCAAAAGATTTTGCACTGTGCCCTTTTGACTTCAGAAAGTCAATCATAAGTGCTTTTTGTTCAAACACATCATCTGTTAAGGGACTTTTAGTTCTTTTGCTTTCAGCTACTAGCTCTTCAAGCAAATCAAGATGTTCCTCTTCTACTTTTCTGTATCTTCGAAATTCTGCCAATTGAGCTTCAATCTGACCATCTTTCATTAACTCAGGTATTTCAGTCTTTTGAGGTTTTTCAGTTTTCTTTTTCTTTTTCTTTTCCTCAATAGCTTGATACATAGCTACATTCTCCAGAAATCTTCTATGTTTTATCCTCCATCTTGATTGTTTCTCTTTTCTAACATGGTTGATTTTGTTGACCATGTGATGCCCTAATGCCCTGTTTGGATAATCATCATCATATATTTCTTTTCCCTTTCCAACACAAGCAGGCAAAATTGATGGAGGTGGAGTGTATTTCATGTCAGGAATACCAGTCATTAGTAGCTTTGGATAAAACAATTTTAGATCTTCTTCTGGTAATATTTTTGGGTGAGGAGGAAGGGTACATTCATCTACCTCAAACCAATTCACATTATCATCAATGTCAGGTATGATAAGTGGTTGAGTAGGAGTTGGTGGTTTGGTAATGATGACATGTCTTCTAGCATCAATGAGTTCAGGAAATTCAGGAATTTCTTCTTCAGTAGTAACCAAGGTGGTTATTACTGGTGTTACTTCATGAGTTACTACTGATAGGGCATCAGTAGTGTTTAGTGCAGTTAATTCCTCTTCTTGACTTACTACTGCTATATCATCAGTAGTAGGAGTTACTACTGGTATCTCTGTTTCAACTTGTTCTTCCATTGTAGCAGTAGTAATGGGCTCATCTTCTGTAATCATCATCTCTGGGCCTTCATCAACTTCTGTTTCTTTTAAATTCAAGAGGGAGGAAGCTGCTGCTGCAATGGATTCATCAATCATTGTCTGTATGTTATCCTTCTCCCCCTTAGTGAGCTCAACTGGAGGAGCCTCACTATCATCAATCCTCTTTTTCAAGTTCCTGATAAGCTTTGATTGTTGATGAAGCCTAAGTTCATATTGTCTCATTCTTTTGTTGATGATATTGACATTTCTTTTCATAGCAGCCATAGTTTTTCCTTGATTTGTTTGATAATAAAGACAATCTTGTACAGTGGATTCCAAGGAATCCACTTTAGCCGTCAATTGTTGGATTTTAATACTGCCCTCACTCCATCTAGCAAGATCATCGGGCTCACTAACTGGTACTTTGGTTTGAAGGTTTTCCATCCTATCCGTCAAATCAATACTTCTGCCCTCATCACTTCTTGGTGATTCATTGGGTCTTTTAGACATCCTCTTCTTCCTAGAAGAAGCAGAGATGCCCCCCCTTGTGGTTTCTTGGCACCGGGGTCCTTTGAGTAATTCTTCAAAAGAGTCATCACTCAAAGTTGCCGAGGTTTGGGTCCTAAAGATGTTTTCACTATCCTGTGCACCCACCTTTGGGGCATCAGTAGTGAAAGCCCTCCCCTCATGTCCTCTCTCCTCCTTGGAGGACAACTCTTTGAGCCTGGGGTGTGACTCTATTTGTCCCCTGGTGTCCTTTGAAGAAGGTTTCTTTCTTTTATAAATTGAGGAAATGTTTTTGGTTTTGTCTGGTAGGTCTTCCACAGAGTGAAGAGTAGCACTCTGCAGAGTTATATCAAGTTCCTGGGACACATTCAGGACTTCTAAGTTGGGTGATTGAGTGGCTGTTTGGGGTGGTGTTTGGGCTGTATTTGGGGGTGATGGAGTGGGTTGAGGTTCAATTTGGGTTGTAGCAATGATTGAACCCTCTCCAGTTTGTGTGTGATCTTGGATCATGTTAGGAAACAGAGGGGTTTCCTTGCCCGAAAACTTAAATTGTTTTCTCATATTAGCATACACCTTTTTGTTTAATTCAGGAAAGAGAAAAAGATTTTTATGTTCAGATAGAACCTGAATTTCACAGTTGAAAATATGAGATAGGAATCTTGGATACATTAAAAATTTTGATGAGGATAGGTTTCCAAGCATTCCTTCAAAAATCATTTTTGAGAAATTGAAGACTTGATCTGTGCACAAACAAACAACAGCAGATGCTATTGATTTATTGAACTCATTCCAAGTACTTCTTTTTGGAGAAATACAGTGTTGAATAGTGTGAACAAGGTATTTCCACTGGGGTGAAAGAAGACCTTTTTGAAATGTGACTATGTCTAGTCTTCCTTCATAACCCATTCTTTGTAAGTTTGAAATAATAGTTTCTTTAGGAAGAGTGGTCATACCTGTATCATCATGTAGTTGAAGGTGATTTCTGATGGATTCTTCTGTGATGGTGATAGTCTTTCCATCGACAGTTGATTTGATCATGGGCATTGTTGACCCTTCAACTCGTTCAACATTTGTCCAAAAATCAATCAAGTGCTTTTGATATGATTTTGGTTTTACAGTTAGAGCGAACTGTATGTAAGAATTTCTCAAGAATTTGACGATTGGACGGAAATCTTTTGTTCCGTCGGGATTCTTTAAAAAGGCAACCATATTGTGAAATTCTGAATATTTCAGATCGGTTTGCACATCAAGAGATTGTAGAGTTGCCATCGTTTTGAATTTTTTGCAGGAATTTTGTTACTGACTATGGGTTTTTGATCGTAAACTAGGGTTTATTGAGAGGTTTTGACAGATCGAGGTGAAGATAATGATAAACTAAACGATTTCCGCCTTTTATATCTTTTGATTTCACCTACAAAAAGACTAAATTGCCCTTCGAATCATAACATAACGGTTATTTTCATGGGGGTTAGTATGGTAATTTTGATTTTGAAGGACCAGTAGTAAATGATATGCCAGTAAGAAACGTCAGTAGTAACCACAAACATCAGTAGTAACTCATGGTTTTGACACCAGTAGTAACTAAGGACATCAGTAGTAATTACTAACACACAAGACCAGTAGTATATGTGAACACCAGTAGTACTGACATACCAGTAGTATTTATGTAAACCTAATACACATCAGTAGTAATAAGCTACCAGTAGTATTTTGTGCACATACCTACACACCAGTAGTACAGAAATACCAGTAGTAAAACACTTAAGTGAATAAATAATAATTTACAACAAAAACTTTACACATGATTTTAAGAGACTTAGTTTATTAAAATCATTCCAATACTGCTAACCAAAAAGTTAAATCTTCCTACATCAAATGCTTTTGTAAAAAGATCTGCTAATTGATCATCAGTATGAATTTTAACTACTTTGATTAATTTCTTTTCATTGCAATCTCTTATAAAATGAAATCTTATTTCAATGTGTTTGGTTTTTGAGTGTTTTACTGGATTGTTCACAATACTAATAGCACTTTGATTGTCAATAAAAATAGGAGTTTTAAGGATAGAGATACCAAAGTCTAGGAGCTGGTTTTGAATCCATAGTACTTGAGCACAACAAGCAGATGCAGCTACATATTCTGCTTCAGCAGTTGATGTTGATACATTTGTTTGTTTCTTACATTGCCATGACACCAGTCTTGATCCAAAGAATTGACATCCACCAGTAGTGGATTTTCTGTCTTGACATTCACCTCCATAGTCACTATCTGTGTAGGCTATGAGTTCAAAGGGTGAATCATGTGGATACCATAGACCAAGTGATGGTTTGCCTTTCAAGTATCTGAATATTCTTTTGACAGCTTGCAAGTGTAGTTCTTTAGGTATTGCTTGATACCTTGCACACACACAAACACTATACATAATATCAGGTCTTGATGCAGTTAAGTACATCAACGAACCTATCATTGATCTATATAAGTGTTCATCTACATCCTCCCCCTCAATATCAGGATGTAGGTGTTTGTGTGTTTCCATTGGAGTACTTGCACTCTTACAGTCTTTCATATCAAACTTTTCCAAGATGTCTTTCACATATTTTGATTGATTAATCAAAATACCATTTGTTCTTTGACTAACCTGGAGTCCAAGGAAGAAATTCATTGGACCCATAGAGCTCATCTTGAATTTAATCTGCATCAGTTCTTCAAATTCTTTGCATAGTAAATCATTGGTTGAGCCAAAGATGATATCATCTACATAGATTTGTACCAGTAGGATATCATCTTTAACTTTCTTTGTGAATAGAGTTTTATCAATGGCTCCTCTTTTGAAATTGTTCTTTAATAAGTATGATGATAGTGTGTCATACCATGCTCTTGGTGCCTGATGTAGGCCATAAAGAGCTTTATCAAGTTTGAACACATAATCACCATGTTTTGGATCTTCAAATCCTGGAGGTTGGCAAACATAAACTTCTTCTTCAATCTTCCCATACAGGAAAGCACTCTTCACATCCATTTGATAGACTTTAAACCTTTTGAATGAAGCATATGCTAGGAATATTCTTATAGCTTCAATTCTGGCAACAGGAGCATATACTTCATCATAGTCTATACCTTCTTCTTGAGTGTATCCTTGGGCTACAAGTCTGGCTTTGTTCTTGATCACTATGCCTCTTTCATCTTTCTTATTTCTAAAGATCCATCTGGTTCCAATGGCTCTTTTTCCTTTTGGTAGAGGTACAAGTGTCCAAACAGCTTGTAACTTGAATTGAAGAAGCTCTTCTTGCATTGCCTCAATCCAGTTTGAGTCCTTCATTGCTTGTTGAATCTTCTTTGGTTCATCCTGAGACAGAAAGCATTCATACATACATTCATTAGCAATTAAGCTTATATTACACATATTTGCAGTTAAACTTTTGTTTAATTTGCTTCTTGTTTGAAGTGGTGAGTTAACATCACTTAGAACAAGGTCTAATGGATGGTTCTTTTGAGTCCTTGTTGTTGTAGCTTTATCAACCACTAGTTGATTTTCAAGGTTGGACTCATTTGCCTCAGGTAGTTGTTCTTCTTGAGATCCTTCATTGTCATTAGTATTTGGTTCATCATTATCTTGGTCAGAGTTACTACTGCTATCATCTTCATTGAGATCAGTAGTATTGAAGTTGTTACTGGTATCAGTAGTATCTTGAGAATCTAGGTTATTATTGGGACCAGTAGTATTTTGAGTACTATTACTGGTACCAGTAGTATTTGAATTACTACTGTCCTCATTCTCAGAGTTACTACTGCTTTCAATATTTGAGTTATTACTGACATCAGTATTAACTATGGGAGCAGTATCAACTATTATATATCTCATCTTTTCTTGACCAGTATTAACTGATGATGTTCCTTCCTTTTGATTGTGACAGTTTGAATTACATGTATTGAAATTCATATTAGAATTAAAGGATTTGGTTAGATTGTCTATGTTGAATAGCCAATCTGGACCATTTCCTTGTTCATTAGCAATGTTTTCATTAAAGGATACATTAATGCTTTCTTCAATTATTCTTAATCTTTTGTTGAACACTCTGTATGATTTACTTTGAGTAGAGTATCCCACAAATATTCCATCATCAGCTTTGCAGTCAAACTTACCAATTTGTTCTCTTGTAATCAAAATAGTACAAGGACAACCAAATGATTTTAAGAAATTTATAGAAGGTTTTCTTTTATTAAAAAGTTCATATGGTGTTTTAAAATGTGGCTTCACTATTAATACTCTGTTTTGAACGTAACAAGCAGTATTGACAGCTTCTGCCCAAAAAGTGATTGGTAATTTTGAGTCTGCAAGCATTGATCTTGCTGCTTCAATGATGGTTCTATTTCTTCTTTCAGCTACACCATTTTGTTGTGGAGTTCTGGGTGAGCTGTATTGCCTGTCAATACCTTTAAGATCACAAAAGTTAATTAAGTTAGTATTCTTAAATTCTGTGCCATTGTCACATCTTATGGCTTTAACTTTTTGATCAGATGAGTTCTCCAGTTTAACAATTAAGTTCTTGATGAGTTCACTTGTTTCATCCTTTGTCCTGAGAAAGAAAACCCATGTATATCTGGAAAAGTCATCAGTAATAACAAGACAATATTGTTTCTTTCCAATACTCATTACATTTGTTGGTCCAAAAAGGTCCATATGTAAGAGCTGTAAAGGAACAGAAATAGAGTTAACAATTTTGGACTTATGAGAAGTCTTGTGTTGTTTACCTTTTAGGCATGCAACACAATGATGATCACACATGAATTGTTTTTGAGGTAGTCCAATGACCAGATTTCTTTTTACTAAGTTATTCATGTTTTTAAAATTTGTGTGACACATCCTTCTATGCCATAGTTCTGATTCAGTGGTGTTTGCCTTGGATATAAAACAGTTGACCTCATTTGTAGAAATGAGTTCTCCCCCTATATCTAGGCAATACACATTGTTTCTCCTTGGAGTTCTTAAAACAACATATTTTTCATCTAAAATAAAATCAGGAGAAAGAATGATGCACTCAATGTCTGTGAAAAGAATCTTGTTCTTTTTATCACAAACTTGAGACACACTGACAAGATTGTATTTTAATTCAGCTACATAAAATACATCATCAAAGGTAATTTTTCCATCAGTAACAGTACCTTTACCTGTAATCTTACCTCCTTGGGGATTCTCACCAAATGCCACATATCCTCCATCAAATGACTTGAAATCCTTAAGAATTTGCAGATTTCCAGTCATGTGCCTTGAGCATCCACTATCAATATGCCATGTTCTTCCTTCTTCTGGGATCTGAATGCTCTGCACAATTGAGTAAAGGGATTAGTTAAGTTTGGGAACCCAAGCTTTATATGTCTTGGGTTCATCCTTTGAGAAATAAGCTTTGGGAGATTTAACTTTAAACACTTTTGGTACCCATACTTGTTTAGTACTGGTGTTTTGTTTTACTACTGCCCTTTTGTAGTTACTACTGGTGTGAGAATTTCCTACTGACTTTGGTTTATACCCATGATTTTTAGCTTTTGAATACTTTACTACTGATGGACCAGTAGTATTTGGGTACTTACCATGTTTAGAATGACCAGTAGTGTTTTTAGAGTTACTAACAGTAGTATTTTTGAAATTTATTTTGGGAGCAGTAGTATTCTTAAAATTAGGGTTTGTACCAGTAGTATTCTTGTATTGGTACCATACAGCATTATAATTAGGGTTAACACCAGTAGTAAATTTGTTAGAGTTTCTACTGGTGTTGGAAAATTTAAAATATTGTTTATTTTGATTAGATTTTCCATTGTTCTTGAAGTAATTGCTGTTCTTTGGGCTTCCAACTCTTCTGTTTTGCACAAACCTTGGTTTACTTCTTCCAAATCTTGGATCTTCAACAATTGGATTTTTAATTTTATTTACTACTGAAGGACCAGTAGTAACTTTTAACTTTTGAGTCTTAGCATTTTCTTTAAAAACTTTAAATTCTTTTAACTCTTTGCAGTTTATTGGATTGAAGTGACAATCCTTTGCTAAATGGTTCGTTTTATTGCATATAACACATCTTAGTTTCTTATTTTTAGCACCTTCAGGTATTCTTTGGTCTAAGAGTTGATTTTTGTTTCTTTCATTCCCCCTTGTTAATATTTTTGGTACATTATCTGCATTATATTTGGGAGATTCATTTGGACTTGGAACTGTGTGAAAACTTGTATCAATTGATTTTGGTGATTCACTTTGAGATATAGTAAATTCAATTGATTGCTCATTATCAGAAGAATTATTTGATTCAGATGTTTCATTAGATGATTCAGTTTGATTTTCAGTTTTTAATTCATTAATGATTCTTTCTGAACTGTTTTTAAGAGGTGGAATGATTTTATATGGAGGTGGTACAGCATGATATCCCACCCCATGAACAACTTTTTCTGTAGTTTGATTATTAGTTAATTCATCAAGAATTTTAGTGCTTCTTTCAAACTTTTTAATTGTTAATTTATTTTGTTCAATTTCAAGCTGACATTCTTCTAATTTACTTGTTAGTTCTTTATTTTTTGTTTCATAGAACTCTTTCTCATCCACAGCTTGAAGCAATTCTTCCTTGATCCGTTGATCAATCATCTTGTACACCTTTATTTGATGTTCTTGGTCAGCAATCACACCATCAAACTCATGATTTCTTCTGATTGCTTTTGCTAAATCTTCATTTAATTTATTGTTTTCTTTTTCTAGATTTTTAATAATTTTAGCACATTCAGGAGTACAAGGTTTAGATTTTACCTCAGTTTTGTTTTCAGTAAAGGCCATGAGAGCTTGATTTTGAGCATGCTCTTCTGCTTGGAAGCTCCAGTCATAGCCTTGTCCTTGTTGTGACACAAGAGCAGTTGATTTTGATCTTTTGTCTGGTTGAGGACATTCTTTTGCAAAGTGACCAAGGTTGTTACAGTTGTAACACTTGACTTTAGTTTTGTCAAATCCTGCTTTGTCACCTTTGTTGAAATTTAGGCTTGTCCTACCAGTTCTTTTTAAGAATCTTTTGGTCCTTAGGCTCAGCATAGCCATCTGCCATTTAAGATCCATTTCCTCAAGATCATCTGGATTCAATTGTTCCAAGTCATCACTAATCAATGCAGTGTGCACATGACTAGTGAAGAAGGATTCTCTTGCAGTATCCTCAGAATCTGCAGTCTTTCCTGTGGAGGTTTCTTGTCCTTGACCTGTACTAGACACAAAAGCAGCATTGTTAGAAGAAATAGAAGGGTTTTTGTGATTTACCTCAGTTTCAAACACTCTGAGATCATTATAGAGTTCATCTAACTCCTTTTCTTCTAAAGCATCTCTTTGTCTATACACCACTGTGTACATGGCCCATTCTTCACTAAGAGACCTTAGGAACTTCATGTTGACATCTTCTTGGTCCATCTTTACACCAACTTGGTTGAGTTCACCAATTAGTTTGTTGAATCTGTCAAACACTTGAGTGAGTGTTTCATTGGGCTTTCCTTTGAAATTTTCAAAGTCTTGTTTGAGAACAGACTTCATATTCCTCTTGGTGCTCTTTGTCCCAACGAATCTCTTCTCCAGTGCTTCCCATAGTATTTTTGCATCATCATATTCAACAAAGAGATGTTGATAATCATTAGGAATGGCCAGTAAGAGAGTGCTTAGAGTTTTGAGTTCGATGCCTTTATCTTTCTTCTCCTTCTCACATTTAAGTTTGTCTGCCTCAGTTGCAGAGCTGCTTGCTTGAAGTTGACCAGTTTTGTTTCCTTCACAGACTACTTCCCACATGGAATAATCTGTAATAAGCATGTATTGCTTAATACGATTCTTCCACATCCCGAAGTTATTGGGAGTGAGAATGGGAATTTTTTGGCCTGAGTGCTTTCATTATTATCAGTCATGATTAATAATGTGTGTGTTTTAAAGATTAAAACTTTTTGTTGTTCTTAACAAATAGTAGATCTAGAACCAATACGCTCTGATACCACTTGTCAGGATCGATTAACTATAGACAAGTTAATAAACACCTTAGATCTAATTGATGATAGAAGTTGCAGCGGATCAACACTATATCAATGTATTACGAACGATGAACTGTAAGAACAATATGTAAGAATATTAAGAACACAGTTTCACAAAAAGCTTCAATGTATATTATCGAGTTAACAATACACACGTACGTTTACAATTCGTAAGGAACTATATATAATAGTCCTTGAAGCTAAACTATTTACCCTAGTTATTCTAGGATACGATTTACATCTAATTATAAACGATATACATTGATTTACATTCTATAACTATCTCTGCGAAGATCTCGGACTTGATTTGTTCCAAATATGCGTTGTCAGTAGTAAAACTTATCACCAGTAGTAAATATGAAGATCAGTAGTAAACTTGGTGATCAGTAGTAAGTCCAGATACATCGTCAGTAGTAACTACAATGATCAGTAGTATCTTCAATAAGCATTGATCAGTAGTAACTTTAGTTATAGTATACACCAGTATCAACTTCATCAGTAGTAACATGTTCTGCCCCATCAGTAATAAACATAATTATCACCAACTGCAGCATCAGTACTAAGTTGATCTGTGATTTGCTCCAACACTTATCAATGAAGTGTTGCTTTCCAAATTGCATTTCTTGGTAGACAAATTGTTAAGAGAGTGAAGGAAGAAATATCTAAGTTTTTATGTATGGAACAAAAGCTTTATAGCCTTTTGACCACTTCTTTTACAGTGGTAGTAGAATATGCTAGTATGTGTCATAAAACATAATACGATTTTAGCATAATGTCTAGATAATATCTCGTGGTACGCTTTACTGCTCATCAAACCTTCAATCAAGTCTTTTGAATCATTTACGATATTGGACTAATTGTCGCGTCTCAACATTATTATATATAGCCATATAGGTGTTAATGGTTTGGCTCTAATATGATCATCTTTTGAAGGAATTAAGTATCGTCATTATTGTAAATTGAATCTGAATTATATGTAAAGATATACTCACTCCGTCCCTAAATAAAGTTCTCATTTCTCCTTCAAGTTTTGTCCCTAAATAAAGTTCTCATTTCTCAAACTTAAGGGGCCCACTTAATATAATAATATTATTGTCAATACTTTCACCACTAACTATCTCCTAAAACACTATCTCTCCAATCAAACCCTATATTTTAATCAAAAGTAATACCAAATACCCCACCACTAACTATCTCCTAAAAACTTGTGTCCATGAGAAATGAGAACTTTATTTAGGGACGGAGGGAGTATGATATATGCATTTGTTTGTTTAGTAAGTGGTTCTCCTACACATTACACTCCTACTTTGCCTACTAAAAGAAATATATCTTCACTTCTAACTCAAAAAATCAAACCATACTTCACAATATCATTACTGTACTTTGATTATAGTTATCTGTCTATGTAAGAAATTCATTACATACTAAATTTATTCTTACTCTGTCTTAATTTGTACAAAAAAAAATCTTTGATCCAAACCCATCTTGACCCAATACTCTATCGACTTATTGAGATACCTAACTTACCAGCCTTGAAATGTGGTTAATTAATTTAAAATTGGCCCTATCTTATCCAATTTATTTATCCTCATATTAATCTTTGATTTTTCTATTTATTTTCATCTATTTATTAGGATAATTCTAGGCATATCAATTAGTTCTCGCTTATCATTATTCATTTAGGATACACAGATTCTGCAAACTCTAGCCACAATAATGTAAACCAGATTTAAACTGGCATAATAACGTACTTCTGCAAAACGTCGAATAATTATACAACATCGTTGTTAATTGCATACGTGTAAATTGAATGCGTAGTTGTGTTAAACATTTTTTGTACATCTTTATTTATCCATTGCGTAAATACTAACAATAATCTGAAAAACAAAAGTTATGTGAAACTTTTCGGCCATTAATAACGTACATATATATGAACCAATAGCATCACTCTTTTCATAATCCATGACCACTACCAATTACCAACTCTCTCTAAAAGCTTCAGAATCAACAACCGTGATCGAGCCCACAAAATCATCGCAGGAAAGAGTACGGACCACCAATTGTCACCCTTTCTGTATGCTACAGCCAACTTTTAGTTCCTAGAGTGGTGGTGGTGGTGGCGGCTGTATGCTCAGCCACTACAAAATAAGTCAGTCATCGGAGGAAGAGGAAGACATGGCGAATTGCTTAATTATGTTAGCTCATGGTGTTTCTCCGGTCAAGGAAGACAAATCCGGTGATCGCAATCACGAGTATAAAATTGACAATTTAAAAATTCGGAGTGTAACGGAGATAACCGCCGGAGCAAACTCCAGTGATCACAATTACGAGTGTAAATCCTGCAACCGCGGCTTTCCGTCGTTCCAAGCCCTAGGTGGACACAGAGCCAGTCATAAGAAACCTAAACTTACCACTGAAGATACGCATTCAGCATCCATCAAAATCGAATTTTCAAAACCTAATCAACCAGAGCCACCTGAATTCATCCAAACAGGATACAAAAACAATAAGGTAATTAAAGTTCATGAATGCTCAATATGCGGATCGGAGTTCTTATCAGGACAAGCTCTCGGCGGTCACATGAGAAGACACCGGACACCACCGCCGTCAACTAATCAAATCGCTAAACATAGTACCGTAAAGTCGCCGGGGCTATCCTTAGATCTAAACCTTCCGGCACCGGAAGTTATCGACGACGTCCACACAAATTTCCAGTTCACGGCAGCTTCACTGGTAGATTGCCATTACTGAACAAAAGAAGGAAACGTAACAGGCCAAATTAGTAATTACCATATTGATCGAGGTTAATGTGAAACATTTTTTAGTTTCAATTATGTATTTTTCTTTAATTAAACACCATTGGTATTAAAAAATCGTGTCATATATTTACGTTTTAACATTGTTTATTTACAATTCTTAGTTGTAATAAATACTATAAAATTTGTTAACAAAGAGACTAGGATTGATGGTAGATGTTTCAGTGAATTGTAGTGGTAATTGTGGTCACGATTGAGTTTGTGGTTTCACGAGTTAGATACATTCAACGTTAAACCGACTTTTTTATATAAATAAGTTTGATATCTCAAAACTAATATATTTACTTTCTATATGAATATCACATATATGACCCGTTTAATTACATTAGTTTTTTAGGTTAGCGGTCCGAATGAGTTAAATGATTCAAACATGTTTGATTTATTAAATGTGTATTCAGGTCCCACTAGATTATATCTATTTTTTTTTAATATCTACTTCCTCCAATTCAAAATAAGTGCTACACTTTAGGTTTCACGGTTTTTGAGGTAAAATATTATAATGATGGTTAAATTAGATTAATTGAATGATTAGTGGATAATATCCCTCATGCAATTTTGAATAAAGTGGGGTTAATGATGTTTAAAAGTAAAAAAAAGTAAGGGTAAATGAATCATTTCACTTTGTTAAAGTAGATAGTTAGTGGGTGTGGATCCTACTATTTTTTTCCAAATAAGTTAATTTTTCAAAGTGTAACACTTATTTTGAATCACCCATATTAGGAAAGTGTAACACTTATTTTGAAACGGAGGAAGTATTATTCAAGTGTATTTGTAAACCACTAAATATATCCATTGAAAATGTTCTAATAATTAATTTAGTTGACGCTTCGACTTATTTAAAATATTATCATCACGAATCTAAATGATTAAACAAACGGGTCAGTTGAGTCGACCCGAAACTTGTTATCCTCAACCTTATTTTCTTCTGTATAGGTTTCAGATCGAATTAGAGATTTTGTCACCCCTAAATTGAAGTGGTGTAGTGAGTGTTGAACCGATAATGTGATGCATGTCATGCCTTATTGCCTTGCCTTTCATTCACGAAAAGTGAGTGATACATAAAGAAAAGTAGGCATCTTTCCTTTTTTATATTTCTTTTTTATTTAATCATGAAATTCATTAAATCGAGCACCTATTAAAACTTGGAGGTTTCCCTAAAATAAAATTTAATTAATGTGAAATAAATATGGTTTGATTGTCTTTAGACGAAACTAAACACTGATAAAGAGTTGACATGTATCAATATTTTACACGATTTTAAAATCTCTTTATGTGTGGACAAATGGTTGTTGAGTTGCTATTGTAGTGTTTGAAAGCCTAATTTAATAGTTTCCGGTTCTTAAATTTAGCAAAGTGACTAATTAACTTTATTGATTTTGCAAGGTTAAGAAACCAAATATTTGGTTTTGTTTCGGCCAAAAACCCGTGCTTGATCCTCCAAGCAAGCAAGAGAGTTGTGTGGAGCAAGAACTTAAGTCGCTCAAGTGTGTCGAGAAAGACAAAATATCATGGGAATGGAATGAGTAGGGTTTGGTACAAGTTGTACCACAACCGAAAGTGGTGGATTAGGTTCGTCTATTTTTGGTTTTGCACAGCCACCACACAACCATAAGCTAACTTTGGAATAGTTTGTGCCTAAACTTTAAATACAGAAGAGTTGATCAAAAGAAAAATTAGTAAATATATATACTTCTACCACAAAAATTATAACATAAGTATATATTACAATTTATTTTTGAAATAAAAAAATAACAAAACTTGGGTTTAGTTAACACTTAGAGAATGAATGTACGTTAGGCATTTATATCATATGAGTTAGAGTGAGCAGAAAACCAGATTAACCTAAGTAAAATAACGGAGCAATTAGAAATTTGATGGTTCAGTTTTCAATATCGGTACCGACATGATTGTTTCGGTTATGGGTAATAGTAGAAAACCTATCGGGAGTTAACCGCCGGCGGAATTTGGTTATGGTTTAAATAATAGATTGCTATATGTCTAGACCTCGTATATACAGACATACGCTTTATCAAGACAGCACTAATAGCAAATAAAAACAAACAAGCCCTTAGTTATATAGCGTGAAATGTGAATGAATGGAGGAGATTACAGATTTACAGAGTAATTAATTGGATCAAATAATGTTATGATTTGAGCCCAAATCCAAAATATTGGGCAGCGACAGTTAGAGGTGTTCACTATTCGGATATAACCGGATTGTCCAATTGGACAATTTGGATCGGACTATTTGGATTGGTTATTTGGTTTTTTGGATCGGTTTGGACTTGAACCAAATTAATAGTTTGGATTTCGGATTGGATTTGGTTTCTCTTGTGAAAACCGGATTGTCCAAATAAACCGAATAGTAATATATAGTAAATTGATTTATATACTAACACTTGTTGGTTTCCATTGTAAGCAATTATGGTACTCATTTTCTTTACATTTCTTGTAGTAAATAGTAAATTGATTTATATACTAACACTTGTTCCATTTAATATTGTATCAATTGACGATGTACCAATCTTTTTGGAGTTTTTGATAAAGTTGATGTCAAGATTTTTGCATATATGATTGTAAATGTCACAAGCTATGAATTAGACTTGTTTTTATGTACGAAGTAGTTTATCATTTTGGAATTTTACATATCGAACTTAATATTATTTATGTTATATACTTTTGTAGTATTTTGAAAATATTAGGGAAAAACCAAATAGATAAAACCAAACCAACCAAATTGTTATTTGGTTCGGTTCGGTTTGGTTTTCGAATTAGTTTGGACGGTTCGGTTTGAACTTTTGAAAACCGGACTTTATTTGGTTTCATCTATTTGGTTCGGATAAAACCAAACCGTCCAAACGAACACCCCTAGCGACAGTTAATTGAAAACAAACCACGCCTGAAAGAAGAGAAAAAAAAAACCTTTTCTCAGAGATGAACTATAACAACTACTCCCTCCGTCCCACAAAAAACTTCTCATTTGGCTTTTGCACATGTTTTTAGGTAATAGTTAGTGGTGGGGTAATTGATAATACTTTTGATTAAAATATAAGGTTAGATTGGAGAGAGAAAGATAGTTAGTGGATATTAGTGGTGGGGTTTTTAATAATAATAGTTTTTTATTGGGTGGAGCCCACCAAATATGGGAAATGGGAAGTTTTTTGTGGGACAAAAGTTTAGAGTGAAATGGGAAGTTTTTTGTGGGACGGAGGGAGTATTATGAACTATATAATCTTAAGATAATACTACGTACGATATAACATATCGACGGATGATATGTTTTTTTGTTAACATATACACTTGTTAACATAAAAACTAGAAATTTCTAGTGTATGGCCCACAACCGAGAAATTTGGCCCATCATTGTGTTCCTTCGGACATGGCATGTTTGCATTTTGCCATAAAAAAACCTTAAATTTATTTAATAAATAAGAGAATGTTTCATTTCAGTTGTAACAATATGAAATAAAATTAAAGATGTAATCCCGACCAAATCTAAGCTATGTTTCCAATTTAATTGACTTATTCGAAAATACGGAGTAACAGGGTAGCTTAATTTTCATGGATTCTAAACTTCTAGCTACAACACAATAATAGTCCATTTTTGAAAAATAAAGGAAATGCTAAACATAGCATAGTGGTACATACGTACATTAATCATATGTGCGTATTTTTCATATATATATAGAGTTACAAATACGGTTCAATGGGTCTTTCGGAAAATAATAGTAATGTGTGAGCTGGGGTTAATTAAGATATTGCAGGCCCTTGTTTTTGGATAGTTGGACAAGCCGGCCCAATATAATATGTTAAATACCCAACTCATATGTTGTAGTCCGGTTCAAAGTATGGCCGCAAAGGAATCGAGCTTTTATCGAGTTATTTGAGTTCAAACTTAACTTAACTGAATCAAGTTTTATCGAGTTCAAGGCTGAAATCGATCCCAATCAACGAGCTTGAAATAATTAACTAGCCAATTCAAGTTTTTTTATGGCTCGGCTCGAGCTCTTATCGAGATATTTGTGATATAACTATTTGACTTTGTAGAGACAAAAACGATCCGTAACAAGATATCTCGATCTCAATGATTAAGAAGCTATTTGAAATGCAAATAAATAAGACTTAAAATGTGCAACAGAAATATGATTGGTGATTGTACGAATCCATATGCGTATACGTAGGGGGCTGGTTTCTTGTAAAATCCTCGATTTGCAGTAGGGGCCTCTGATCTTTGGATAAGAGATATTAAGGCATCTTAATTACATATATTTATTTCTCCATACATCTTCATCATTAATGCAACATTCATTTTGCCCATTTATGGTTTATGGAAATTATAATAAAGACATAATCATGTAGAGCCTTGATCTAGAATTCGATATTAACTAAAATAAAGATACAAACAGTTCGTGCAAAACTAAGTTTATCAACTAAAATTCAATATAAGTTTAATTATTGTTAATATTGATTAAAATAATACACATCATCAATTCTTCCAACAGAAGCTTTGGACATTTCAACATTGTAATAGCTATAGAGTTGGGGGCAGTTTAATTAAATAAGGTTTTTTGAAAATTGAAACAACTTAAACTAAGTAAACCATATTAAAATACTACATCTTTTTAGTTTCAATGTATTAGGTTATTCATTATTATTTACGAAGGTTTAATCCGTTATCTACGTAACATTTACCTGGGGCCTACAGAAAGGTTCAACAATAGCACAACCACGATTAAATTACATATATCACCAGTAAAATTCAGTAATCCAAAAAAAGGGTTATAGGTTATTGAACTTTTATAAAATTTTGTCTTTATGCTTTTCAAATAAATGAATCCAAACTCTATAAAATGTTTGTCAAATTTAATAGAATGCAGTTAGCTAGTAATTAACTTTATCACATTGGATTCTATTGTCATTTGAAGTATATATTGTTCGGGGAATTAAGATTTAATATGATTGTAATTTAGATCTGATGTTTATATATATATATGTTCTCTTAATTACACGTCCTTAATTTATTTGTGTTTGTTAGATCCAATTGATTGCTTATAACTTGTTCTTAATTATTAGTGATTGTGATGGGTGATTAAGGGTACTGATGTATAGTGTTGGTGGGTGGATAACGGCGTTGTTGTTTAGTAGATTGTTGTGGTTAGTGGTGGCCGGTAGGTGGGTTTGAGGTTCTGGCATGCGGTACGAGGGGAACAATTATAGGAGTACAATATTAATAAATTGAATTATATATTTTATAATACCTCCGTATCAAAATAAGTGATACACTTTTTATTTAAGTGTGGAACAAAATAAGTGATACACTTTTAAAACTTACCTTATTTAGTAAAAAAATAGGACTCTATCTCCACCAACCATCTACTTTAATAAAGTGAAATTATATTTTTTACCATTACTTTTACTTTTAAACATTATTAGTATAACTTTATTCAAAAGAACTGGGACTCATACTCTACTAACTATCCACTTTAATATATCTTAATCTTTTTTTAATTTGTCTAAAAAACTATATTTTTTTAAATGTATCATTTATTTGATACGGAGGTAGTATATATATTACATAAATTAAAAATGCTTAGCAATTTGTGTATTTAGCAGAGTTTGATTGACGAAGTTAATTAAATCTCATCTACCCAAATCTTTAAGCTTAGTAGTACTGGTAAAAAAGATAAGGTATTGTCATGACCTATATATGTCATGGGTTCAAGTCCTGTTGTGGACAAATGGTGGGGTTTATTCCTCATAGGTGAAAGGTTCGAGAGAAGATTTAGTGTCCCTTGTGGATATCTTTGTTTAGACTCGAATCACTAGCTTACTAACTAACCGTTCAAAAAAAATTAAATCTCATCTATGAGAATATACATTTATTTTACGAATTCTAGCTACGATATCAAGAATTGATAATAAAATTTTACTTCCTTCGTATCAAAATAAGTGACACAAATTGACTTCCACGATTTTTGAGGTAAAAGATTAAAGTAAAGGTTAAAATAGATTAAAGTACATAACTAGTGGAGAATGGGTCCCACTTTTCTTGAATAAATTAATGAGTTTTAAAAGTAAAAGTAAGGGTGTAAGGGTAATTTTACTTTATTAAAGTGAATAGTTAGTGGGTATGGGTCCCACTATTTTTACCAAATAAGGAAAGTTTTCATAGTGTGTCACTTATTTTGATACATCCTAAAATGGAAAGTGTGTCACTTATTTGATACGGAGGAAGTATGAAATTTTTGGCCGTTACGGTTTTACGTCATTTGAGATTATTTTAAATAATATCGTGAGCTGGGAATTGTTAGGACGCGCGTATATTGTAGATAAGACGTATTTTTGAATAGTTGGGCCCAGCCGGCCCGGTTTTTTTTGTTTGTACCGGCAGCTCACCTACAGCAGTCCGGTTTAAAGCAGACACTCCAACATGGACAGCACCAAGCCACTAACACAAGGAACATTGAGTATCCAATACTATAGTAAGGTGAATTTACCAAAGTAACCTTTTTGTTGCAATTCGATCTTTTTTTCTAAAAGAATCAAGAACCGATTTTCTTTCTTAACTATATTTACATTTCGGCGATATCAAATTTATATCGAAAACATTATACGTCATATATCATGAAAGACTCATCCTAGTAAAAGAAATTTTTAGGAAAGTGTCAAATTAATTAAAGGGTTTTTCTAAATCATACCCTAAGGGCATGAGATAAGAAAATGTTAATTGAACTAATTTTACTATTCTTATTTACAAATGCATTTATTACATGTAAAATATAGAATTGACTAAATGAAATAAGAAAATTTTGAGTCCAATTAACACTTCTTATCTCATGCCCTTAGAACATGAGTTAGCCAAACCCTTAATTAAATCTCTACTTTGCATAGATGGAAAAGAATATATATGTACATCAAATAATGTGATATAATCAGGCATTTAACTTGTGTAGCTAGTATATATGTGACAAATCAAATGTTTTCAAAACAACATAAAGTCTCCTATATATAAGGTGTCATAAAGCTAGAGTTGGGTGTAGTAACATTAAATTCTAGCTGTACGTACGTGATAGTTGGTTCATGCATTTCCTATATGATTAATTATGTCTTGCAAGTTATAATTAATGGATATTAAGCTATCTTAATTAATTGCCTTCCTGCATATTCCTGAAGACAAATAAAGATGTAATATAAAGTTGAACTAAAAATGGTTTCCTTGCGAAAATGCCAAATGATCCATTGAGCACATATGCAAATGATCCTTGGCGATATTGCACAAGAAAATAAATGGTTTTCATAATTCGGGAATGTGCAGTACTGTTGATCACCATGGAATATGATTTTGGATATATATAAGAAGTTTCCTGATCGAGCATATATATATATATATATATATATATATATATATATATATATATATATATATATATATAGGCCCTACACGAATGTGCGCAGATCGAACTCGTGTTCATGTTCTCAGATATATATACCAAACCCAAAAGTTACGCACTATATATATATTCATCATTAGTCAATCTGTACCTAAACAGACAAAATGATTTTACTTTCAGAATCTCACCCAAAACAATGTCTCGTTAATTCACAAACTGATCATGACTTTTTGAAGACTTATTTTAGAGAGTAAAATTTTATTTTTATCTCTCAAGAAAATCGACAACAAGGTATACAGATGTGCCTGGAGCTCATGAAGATGCAATGTTATATCACGGGGAGCTCATGATTTAAACGTTGTGAGATTCAGAATCTAACAAATATCTTCAAGTTATGACTACTAGATGACAATTAAATTTGGGTTTTGATCAATCTAGCTAGCTATCCACCAATAACTAAATACTTATAATTAAGTACGTGTAGTTTTCAAAAAGAAATTAAGTGGACATGGAATATTGGTAAAATGATATCGAATTCTAATAAATACTTATCAAAAGGAAAAATCTGATAATTGTTTTTGCTCAATAACAACTCTACATAAATACATATCGATCATATGTGATAGTGCTATTTGTGGAGCACAACCTGCCTAGTTTTAATTAATACAAAGTTCTCAACACTTGTAATATTGATCAAACGCATTTTGAAAACAAGATACGTACTCATCAATTATGTATAATATTTGATGGAAACGTACGATCACCATATATAAGGCTAGCTCGGTTGATCTCTTAGATTTCCTCTATCTTAAAGTGTTAAACATATATCAACAAAATCACATACAAATATATAATTATATACTATGACTGCGCCTTTTCCTGGAGAAAGAGGACGGAACCCTAGCGGTAAATAATCGCAAAAAGTTATCTACCTCTTGCCGCCGTCTTTTTTCAAAGAATTCCACCGTTTCTCCGTCATCTGACACCCTCCTCCTCCTCTTCTTATGTGGCGGTGGTGGCGGTAACCGCGGTGGCTGGATCTTGTGCTCATCGGAAATTGGAGTTTTACAATTGTAATCATCTTCTTCTTCAGGTGCAACCAGTTGCTGATTGTTTGACTTTAAAGCTTCATTATTCTCATCGTCATCATCCTTCCGATCACCAGGTAATTTGGTTGTTGAAATAAGGCCCGAAAAACTTTCATTAGACATGGCTGACATCATCACCTGGAGAGAGAGAAAGCTAGAAAGAGAGAGATAGCTTACTTGACAATCCTCTTTGTACAAGATTGAGTCACTTCTTATCTTCTTTTATTTCTGTCACAATTAAATGTCCATTATATTGTCCCTTTCAATTTTCTCATATTTTTCCAATTTCATAAATCAATTTTTTGAATTTTAATTTCATAAATCATACTTCCTCCGTATCAAAATATGTGAATCACTTTCCTTTTCAGGATGTATCAAAATAAGTAAATTACTTTAATAACTTAACTTATTTGATAAGCTTTTATATTTAAAATTACTCATTTACCCTTACTTATATATATCCCTCTTTAAACATTATTAAAGGTGTGGGACCCATTAATTTTTGTCATCTTCCTAGTAAAAGTGGAGCCATCCATTCTAATTATCTCATTTAATTTCATTAATTTATTATAACCTTATGTTGCCTAAAAAATTGTGAACTTCAAAGTGATTCACTTATTTTGATACAGAGGAAGTACATAAATTAAGAGATTTAATTTTGACACCACAATTTCTAATGCATATATCATAATACAAATTTTACAGCTATGTATACAAGTATGTTAAATGATGGATGTGATACATGCAATAAAATTATGGTGTGAAAATCACCCCAATAAAATAATATATCAATGATATTACATTAATTATGTAATAAATCAAATAAACTAATATTTTTCTTTCTTTAATTACTTCGCTCTTGTAGGATTTTACTGATGAGACTTCAAACATATTTTTCTCACGTAAGCAATTACAATTTTCATTATTCTTAAAGATGCATGCATAACTAAACTATGGGAACAAATATTTTTGTGACTATGTGTCTTTTTTATGCTGGTTTAACTTTAAGTTAAGGGTGTATAAAATTATGCTATATTTAATAGGAAACTGACATTAAAATCTATATTGATTTTAGGGTTAAAAGCTCTTTTGACATAGTTGTTATTTTTTAACGAAAATAAAGTTTTTTATTTTTATTTTTTTAATTATAATGATTTTCTTTTGTTGTAATGACTTTTTCTTTGTCCCAGTATGACCACCAATAAGCTAAGTTAATGACCAGATAAATATTGACTATTAGATATTATTTTCCTTTGATATGTTGCATTTTCCATTCCACGAGAGTCGTATTATGAACTTGAAAATGTTGCCTTCTAGTGGATTTGTAATTTCCCTAATTTTCTCTTCTTTAATCATGGAACTTTTTTTTGTCGGTAAAACTCGATCATTCAAGAAAATAATCGTGTTTAAATTTATTGTCTTGCCTTAAAAGTTTGCTGTTGGAGAATTTTCTGGTCCACTGTTTTAAAGACTCGATCTATTCTAGAATCGATTGGCTATCGAAGAAGCAGCCTACGAAGTTTGTATATTAGCTTCAAAAATTTATCTTAAACTAAGGTAGGATTAGAATTCATCATAAATTATTATTGTTAATAATACTTATTGATATTATTAGTATCATAGACAGTTTATATAATCACCGATTTAAAAGATTTACGAAAGAAAAAAAACATTGTATGATTCTATATATACTTGTGAGTTGTTAACCATACTTTTAAAAATAAAAATTGGGGTAAAAAGTAAAACTTTTTATTATACTTTTAAAGAATATATCACTAATACCTATATAAAGAGACATTTCTAAGTTTCACTGGCATATTTGTCACTTACATCTCACATTTTTGGTGTCTTGATTCCTACAGTTACTATTTTCGCTTATCATCTGAATAGAAACATTTTATTCTTCTGACATCTTCTTAATTGACACAGTGTTTTTGGTTTATATATGGATCGTCGATTCACTTTAATATATTATGTTTATTTGTTTACGTACACTTAAGAATAAGGAACATGCATAGGATACCATACCATGATATAATGTAAACGAAGCATCATTGGAATGATGTGAGAGTATTAATCTTTTTGTAAATATATGTCAAATCAATTTATAAGTATAAAAATAATGTCAACATAGTGTCACACCCCCACCACTTATATGGCCGTATTATCATTGCACGTAAGTTCACATAAACTTCCACTTTTGTATTTTGTCGTTATTAATGTAAATTTGTAAAAGTACAAAGGGTGAAGTTTGAAATATACTTGACAGTGTCGGGTCTATAATTGACCAATCATGGAATATATATTTCTTTTCTATGGTTAGTCTTTTAGCCAAGATTTAACCAACCAAAATTCTTTCAATCTCGCCTTTTTGTAAATTCTCAATGTATAGATAGTACATGCACTGAATTTTATAATGGCCATTATTCCCGTATCATTCCAGTTTTTCAAGAAAACACACATATATAAACTTTTAAGTGCATGTTACATATGAAAGTATTTTTTTAATACAAATATTACATGATACCAGTTGGTGTAGATTAACTGGTCATCAGAGGTAACCTTGGGAGGTTTTCCTACACAAGATCTAAAGTTCGAGTTTTGTTGAGAACTTTTCCTCACGCGGAAAAAGAAGAGGACTTTATTCCGCCTCAATCGCGGTTTCAAGGAAAACATACTGTCCGCTAAGATGTACTGCCAGTTTCGATAAGTCAACAAATACCGCTAAAATATAATCCATTTGTTGTATATGAACGTATATATCTTCATACATCTTTTAGACTCGATCTAATTATAGTTCTTCAAATGCTACATTCAACTAATTTTGGACTCTAATTATTGATCGCGTATCATGCCTATCCTGCCAACGAAACCGAACCTCCGAAGCATGCATGCATGGCTCGAAAGCATGCAAAACCATAGGACGCGGGAAATCCACAAAAGGACAACGGAAGAAGTAAACTAGTGAGTCCCGAGCATGCGGGATTTAAGGAAGGGTGCACGCGCATTAAATGCAGGCGGCGTCGGAATCTGTCCCAGACGTAGCATCGTCTCACGGTCCGATGGATAAACAGATCCGCCTTTAAGCTTTTATCCGGAGGACCGAAGGATGCCTCATGCGAAGGAGGGAAACCCTTTTTCTCCCGCTCACTAATTTCCGCTATAAAGAGGTGTCTTCATTGATGAACAAGGTACACTAAGACTCTGATCCTCCACATTTAATTCTCATCAATTACCATCACTTCGCCTTTCATTTACTACGCAGCTCATACCCATATCGTTCGGACCAAACACTATATATACCGATACTGACTTAGGCATCGGAGAGCCTTTACGAGGCGACCCTCGTAAGGCTTCTGAATAAGGTTTCTTTCGTGGTTGTTTGCAGGTTCCAAACTCAGACGGAAGACGCTCCGTAGTCCGGAAGAATCTCGTTACAACATTTGGCGCCATCCGTGGGATCCCGAACGAAATGGACCTCGAATCAACAGCCAGGGGGGAAATCGTTCCCCAATACCGTTGAGAAGCGAATCGAACGAGCCGACTCCCCCGTTTTCCTCATCAGCTGTCGTAAATACCACGGTGTGTCCTCCTCCTTCCGGATCTGGGAAGGATGAGCCTACGAAAGAAGAGATGGAGGAGTTCAATCTCTTTGGTCGATTCATGAAGCTACGAGAGATGGAGAAAAGTCACAAAAGGGTGACGGGAGGAAACAGTGGGGTCGGAAGGACTCTCACATACTCCAGTGAAGAATCTACTCAGGAAGAATCCGCGGAGGAAGTCTACAGAGAGGAAACCCCTCCCGTCCAGTCCCGTAGCACGGAGTCCGGGAGGGAAAGAAGAAAAGAATGTACTCCGGAAAGAAGGAAAGAGCGGACTCCGGAGAGAAGGAGGGAGCGGACCCCTGAGGAGAAGAAGGCGAGCTCCGGAGGAACGGAGAGAGGGGTCGACACACTCCTTGGTATCTCGCAATTTCCGGTCCCCTTTCACCGACGACATTAATGAAGTACCGATTCCTCCTGGCCTTAAAGGGCCCAGAGTTAAGTCTTATGACGGAACGGGAGATCCTGACGACCATGTAGCGAGCTTCCGGTGGGCAGTAAGGATGATACCCATGGATCGGAAGTTGTGGTGTTTATACTTTGCCGGAACGCTGGAAGGATCGGCTCGGTACTGGCTATCCAGCTTGCCGCAAAGAAGTATAGCTAGTTTCGAAGAACTTGTTACACAATTCTGTCACAGTTTTATACAACAGAAGAAGTATCAACAGAAGTCCCAATCCATCATGGCTTGCAGACAACGAGAGGGGGAGTCCAACAGGTCGTACTTCAAAAGATTCAACGAGCAGAGCAGAAAGATGCCCGTTAGAGAAGACTCACTCATAATAGCGGCCTTTACGTATGGTTTGCGAGAAGGAGAGTTGTTCCGGGAGTTGTCGAAAAGAGACTTCAGTAAAGCTGATGATATGATTAATATGGTGAATAAGGTAATCAAACAAGAAGAGGAGAGTGCTGAGAAGCTCCGGTTCGAAGCCCGGGAAAAGAAAGGAGTGGTTGGAGCAACCTCGCACAAAAGTGGGGAGAAAACTAGAGTAGCGTACAAGCACGGAGGCGGAAGGTTTGTTTATAAAGGAAAAGCACAGTAAGGGAAATTCTCGAATGACCGATACACCCCTTACCGACAGGAGGTCTTTCAAGCCCAAGAAACGCGAAGGAGCACACACGGAAGAACGATGAGGAAGCGGTACCCCAGAGATCCCAATGCGTATTGCGATTTCCATAAAATAATGGGGCATACCACGGCCTCATGTGAGAGTTATAAACGAGAAAAAGAGGGTCCAGGAAAGGGAAAGGCGGAGGTGGTAGCTGCAGAACCACTAGGGAAAAATGAACCGGCTGCTTATAATGGCTAAATATTTGCGCTAGAAGAAGACAAGATGTCTGGGAAGTTTGGGGGGAATAGCGAAGCAACTAGCTCCCGAAGCCAAAAAAGGAAAAGTATCATCGTAGAGTTTGGAGGGGGAGATCCCATCCCGGAATGGTATAATGCCACGGAACCTTTAGTAATTTTTGGTGTGATAGCAAAGATGATGGTCCGGCGCATATACGTAGATGGTGGGAGCTCAGCAAACGTTATGTATGATCATTGCTTCAAGAAGTTCCCTGAGGATATCAGAAAACTGATGAAACCCGCAAATGCTCCGGTAGTGGGTTTCTCAGGAAAGTCTGTTTGGCCTAAGGGGAAGATACATCTCCCATTCCGGTTAACCGATTGGGAGGATCGTTGCCACAAAACGATCCTAGCATAGTTCATTATAGTGGAGGCTCCTTCAAGGTACAACGCTATTTTGGGGCGAACTGGAATGTGGCAATTACAGGTCGTCGCTTCTACCATTCATGGACTCCTCAAGTTCCCTTCGGAAAAAGGAGTAGTCACCATACGAAGCATGCATATGCCACCACTGGAATGTCACAGTATTACCCACCAGGACAGTTGGACGGAACACGAGGAAGTCCAGATTATTGTTAACCCGGAATACTCCGAAGTCAAAGTTAAAGTCGGAGGGAACCTCCCGGAAGGTTTGAGGAAGGAACTTGAGGCCTTGTTAAGAAAATACAGACGGGCGTTCGCTTGGGAGCCAAACGATATGACAGGGGTGTCGAGGGAGGTAGCAGAGCATCATTTAAACATCAATCCAGCTTTTGTTCCAGTAAAACAGTCGAAGCGTGGCATGGCAGCCAACAGGAACGAAATCGTGAACCAGGAAGTGGAAGATCTGGTAGCTACGGGTGTTCTACGAAGTGCTCAATATCCGGAGTGGATAGCTAACCGGTGCTGGTTAAGAAGGCAGATGGGTCAATGCGTGTAACATCCCAAAACCCGGCCTAATAGTTTATTGACCTTAAGGTATTTTATTAAATGATTATCTGATTAAGTGCTTAGTAAATTTAATTAGCCTGCTGTCCTTTGCGGTATTTTAACCAAGGGGTTAAAATACCCGACTGGTGATTTATTTGGAGAAAACATGATTTTTATATTTATGGATTCCTTGTTGAATATCGTTTCCGGAAATACTTTCGTTTTTAAAATTGGAGTCCGTTTGCTATTTTAAATAAATTAATTACGAAAGGGACTTTACAGACATATACTGAAAAAGTAATAAGTAATGGAAAAAGGCCAAGTGGGGCCCCCTTTGGCCTTGGCCGGTCGTGGAGAAGGAGAGAGGGATAAACCCTCTCTTTTTCCTTTTACTTCCTATTTTCAAAACACATTATCCACTATTCCATTGAAAGAAAACCCTCTCAACTCCATAGCTTCTTGTTCTTGCTTGTTCTTGCTAAATTGTGGACACCTCCTTCTTGAACCCGAAAATCACACAAAAGTTAGTGTAGAAGAAGCTTAGTGGTAAGTTACATCTTCTCTTTTACTTGTCCTTATTGTTCTTGAGCTTTGTTATGAACTAGGGTTTGTGACCTTTAGTATTTTATGGTTGAATCTTGGAATGGATGTTGTTTTATGTGTTCATACAAGCTTTTACATCATTTGTATGGTAGATTGTTGAAGGAATACAAGATTTGGTGAAAATCACATTCAACCTCCATTAATGGTGGAAGTTGAAGGTGGGTTTTGACAAATCTTGGATTTCTTGAGTTTTGGTTGGATAGAATTGTTTACTAGGTTGTGAAATCAAGTTTGTTAAGTTATGGATGTTAAAAACCTAGTATTAATTAAATGGTGAAGTAATTTAACTAGTGTTTGGATGATTTTTTCAAAATGTTGATCTAGGGATTATACAAGTATGCTACTTGGAATTTTGATAGTGCCAACTTGGTGAAATTGTAAATGATTGTGAATTGCTAGTTGAAAGATTAATTGCTAGTTGATGGAAATGTGGAAGTGTTAGTATCATGTTCGGGTTTTTGGCCCGTTTGGGCCAACTAGTTGTGAATACTTGCTAAATGGTCAAAATGGTCAATTGTATTGGTGAAGGACTTGTGCTAGTTGTAAATGTCATAAAATGTGTATTTTATGAGTCTTATGTAGTTAGTTGTTGAAATTGATGATTTTGACAATTCGGTGGATTATCACTAACTCGGTATGTTGTTGACAGGAACCGGGAAGGATACTCAGTGATACTAGCTCACTGAGTTAAGGAATCGAAGGTTGAAAGGTGAGTGGATTCGACCTACAACTCGGGTTTCGGTTATTTCATTTGGTATTGTCTTGTTGGTGGAAAAAATGCAGGAAATCGCCAGATGAAGAGAGTTCGCGACGCGAACTTAGTTCGCGATCGCGAAGTCGGTCCAGAGAAAATTGTTGTTCGTCGCGAAGTAGTTCACGACTGAGTTCCCGACGCGAACCCTAGTTCGCGATCGCGAACTAGAGTTCGCGATTGGGAACTCAGTTTTGATGTTTTTCGCGGTGTTTTTCGTAGCTAGATGACTTGTTATGTATGCCTAGTGTTAGGGAATACCATACATGACTAGGTGCACCATCGGGATGAGGTCAGTGTCGGATGGATAACGGCTGGGCACAGTGTATCGACTAATAGGGTATCCGACCTTACCTTATATGTTACAGTGTTAAGGGGAGGGAGTTGCCCTGGGTGTTGGATGCAAAACGCTATCGGTTACCGTGGTTGTGGCCGACCATGGTTTAAGGCCCGCAAAGCCGCCGATCCTCTCAAATAAGTGTTTACCCAAACCGGAGATGTTTTATAACTTCCGCGTTTAAGTGACTACCAAACCGGAGATGTTCTTTAACTTCCGTGTTAGAGTGTTTAGTGTAGTCGGTAGGGTTAGGAATTCATTCACTTAGCTTTTGTGCTAATCCCTCCCTTATTGACACATTTCAGGTTGGATGGCTTGAACGGGTCGGGCTTGGACGGGAAGTTTGACCATGCTTAAATTATGTTTTGTAAAATGAGCCGTGTCTAGTAATACCGTCTTTTAAATAACTTTGTTTGTAATATGTTGTGGGACCACGTTTTGTAAACTTAACTAACTAGATGCTTCCGTACTTAAACTAATACTTAATTGCCTTTAAAAAAAAATGCGGTGTTACAATGCGCATGTGCGTCGATTTCAAAGACTTAAACAAGGCGTGTCCGAAAGATAGCTATCCCCTTCCGGAAATCGAACAGAAGATAGAAGCTTTGGGGGGTTCAAGTGGAAGTCCTTCTTAGATGCTTACAAAGGTTACCATCAGGTGAAGATGGCAAAGGCAGACGAGGAGAAAACGGCTTTCTATACAGCAAAAGGAACGTACTGCTACGTCAAAATGCCGTTCGGACTCCGGAATGCCGGAGCAACTTATCAACGCCTAGTCGATAAGGCGTTTGACGGGCAAATTGGTCGAAACCTAGAAGTTTATGTGGATGACATGGTTATCAAAAGCAGGAAGGATGGTGACTTGATAAGAGATGTAGAGGAAACGTTGCTTCAGCTTTTAAAAATCAATATGAAGTTGAACCCGAAGAAGTGTTCCTTCGGGGTAAGCGAAGGAAGGTTCCTGGGGCATATAATCACGCCCTCCGGGATACAAGAACACCCGGATAAAGTAGAAGGTCTGTTCAGAATGAACACTCCTCGAACGGTGAAAGAGGTACAAAGTCTCAATGGGAAGCTGACAGCTTTGGGTCGTTTCCTGGCCAAATCAGCGGAAAAGTCACTCCCGTTCTTTAAGGCACTCCACGGGTGTACAAAGAAGGGAAACGTCGAGTGGACCCCAGAGGCCGAAAAAGCGTTCGTCGAGCTAAAACAGCACTTAAAAACACTCCCTACTATGGCAAGTCCAGTTGCAGGAGAGCCTTTAGTTATGTACTTATCCACAAATACAGAAGCAATAAGCTCCGTCCTCATCGCAGAAAGAGAGAAGAAGCAGGTCCCGGTGTACTTCATTAGTAGGGCACTTCAAGGGGCAGAGCTTAACTACGCCACAATTGAAAAACTCGTATTAGCACTGATATACTCTGTAAGGCGGTTGAAGAGATACTTTCAGGCACATAGTTTCACGGTCCTAACGAACCAACCCGTCAAAAACATCTTGCTCCTACCAGAAAGGTCTGGAAGAATGACGAGGTGGGCGATAGAGTTAGGAGAGTACGACATAGCTTTCAAACCCAGGCCAAGTATCAAAGGCCAGGCGTTGGCTGATTTCTTAGTGGAAATGCCGGATGAAGAAACCGCCTTTAACATAGAGGAAAATGGTGCGAAAAGGAAGGAAGGTGACCATATCCCGGAGAATCCATGCTGGAAGATGCATACTGACAGAGCAGCCGGTGTAGATGGATGCGGAGCATGAATTGTTATTGCAGGTCCAAACGAATAAAAAATAACGTATGCTCTTCGTTTTGATTTCAAATGCTCGAATAACGAGTCGGAATACGAAGCCTTGTTGGCGGGCCTCGACCTGGCAAGAACTATGAAGATAAGAAACATCGAAGTCTTTACTGATTCTATGTTGGTGGTAAACCAAATTAAAGGAACGTACGAAGCAAAAGAAATACACATGAAGAAATATTTAGCAAAAGCCCAGGAGGCGATAGCCCAGTTCGAAGGTTTTGAAATTCACCAGGTCCCGAGAACCCGAAACAAAGAAGCTGATGCTCTGAGAAAGATGGCATCCATGTTGTATTGCCATCTAACCAAAGAAGTTTTGGTTGAAGTATTGCCAAAACGAAGTATAGCAGAAGAAGATGAGGCAATGGAGATCGAAGCGGAAACCGGGTGTTGGACGATACCTATCCTAAGGTACATGCAGGATCAAGTACTTCCAGGCAATACCGGTGAAGCAAGAAAAATCCGAGTAAACGCAGGGAAATATATGATGAATGAGGGAAGGTTATATCGAAGAGGTTTCACGACGCCATAGTTAAAATGCTTAGGAGCAGAAGAAAGTAGGAAGGCGATGGCGGAAGTACATGAAGGAATCTGCAGCTCACACTCCGGAGCGAGGGTTCTAACCCAAAAATTGCTCCGGGCAGGGTACTTCTGACCTCATATGTCTAGAGATACAGAAGAATACATTAAGAAATGCCCAAGTTGCCAAGCATACTCGAATGTACCTGCAACACCTCCGGTTAGTTTAACAAGCATACATAGCCCGTGGCCGTTCTATCAATGGGTAATTGACATCGTGGGTCCTTTTCCCAAATCCCCATGAGGTCTACAATTCTTGGTAGTGCATCTCAGGTTCGAACACAATGAAGTTCGTTTGGAAGCAAATCATTTGTCGATTCGGTCTACCTCACATAATAATAAGCGATAATGGGAAGCAATTTGCTAGTAATCCCTTTCGAGGATGGTGCGAGAAGTCGGGTATTCGTCAGAACTTCACCTCCATTGCACACCCTCAAGCAAATGGGCAGACGGAGGTCACTAATAGAACGATCGTTAAGGGAATCAAGACTCGCTTGGGGAGATTGGGGAAAGGGTGGACGGATGAATTGCAAAGTGTTATATGGGCATATCGCACAACAGTACGAAGCCCCACCAAGGAAACGCCCTTCAGTTTGGTGTACGGAAAGGAAGCAGTCATACCGTTAGAAGTAGCCATACCATCTCCACGAGTGGAGAACTTCCGTTTAAAAGGTAACGAAGAAGCATTAAGATATAACCTAGATTTAGTGGATGAGAGAAGGGAAAATTCGAGGCTTCGACAAGCGGCATACATGTCTCTGGCAGAAGCTTATTACAACCGGAAGGTTCGAGGCACAGCTTGTAAGGTGGGAGACCTTGTCCTTCGGAAGAATGAGGCGAGTTTACAAGTCAAGCCAGGGAAGCTTTGTCCGAATTGGGAAGGCCCATACAGGATAAGAGAAGCAAGACGAAACGGTTCCTATGTCATTGAGACTATCGCAGGATCCTTGATTCCTCGAACATGGAACATGAGAAATCTGAGGAAGTTCCATTTCTAGTCAAACTGTTCGGAAGCGTTTTTTTATTTTTCTTTCCATTTTTATGTCGTTAAGAAGAATATCGTTAGGCAATCTTACGGAACGATCCGTAGGTTTTTTGTAAAATGCCTCGATAATATTAATAGTAAAACCTTTCGAGAAAGGTTCTTTATTTATCTCAACATTCGAACAAAATAATTACGACGACGATAAATGATAACACGACACTCATAGCTATGAGTAGGTTTCCTACTTTCTGAGAAGAAAGCATTAAACCTACCTACGGACGAAAACCGGATGCGTAAATACGAAACGAATGCATTACGAATACGAAACGATTACTTAGACCAAAAATAACAGGGGATGCTCTGTTTAGGGAAACATAAGTAAATTACGAATAACCAGGGAAGAAATAACATTCCATTACAAATAGCAATCTATTACAAAATCATCAAACACCGTACAAAAAAAGAGAGAGCTAGGCCTTAACGGGCAATCAAAATAACCAAACAATGAAAAGCTTGTTCAAAATCAAGTTGCGGTCTCCGGGTTGGTGCTTTCACCAATGTCTTCAGGAGCAGGAGGGAGCCTGTTAACGTTCTCTTTCTGCTCAGCCAAACTAATAGCCCCGGCCACGAAGGAATTCACAAGCTCATAGTTTGGAGTTACCAGATCGCTAAAGAGGTTCATAATGTTGTTCTCAGCCTCTGGATGCTCATGAACAAGACGGTTAGATCCAAGCAAACTCGCATACTCCTTGTGAGTATCTACACACCCCTGATATCGGCCAAGCCCAAGGCTTTCCTCCTGCAAACTGGCGTTCCGGTTCACAAATTCCGGAGAAGTAACGAGCATTTGAGCAACATAAGGAATCCCCTTCCGTAATAACCACTCAAGGTCGAGGCGACCCACATAGGCCACGCTTTTCTGCGCCTCCACTTCTCCTCTTAAACAGTTGTTTTCAGCCGTGGTTTCCGCCAGATGCTGTTTAATTTTCGTGAATTGTAAGTCCTTCTCAACAGCTGAAGCCTCTAACTCGGAAATACGGGCGGAGGAGGAATGGTTCTGACTTTCCAGCTCCTGGTGCAACCTCTTCTATTCCTCTAATTCAAAGGATAGCTCCACAATTTCTTTCTTCAGCTCAGCATTCTCGTTGCTAACAGAAACGAACGAATCAGGTAGTTTTTTCTTCTCCTCGGACTCCGTCTCATATAGAGATTTGCACCTCTCCGTCAGTTGGGTGGCTTGGGCAAGTGCGGCATCACGTTCTGACAAGTTCTGTTTGTGCAATGTTGATCGAGCCTGCAACTCCGATAAAACCTCCATGGTGCTTAGTAGGCTCGTTTTAACCCTCAGGAAGGCTTCTTCGCTGGTAAGTTTACCCAAAAAATTGACATCCACCGATAGTAGATTTTCTATCTTGACATTCACCACCATAGTCACTATCAGTGTAGGCTATGAGTTTAAATGGTGAGGCATGTGGATACCAAAGACCAAGAGAATGTTTTCCCTTTAAATATCTTAATATTCTTTTGACAGCCTGCAAGTGTAGCTCCTTAGGTCTTGCTTGATACCTGGCACATACACAAACACTATACATAATGTCAGGTCTGGATGCAGTTAAATACAGTAAAGAGCCTATCATTGATCTGTAAAGATGTTCATCTACATCCTCCCCCTCAACATCAGGATGTAGGTGTTTGTGAGTTTCCATTGGTGTGCTTGCACTTTTGCAGTCTTTCATGGCAAATTTCTCCAATATGTCTCTGACATATTTTGATTGGTTAATCAAAATACCATTAGATCTTTGATTTATTTGGAGTCCAAGAAAGAAGTTCATTGGACCCATAGAGCTCATCTTGAATTTGATATGCATTAATTTTTCAAACTCTTTGCACAGTTGATCATTTGTTGAACCAAAAATGATATCATCTACATAGATCTGGACCAGTAGTATATCATCTTTGACTTTTCTTGTGAGCAAGGTTTTGTCAATTGCACCTCTTTTAAAATTGTTCTTCAGTAAATATGATGATAATGTGTCATACCAAGCTCTTGGTGCCTGACGACGGCCATATAGAGCTTTGTCTAGCTTGTACACATAGTCATCATGTTCTGGATCTTCAAATCCTGGAGGTTAACACACATACACTTCTTCTTCAATTTTCCCATAAAGGAAAGCACTTTTCATATCCAAGGAAGAAACATAAGTAAATTATGAATAACCAAGGAAGAAATAACATTCCATTACAAATAGCGATCTATTACAAAATCATCAAACAAAAAAGAGAGAGCTAGGCCTTAACGGGCAATCAAAATAACCAAACAATGAAAAGCTTGTTCAAAATCAAGTTGCGCTCTCCGGGTTGGTGCTTTCACCAATGTCTTAAGGAGCAGGAGGGAGCCTGTTAACGTTCTCTTTCTGCTCAGCCAAACTAATAGCCCCGACCACGAAGGAATTCACAAGCTCATAGTTTGGAGTTACCAGATCGCTAAAGAGGTTCATAATGTTGTTCTCAGCCTCTGGATGCTCATGACAAGACGGTTAGATCCAAGCAAACTCGCATACTCCTTGTGAGTATCTACACACCCCTGATATCGGCCAAGCCGAAGGCTTTCCTCCTGCAAACTGGCGTTCCGGTTCACAAATTCCGGAGAAGTAAGGAGCATTTGAGCAACATAAGGAATCCCCTTCCGTAATAACCACTCAAGGTCGAGGCGACCCACATAGGCCACGCTTTTCTGCGCCTCCACTTCTCCTCTTAAATGGTTGTTTTCAGCCGTGGTTTCTGCCAGATGCTGTTCAATTTTCGTGAATTGTAAGTCCTTCTCAACAGCTGAAGCCTCTAACTCGGCAATACGGGCGGAGGAGGAATGGTTCTGACTTTCCAGCTCCTGGTGCAACCTCTTCTGTTCCTCTAATTCAAAGGATAGCTCCACAATTTCTTTCTCCAGCTCAGCATTCTCGTTGCTAACAGAAACGAACGAATCAGATAGTTTTTTCTTCTCTTCGGACTCCGTCTCATATAGAGATTTGCACCTCTCCGTCAGTTGGGTGGCTTGGGCAAGTGCGGCATCACGTTCTGACAAGTTCTGTTTGTGAAATGTTGATCGAGCCTGCAACTCCGATAAAACCTCCATGGTGCTTAGCATGCTCGTTTTAACCCTCAGGAAGGCTTCTTCGCTGGTAAGTTTACCCAAAAAATTGACATCCACCAGTTGTAGATTTTCTATCTTGACATTCACCACCATAGTCACTATCAGTGTAGGCTATGAGTTCAAATGGTGAGGCATGTGGATACCAAAGACCAAGAGAAGGTTTTCCCTTTAAATATCTTAATATTCTTTTGACAGCCTGCAAGTATAGCTCCTTAGGTCTTGCTTGATACCTGGCACATACACAAACACTATACATAATGTCAGGTCTGGATGCAGTTATATACATTAAAGAGCCTATCATTGATCTGTAAAGATGTTCATCTACATCCTCCCCCTCAACATCAGGATGTAGGTGTTTGTGAGTTTCCATTAGTGTGCTTGCACTTTTGCAGTCTTTCATTGCAAATTTTTCCAATATGTCTCTGACATATTTTGATTGGTTAATCAAAATACCATCAGATCTTTGATTTATTTGGAGTCCAAGAAAGAAGTTCATTGGACCCATAGAGCTCATCTTGAATTTGATATGCATTAATTCTTCAAACTCTTTGCACAGTTGATCATTTGTTGAACCAAAAATGATATCATCTACATAGATCTGGACCAGTAGTATATCATCTTTGACTTTTCTTGTGAGCAAGGTTTTGTTAATTGCACCTCTTTTAAAATTGTTCTTCAGTAAATATGATGATAATGTGTCATACCAAGCTCTTGGTGCCTGATGACGGCCATATAGAGCTTTGTCTAGCTTGTACACATAGTCATCATGTTCTGGATCTTCAAATCCTGGATGTTGACACACATACACTTCTTCTTCAATTTTCCCATAAAGGAAAGCACTTTTCACATCCAAGGAAGAAACATAAGTAAATTACGAATAACCAAGGAAGAAATAACATTCCATTACAAATAGCGATCTATTACAAAATCATCAAACATCGTACAAAAAAAGAGAGAGCTAGGCCTTAACAGGCAATCAAAATAACCGAACAATGAAAAGCTTGTTCAAAATCAAGCTGCGGTCTCCGGGTTGGTGCTTTCACCAATGTCTTCAGGAGCAGGAGGGAGCCTGTTAACGTTCTCTTTCTGCTCAGCCAAACTAATAGCCCCGGCCACGAAGGAATTCACAAGCTCATAGTTTGGAGTTACCAGATCGCTAAAGAGGTTCATAATGTTGTTCTCAGCCTCTGGATGCTCATGAACAAGACGGTTAGATCCAAGCAAACTCGCATACTCCTTGTGAGTATCTACACACCCCTGATATCGGCCAAGCCCAAGGCTTTCCTCCTGCAAACTGGCGTTCCGGTTCACAAATTCCGGAGAAGTAAGGAGCATTTGAGCAACATAAGGAATCCCCTTCCGTAATAACCACTCAAGGTCGAGGCGACCCACATAGGCCACGCTTTTCTGCGCCTCCACTTCTCCTCTTAAACGGTTGTTTTCAGCCGTGGTTTCCGCCAGACGCTGTTCAATTTTCGTGAATTGTAAGTCCTTCTCAATAGCTGAAGCCTCTAACTCGGCAATATGGGTGGAGGAGGAATGGTTCTGACTTTCCAGCTCCTGGTGCAACCTCTTCTGTTCCTCTAATTCAAAGGATAGCTCCACAATTTCTTTCTTCAGCTCAGCATTCTCGTTGCTAACAGAAACGAACGAATCAGATAGTTTTTTCTTCTCCTCGGACTCCGTCTCATATAGAGATTTGCACCTCTCCGTCAGTTGGGTGGCTTGGGCAAGTGCGGCATCACGTTCTGACAAGTTTTGTTTGTGCAATGTTGATCGAGCCTGCAACTCCGATAAAACCTCCATGGTGCTTAGCAGGTTCGTTTTAACCCTCAGGAAGGCTTCTTTGCTGGTAAGTTTACCCAAATCCAGCAAGGAAGGAGTCTGGGCAGGAGTACTTGATAGGGTTGCAATTGGAGGTACGGTGACAACAGGTGAAGCTTGCGAAGGACCTGCAGAGGTAGCAAGAACCTCAGTAAATGAAGAAGCTTTTGTAATGTCAGGGCGAGTGATGCGAGCAAACCCTGTCCATACAACGGCAAAAGGGTTAATATATAGAAAAAAAGGGAGGAAGCGAATCTTGCACACATAGAATAGGCGGGCAGTGAAGATTGGCTCTTCGCAGATAAAGAAGGAGAGCTGTGGGTCATTGACGATGACCTACCACCAGTACGAAGCATTCTGCTACCAAACATTGCTACAGCAGAGGTGCTAGACGGAACAGGGGGAAACTTCCAAGTAGTGGCAGGTCCAGGTTGAGAGATCGGAATAGATACGCTGGTAGTAACAACAGTGGGGATGATTAAAGATGCAGGAGTAAAAGACACCACCAGAGAAGACTCTGGGGCCGTGGAAATAGGAGCAGAAACGTCAGAAACAATCACGTCGTCTGATAGATCTGCGCACAAGCATATATAGAAAAGGTAAGCAACTAAACGGTAGAAAATACGAGTAAGGTCTTGATTATCATACCTTCAAGGAAAACCCTCCGTCGCTTAGGAGGAGATGGTTGAGCTCCTTCACGGCCTTTCCGTATTCGACTGGTCCGGTCTCGAGAAGAGATGTTTTTCATAGTTCGAGTTTTTGGTAGTCTTTGTAACTCCGTCTGCGAGTCATGTATCATAGTATCCTCAACTTCGAATTATGCCCCTGTAGTGGGATCAACGTCGACACCTTGAACAACAACAAGGTCTCCGGTGGACATGGGTTCGGACCTCTCAGGTTCGGGAGTCGCTTCGGAACTTTCCTCCTTATTAAGAGGCGGAGAGAAGGGCACAATAGGACCATCAACAACAGTGACCGAACCTTCTGGCAACTTGCTCTTATCCATCTTCAGACGCCTCAGCAGGGACACATCTTGGTCATTGATGCGCCAGAAAGGGCGCACATTTCGACTGAGATACAGCGGGCTTAGATCAGCCATACCAAGAAAGACCTCATCCGGATCCTCCCATTCCAACTTGGTAGCAGAAAGATTGCTCACATACTCAGTTTCCTTCATAGAAAGCTCGAGAAGAGGGTCGGGCGGCCGACCAGTAACCGTTCCCCAAGGAAGAGCAACGTTGTTGAAAGCTGACCGATGAACGTAGAAGAAACTGAACTTCCAATCGTGAATTGAGTCTTTTAGACCCAAGACGCACTCCACATGCCCTTGACGATGTGCAAAGCCAGCCCAATCACCACGTCCGACAACAATATAGAAATAACGAAACAGCTTGATTGATATGGGGATCCCAAGAGAACGACATAGCATGATAAAGCCAATGACTTTGCGAAGAGCATTGGGGGCAAGCTGAGAAATGTGGAGACCAAAATATTGAAGAATATCCAAAATGAAGGAATCAACAGGGAAACGAAGCCCACCCTGCAGGAATTGAAGATACACGGGTTCAAAACCTTCCGGAGCAGACCTAATGGTACCCGTGTCACCCGGAAGGCGGAGTTCAAATCGAGGATCAACATGGTAGTCGGAAATAATCTTCGACAAATCATCCTCCTTAAGGGTACCAAAAGTATTTATATCCGTCCGTTTGGCTCGAGATGTTTTGTCGGTTTTGTCTTTGGTACTTTTGTCTTTCCTCATAGTGACGGAAATCCAATATCAAAAGGGGGAGAGAAGGGGTGTTGAATGGATGAGGAAGTGAAAGAAAAGCGCAAAGGGGAATAACGAAAAATAAGGAGAGCACAGATCGATATTTATAGGGAAGGAAGGTCAAGCGGTGTTGAAGGTTACTTGTGGTTTTCCCCTTTTAAACGGTCGAATCCCGGAAAAACCGTAACGGTAACATAATTCTCTCAACGGTAATATTTTAAGAAAGAACGGCAACCAGAGTAAATAGTTAAAACAAATCACTTACGCGTAAATTTACTTTTAACTAAAGGGACTTGATCGCGTATCATGCCTCTCCTGCCAACGAAACCGAACCTCCGAAGCATGCATGCATGGCTCGAAAGCATGCAAAACCATAGGACGCGGGACATCCACAAAAGGACAACGGAAGAAGTAAACTAGTGAGTCCCGAGGATTGGCTTGCGTATGCGGGATTTAAGGAAGGGTGCACGCGCATTAAATGCAGGAGGCGTCGGAATCTTTCCTAGACGAAGCATCATCTCACGCTCTGATGGATAAACAGATCCGCCTTTAAGCTTTTATCCGGAGGACCGAAGGATGCCTCATGCGAAGGAGGGAAACCCTTTTTCTCCCGCTCACTAATTTCCGCTATAAAGAGGCGTCTTCATTGATGAACAAGGTACACTAAGACTCTGATCCTCCACATTTAATTCTCATCAATTACCATCACTTCGCCTTTCATTTACTACGCAGTTCATACCCATATTGTTCGGACCAAACACTATATATACCGATACTGACTTAGGCATCGGAGAGCCTTTACGAGGCGACCCTCGTAAGGCTTCTAAATAGGGTTTCTTTCGTGGTTGTTTGCAGGTTCCAAACTCATACAGAAGACGCTCCGTAGGTTGTATATGAACGTATATATCTTCATACATCTTTTAGACTCGATCTAATTATAGTTCTTCAAATACTACAATTCAACTAATTTTGGACTCTAATTATGAATCTTCAAATCGTGCTAATTTCTTCTGAAATGGATGTCCATTGACATACTTAGACCGATGTCAACATCACTTCAGTTGGCATGCATCACACAATTATCTTTCAGTAAACCACCTTTCTACGTACCCACTCAAAATGCCTAGAAAACGAATATTATAAGCGGTTTTCAATGACATGTGGGAGCAATTATTAGAAATCCTCATATCAAACCCCCTTAACTCGTGGGTTTATCTTCTGCTCAAACAAGCAACCTGGCACCGCCAATGGGGTGTGCATCATACGCATCACTCATCGTAGGTACGACGTTCTAACTTGCACTCGGTGAAGAGTCATAAATACATCTCCATTGAATTTAGAGTTGTTTGGTTTAGGACCGGGAACACAAGAGCATGAAGACGAAGAAGCTGACAATTATGAAACCGAACACGACGAGGAAAATTGGAAGTAGTCTAGTTTTTTTTTTTAATTATTTGCATGTTTTTTAATAATTGTGTTGTTTTTTTAATTGTATTTTTTTATTATTGTAATGTTTTTTTATTAATATAATGGTTTTATATTAATTAAACTAATTAGTTAATAGTATGTTTTAAACAAATAAAGTAAAATAATTGGTGGGGCGCAAATAACTGAAGAGAAAATGTATTGTTGATATAAGTGTGTTACTTGAATATCAGTTTGACTGTTAGCTAACGTGACATTGATGTAACAAAATCTAAAGTGTTAGTTGGTTTCACAGTTGTCACCAGTCTTATAAAACTTTGAACATTTATAAACTTGGCTTTAGCCACAAAAAAACCTATATCCACAACAATTATACATTTATACTTAATCCGGCCAAATGTGGGATCAAATCATCCAAACGAACACTCTAGAGTAGAGAAATTATTTTTTTAAAGATATCTAGTAGAAATGTGTGGTGGAAAAAAAATATATGATGTCATTGTTAAAAATAAACTACGTGATATAACAAATATATAGATATGTTAAAGAGATAAAATAACATCAAACTTGTATAATATATAAAACATCTAAAGGTATAATTCTATAAAAAAAACTGATTTTTATGAAAGTTAAGAGATTCTTTTCTTTTCTTTTTTTAAATTTCCAAATATAAAAATTCATTGACGTAACTTTTACGTAACAAAATGCAAGTATAACAATATCAGTTTATAATTTTCACATAACTATCTAATTTATACATAACTAAATGTATAATAATTTCTGTTTTTAATCATTTTAAAGCAATATCCTATAACTATAGCAGTTGTCTTTAGTTCAACTGATGTCTAACATTTTTTAAACCTTACTAAGTTACTGATTGTGTATTCAGAACTCAATATTAACATGATTAATTAATGACTTAATGTATATGTTTTTGTTGGGCTATTTTGAGTGGGTCAAGTATTTTACTACATTGGGCTTGTGCTCGTCATCAATATGTACTCCCATGGGCTAATGAACCCAATTACCGTTTCGGACTTGGATACAGTCTGTAAAAATATTAGTTCAATTCTTAAAATGCAATCTATAAAACTTAAGAATGAATATGAATATGTGTTAGAACTATATTAGTAATGGATAACCAAAATTAAATTTAATTAACTAATGGGCAAGGGAAAAAAAAAAAGGTGACTAAGGGATAATGAACCTTTATATGCTTGATACATGATGGTTATCCACTATCCACAACCATAGACGGATAAATCCATTCGGGACCCGAGACGCCTCGGGTCTGTTTTAGCCTTTTGATTTGCATATATATCATGTGACATTGATTTCATATATACGAAGTATTAAAGAAGTCACAAAACAGTTAAAAGCTAGAAAAAATGGTTTTTCTTTTGTGTTTTCTTGTGAGTTTTTTTTTTTTTTTAAGTCTAAAAATAGTATTTTTATTACATGGCCCTCCTCAATCATGAATCAACACATGCAAGAGATGCAATGGGCTTTTTATCAGGGTCTTATAAGTCGTGTTTTTCTCCTGATCCTATAAAACCGATGAGAAAAGAAAGGGGTGATAACTAATTCATAATTCATTTAAGAGTTTTGTTAACATGAATTTTAAAATTGTAAATTAATTTATGGAGGGATAAATTCTAAAATTCAAAAGTTGGTTATATAATGATTTATAAAATTCTGATACATATCTTAATATTTCAATTGTTATATTTTTTATTTTTTTTTATGGGTATTGAAATTCAATTTCCATTAACTTGCTATTATTAGATAAAAATAATTTTTAAAGAAAATGATAACAATTGAATTTCAATTTAGATAAATAGTTTTTAGATATATTAATATCACGTAAATAGAAAATACCAAAGTCTTCATCTATAAATTTATGAAAGGAACAGTGTCGGTGAAACAAAAGGCAGATCCAGTGAAATTGCCGATTCTTTCACTGGTCCATCATTTTCTCAACAAAATTTAACCCACAAAAGGTTTGTTTCCTTTTATATTCATTTATTTTAAGCTTATTAAATTAGTTATGAAATTAAGAGAAATTTTGGATTTTACATGTGAAGTCAAATACTTACCTTGCTGTCAGCAAGTCAAGAATCATCCCACATTTTGTGTGAATTCAGTTGTAACCCTAGAAAACCACGCCCCCATCCTTATCAATAATTCTCTTTTTCATGCATATAAATACCTTCACTTGTTCTCATAAATCACTGTCATTTTCTCCAATTTTTCATCTTTTTTACAAAATGGGCAAACCCAATTTTGTAATTTTACTCCTTATTTTTGCAATATGCATTCTTCTTCCACATTTTAATGGAGGATTGAGTACGGCTACAACTACATGCACCCAAGATGGATCAGAGCATTGGGGTTATGTTGAAGTCAGACCCAGTAAGATTTCTGACAATCTTTTTCTAAAAACAATTAATTTTATATTTGTATATAAGAAAAATGAAAGATTACCCCTTTTCAAGATTGAATTTTTATTTTTGGGATTCTTGAAGTTGAAATTCTTGTGTGGAAACAGGAGCCCACATGTTTTGGTGGTACTATAAAAGTCCTTACAGAACTGAAGATCCAAATAAGCCATGGCCAATTATTCTTTGGTTACAAGGTGGACCAGTAAGTCCTTTTATAAATATATACTTATATTATATATACAATGATTAATTTATTTTTATTTTTTATTATTTTTTTTGCAATGAAATGCAGGGTGCTTCAGGGGTTGGAATAGGAAATTTTGCAGAAGTAGGACCATTAGACACTTTCTTGAATCAAAGAAACTCTACATGGCTCAGAAAAGGAGATCTTTTATTTGTGGTATGGATTTTACATTTAAAAGTTTCATAATTTCATCAGTGGATTACATAAATAGAATAGCTTTCAACTTTTTCTTGATTTTAATTATGTTCTCTTTAATAAATTTTCTGGGAAATTAGGATAATCCAGTTGGGACTGGATACAGTTTTGTGGAAGATAAAGAATTATTGGTGAAAACTGATGAAGAAGCTGCAAGGGATTTAACTACATTATTAATTAAAATATTTAATAGAAATGAGACCCTACAAAAAAGCCCTCTTTATATTGTAGCAGAATCTTATGGAGGAAAATATGCAGTCACTCTTGGATTAACAGCTCTAAAAGCCATAAAAGCTGGAAGATTGAAGCTCATTCTTGGAGGTATATATACTTTTATGAATCTTGAAAATCGTAAAATATCATTAAAGCTAAAAAACATCAAATTTACTGAAAAAGTTTGAATCTTTTTATGTGGGTATGTAGGAATTGCATTGGGAAATAGTTGGATGTCACCAATTGATTTTGTGGTGAGTTATTTAGTTAGTTTTTTTTCTTTTGCATTTAAAAATGCTGTTTTTGTGCACTGATTTTCTTGAAATTAAACTTTTGAATTGAAATTGTCAGGCTTCATGGGGTCCTCTACTTAAAGATGTTTCAAGAATTGACAACAGTGGCCTGCAAAAATCAAACATGTACATTTCTGATTCATCAACTGTGTGAATCTTGGTGTTGTGTGTTTTTTCATTTCACTATTGTACTATTTTTTTATCTAACAAAACCATTTCAGGAAACAGTTTAGTTGAGAAAATAAAACAACAAATGGCAAATGGACAAATGAAAGAGTCTACTCAAACATGGGGTGATCTTGAAGAAGTGATCATGGAAACCAGTAACTCTGTTGTATGTTCATTTTGTTATTATTATTTTTTTCTAATTATTTTTTTACAAAATGTAAACAGTTTTATTTTAATCATAGGATTTCTACAACTTTTTGTCGGATTCTGGGAATGGTGAAGGATCTATAATGGCAACAACGAAATTAACAAGAAAAACCATAATGAATGTATTCTCAAGAAATCTTGATTCTTTAAGGGTTGTTACTACAGGTGGAGATGGTGATTTAGACACTTTAATGAATGGATTCATTAAAAAGAAATTAAAAATTATCCCAAAAGATGTGAAGTAAGTCTTCACTTCACCCATTTTTCTTATTCTTAAAAATAAAATAGTAAATAAATAAATAATTGGTACGAGAATTTTGTTTTTCACAGATGGGGAGGACAATCAGATCTTGTTTTCGAATACTTATCGGGCGATTTCATGATCCCGAGAATTAACGAGGTGAGTTTATAAAGGTTAATGGCACGATTATAAATTTGTAATAAGGTTTAAACTTTTAATATTGTTTTCTTTTATTGTTTATAGGTTGATAAACTATTAAATGCTGGAGTTAATGTGACCGTATATAATGGTCAAGTAAGATTTTTCAATATTTGATATTTTTTTAAATGCTTTAAAGTTGTACATGAAAGTGATACTTGGTAGCAATGGTGGTTGTGTTGTACAACCATTAATGCATATAAGACCATCTCTAAGGTATGCAACAAAAACACGATTTTTTTTTAATTAATTTTGGTTGGTTGGTTTGTAGCTTGATCTTATATGTGCAACAAAAGGAGCTGAAGCATGGGTTGATAAGCTCAAGTAAAAAATTCACCTTTTTATTTTATTATATTACCCCAAAAAAATATATATTAATTTACTATATTGCCCTTATGTGATGTTTTTTTTATTTTTGGAAACAGGTGGCAAGGGCTAAAGACATTCTTGGACATGGATAGAACACCAATGTATTGTGGAGATGATAAAAAAACGAGAGGCTTTTTTAAATCCTATAAAAACTTTCATTTTTATTGGATTCTTGAAGCTGGCCATTTTGTAAGTTGTACATTTTTACAAAGTTTGTAGCATATTTTTAAGTCACGTTTATTAAGTTTTGTGGATTTTTGTGACTTTTAGGTACCAGTTGATCAACCTTGTGTTTCATTGGATATGGTGGGTAACATCACTCGATCCCCAAATACGACCTAATTTGACAGCGGAAAAATGAAGAAATCAATAAAGATGAGGACGAAATGGAGATAGACGCAAGTCGAGTAATTAACTATTTAAATTGTTTTATTTGTAATTTGGAAAAGCGTATTGAATTTACAAAACTTTATAGTTTTTATTTGAAAATATGGTTAACTCTTTAAATTTGTGATTTATAGTAGTATTAAACTTTAGTAATTGGAGAATGGGAAACCATACCTACCGGTCCCATCTTTGGCGCCATCACTTATTTAACAATATCAATAGAAAAGGTAAAACGTACACATTACTCCAACCCACTATGTACATAAATTAGGGTTAGATAATGTATCTTTAATTCAGATAGTAAAATATCCGGTTAGCCAAATTCATAATATTACTATTATACATTTTGGTCTATTTTTAAAGTATTAAATATAAACTATGATTTAATAAAAAATAATTGGGGGAAAAGAAAAACATTGATGAGTAATCACTCCGGTAGTTGGAAGTTTGAAGGAATACGAACGAGAAAATCAGAATGAGTAATGGTATTTAGACCTACCATTTAGACCTACTCATAGGCCTACTCATTAGATGAAGACACGTGTCAAAATCAATGGATAATATTAGGAGAGAGAATTAGTGGAATATACATATCATCTTATCAAGTGGGTAGGCCTATGAGTAGATCTAAATGGTAGAAATAAGTATCATTTCTCAATCAGAATACTGATTCAAATATACATAAAAGTACAATACCAGAATGCACAATAGTTTGACTGTCACTGTCCATCCATCTGGCACGTGACTTGCATGTTTATGGACAAAAATGCGTGAAGATGTGCGATTAGATCCACCGACAACCCTCAACATTTTTTTAATAATCTATTCATATTCTGCTAACAATCAAGTAATTTATTTGATGTAAAAGGAATTAGTCACATTTTGTTTATTTCATAAGTTTTTTAATTTTGGTATTCTTATTTAACAGCTATCTTAAAACTCTATACTATGTATTAAAAAAATCGTAATTATTTTGAGGAAGGAATCGAACCCATGACATTTATTAGATGATTGTTAGTTAAACACAACATTAATATAAATTCCAAGTGTTTAACATACTATAAGAAAACTGTTTTATTTCCACTCAAAAAGGTTATGGTAATGAGTAAACAAAATGTACATTTTGAACATATAAACATATCTTAAAAATCACAATAAAGCAAACCCTTAAAAGGGAAGCTTTTATAATAATAATAATAATACACACTTAACATATAATTAATTACATCACATGCCTGCTGCTCCTATTTTTTCCAACACTTCCAATCTGTTTTTCCTTTTCCATCCTTGCATTGTAGCCACAAGGTTTATTAGCCCTGCTATTTGGCTTTTTGTGTATTCCTAAATCATCATCATCATAAAAAATACATTTTTAAAAAATTATGAATTCGATTATATTAATTAAAAAATGGATGAAATAGTTACCGGGTGAGCGCGTGCCCAATGCACATATTCAGTTTCTGGAAGATAATATGCCTGTAACAGCAAAATGTAAATTATTATTTCATTAAGGTAAAGTTTTTTTTAACTAATTAATATTTCGGTTACCTTGATAAAAGTTTCGACAGTTTGTAATTTCGGTTTAACATTAACAGTGACAAAATGCTGAAGGCCATTGATTAAAACCTGAAATAATAATAAAATAAAATAAAAACATTATTAAAATTTTAAGAAATTATACAAGATTAATTGACAAAATTATACCTGAAGATCTAATAACATTAGGGCTCGACCTTCATCAGAACATCGTCTCACTCTTGAAAGTCCTTCAACCAGAATTTCAGATATATTTTCAAGTCCATATTCTATTAGGAGATCTTGAACCTGTTTTTAAAATAAAAAATAAAAAATATTTTTTTTTAATTATATGTTTATTGTTTAATACTTAATAATCATTAAAATCTTAGTTTACCTCTGTTCGAATACCTCCATGAGCTAATCTTGTTTTGTAGTGCTTAAATTCTCCCAATAATAGGTCAACATACCTATTAATCACAATAAATAATTAATTTATAATTAAAACCCATAAATATTAATCACAACATACCCATTATGTTCCATTCCAAGTTCTTTAACTTCCCATTTAGCATTGGCGACTCGATCAGCATACCTGTAATTAAAATTAAATTAAGGTTAAACACGTGATTAAGTTGGTCCTATAAGCATTTAAAAGCTAAACAGTTGATTTACAAAGAAATAAAAAATTTGTATATAAAGAAAATGAACAGAACATGTTTTACCCACTAATATGAAGAAGTAACTTTGCAGTCGTTCTATGTATTTGTTCTGTGAGTTCTGGCACCGAATCCACCTGTTATTTTATTTTTTTGACAATTAAAAAAAAATATATTATTATACATTTTAAATCTAACAAAAACTAATAAAATTAATAATTACTGCAAAAAAATATACCAAATGCAAATAAAATTCTTCAACAACTGTTGCATTATTTGTTAAAAGTATTGATTGAAGATGAGCTTTAGATTTATACAACAATCGAGCAACAAGAGATACAGTATCAGCACCTGCACATCTTTCCTGCAGATCATTAAAAATTAAATTAAATTATATTATATTAATAAATATCAAGCAATAAACACTAAAAATGAGAGAAATTACCTTCAGCCCAAGACATGTGCCAGGCACATGACTAGAATTTGAACCAGGTGGAGTAGGAGTGATATCCATATGAGAAAATTGCATGGTTAAAGAGTAAGAGTCTGAAGGATTTGGGGATTTTATCCATTGATTGCAATCTTGTGATATCTTTGATAAAGCCGTTTTTAACCGATCTGAGAGACGAATAAATTAAAATGATTAATTATATATCAAGATTTAATAAAGCATAAAAAAACGGAATGATAAGGGGCCCACAATTTAGAGCATCATTATTCACTTTCCCAGCACTCTGATGACCAAAGCTTTCATACACAAAATGGAAGAATATTCCAAACAATTGGCATATACCCTGTAAAAACTCATCTCATTTAGACAACAAAAAATAAATATTAAATAAATAAATAATCTAAGATATGATATTAAAAGGAAACATACCTTAAAAAACTCAACGTTGATTATCTCTAATCTCTGCATTAATCTTGCATATTTATCCATCAGCCTATTTTGCATTTACATTAAATTAAGGTTAATTCATACAAGATAACTAATTAAGAATTTAGAGAAAAATTAACCTTAGTACACAAATTGATGATCCTGTGTGAGCTGTCATATCTTCATTAATCAAAGATAAAGAATTATTTCTTAAATATTTAGGTTTAACAATACGGCTTGGTAGTTGACTATCTTCATCAATAAAATCAGCAAGAAGATCTTCATTTTCATCTTCTGATGCATCAACATCACCATTTGTGTCATTATTATGTGAAATATCATTCTTTTCAGATATCCCGTTATTTTTTCCATTTGCCGAATTGTCACGTTCCGTTAAATCATTGTTTAAATTGAACGGATTCCCATTTTTAATCCAATTGGAGAATCCACCTTGTGTAGTGATGGTAGATTTTACTGAATTAGTTGTCTTGTGGTGTTGACCAGTTTGACTTTGACTTATCAATGCAGCTCCATCACCAAGAAGGCCTGCAAAACTTACTACTTGAATTGACTCTGGTGGCATGGTCAACCAACTTTCTCTTTCCAAAACCATTTTCAAAGCCTGGAAAATAAAATAAAATAAAATATTATAATATTCATAAAAATGTTTATTACTGTGAACAAAAACTCTATATACCAACTTACGTGTATATTTTGTCTATGAAAAGCCAGATAATAATTTTCACAAATAACTTTGACTTTCTGCCTAAAGTCAACTGCTTGGGTCCCGCAAAAAGCTTCACCAGCAAGAATAAATGTATTTAAATCTTCATATATTTTTAAAAACTGATGAACACTAGTAGAAGAAACTGCAGCAGAATTAAGCAAAACTGACACACGGCTTGTTGTAAGTTGCCAAAGATTTTTTCTCCCTTTTTGTAATCTTTGTGAGACACAAATTGTTGCATCATTTCTTAACTGAAACCAGGGGGACCCACTGCTTGAAGCTAAACTACCATCATCTCTTGATTCTGACACATTTTCTGTTTCACCATCTTCTTTCTGCATGTTTTCTGATAACTGAAAAACATATTTGAGATTTTAAAATTAAAAATAAATCATAAAAAAATGATAGAAAAAAAAAAGTTGATTTGTACGTTGTACTCTGAGTGGAAATTCATAATTGAGTAATATGAGCACATTAACTTGAAGAGTGCAGCTAGGGTTGCTAATAAACATTTCCTAAATTCAGATTCGGGTATTCGAGTGCATAAATCACTGTATGTGAGCCTGAAATATATATAAAATAAAGACAAATTAAGAAACTAGGGCATATCATTAATGAAATTAAAATAAAATTACACCTGGTGCTTTGAATTTGAGCTGCTTCTAGATCCTGCAACATTTAATTAGTCAACAATTCTTGTCAAGGGTATTTTAGTAATTTGGCATAAATTAAAGTTGTTGGTAGTAAGTGTACCTCTAACACCATGCTCTTAAGGACTGTGTGTGTTTCATTTATAACTTCCTGCATAAAGAAGCTTTGTATTTTTTCAGCAAGACCAGAAACATCACCGATTAATGCATAAGCATCAACCACCTGCATAAATACAAACAAGTTTTATACATACAGATTATTATAAATACAATTATTAACTAAATTTATAAATAAAAATTATAAATAATCCAATGTACTACTCACAGTCAAAAAGCTTGTTTCTTTAAAATCTTGACACACGCCCAATAGAAGTGAATCCAGCTTCTGTAAAGTTTTTCCCAACCAAATCTGCAATGTAAACATGTGATGACTGTATCAGAATTTTTAATTTTTATTTTTTTTAATTCTTTTTATTTTTATTATTATTTTTACCTCCACATCACGACTCATCTCCTGTATAGCCAAAAGCTCTGATAAGCTATCCAGAAGTTGAAGATACTCAGACAGAACCTGGAATGCCTGTACAGTATAAAAAATAATAAATAAATAACTAAAAATAAATAAATTTGCAGGAATAATTTGCATGACACAAAGAAAGTTGTACCTTAAAGAAATTTTCTTCATTAACATGTGTTTCAAGTTCTATTTGCATATCCTTTGCACGACGAAGAGCAGTTAAAATTTGAAGAATGTCCTGCAAGTTTATTTTACCCTTTTTATTAAAATTATATAAATCTTGCAGTAAGTTTAATGAGTTACCACGGAGATAAATATAATTAAAATATAATATCAAATCATCTTCAAACCTAGCTTATGTAAAAAAAAATCAGTTCGAAAACTATTTCTAATAATTAATCCACTATACGCATGCTAATTAATTTAATATAAATTTAATTACCAGAAGACTTTGTTTTTTTCTGGAACTTGTGTTAACAACAAGGTCTCTTGATACTTCATTCCTTGAAGAAGTGAGGTGTCTTCTTCCATTCTGTCATACAGATTAAACATGCATAATTATTTAATTATTATATTCAGTTTAAATAGCTAAATTAATTCGATTTCTAGCTACATTTAGGTTTATGATTTAGAAATCACATGCTTACCATGCAAATGACATTGGCAACCTTCAAGTCTTTCTCCAGCTCGCCCACCAAATCCATTCCTTTCACTGAAAAAAAATTATATAAATAATATAAATTTTTGTTAAAATTATTAAATTTCTGACAACAAAGTTTGCACAAACAAAACATTAATCTTAATTCTTACCCATTACTTCGTGGTGTTCCATCACTTGGCGCGATAGACTTTCTGTTACTTTATCCAGTTGTAATAATCTAAGAGCAGCCTATAAACAACAAATTGCAAATTAAATTAGTGAACTTTTTTATTAAATATAAACATGAACCGATATATTACCTTGCCCTCAAAATATGCAAGATCACTTTCTTCAGATGGAATATTCTCTAAGGTATGCCTAACAGGATCAAACTCCTGTATTATACAAAATTCCAACAATTATATAAAGCATTCTGAAATGTAAAGTTACAAATTTATAGATTTTAAACCTCTTCATAAAATTCTTCTTCAAGTTCTTCCACTAGTTGACCAGTAGGTTGACTTCCGTATATAGAACTTAATGCTTCAGAGCTTGAAGAGATGTTTTGCCTCTGATGTGGAGGGATTGAAGCAAGTGCACGGGCTATGGTTGCTGCAGCTGCTGCACGTTCTGGAACCTGTAAGATGATTTATTTAAATCTGAATTATATTGCAAAATAATATTAAAGATCAATACTGATTTCAATGAACTAAATCAGCAAAGTAATTCCAAAACATTATAATAAGCATAGAATAAAAACTCATTATTATCATAAAGCTGTTACTTAAAGCTACTTGTCCAAATTTAAACAGTATTATTATACTACATTGCATAACACAGGTTACTGAAGTTAAATACCAGAGGTGTATATAAATCAACAGTTCACTGACAAAAGTCATACAGTCTAATTATACTACCAATCACTTTAAACAACAATAAAATTTCACTAGAAAGTAACAAGAGCATGATCTAGTTACTTCAATCTACTTCCCTAAGAAAACAATCAATTTACATCACAGTATCAAACAATTGATGCAAACTGTATATTGTTAGATGAATTTGTATAAACAATGAGTTGGAAGCTTCCAATTACCTCAGGGCGATCGGATGTCGAAGGAAGGAAACCTAGAGATCTGGCGGACCGGACTGAACTGAGAAATTTCTCACCAACCTTTGAAAAATCCATACCACCGCCGTCGCCGTCGCCGCCACTACCTGCGCCGGGGGATAACAGAAGCGAACCTAAAAACAAAAATCTAGAAAGCTCGAAACCCTCAGGGGTCAAATTTCCGTGATTCAAAGCAAGTGGAATCAGAGCAAATGGTGGTGTTGAAAAACTACTTGGCTGCATCTCAAATCGGAGCTCTGAAATCAAGCAACTGATGAAACTGAATCCCCATTTCTCAACAATTTTGCAGATCAGTGATGAAAGGTTAATCTGAGATCATAATTCGGTTTGAGTCGCTGGGTGTTGATTGACCTTGACTTGTATTTCACTCCTGTTAATACTTGATACCGTTTTTCATGTATTCTATCTTACTAAATATTTATTTACTGTATTTAAATAGTATAATCATATTTTAATCAGAAATTGGACAAATTTCCAGTTTTCAATGATTACCTAAGTTGTACAATAAATTCGATGATTATTGCCCATTTTGATTTCTGATCAGTTTTTGTTTTTTGGTAGATTTATTTTGTAAATTAATTCCTCTTAAGGCGTAAAGTTTAAAGTAGGTGATTAAACAGGTAAAAAATCAAATTAATCAATGCATAGCACTATAGAAGTAATATGTTTGTGAGATATATAAGTTATTAAACCAATTCGGCTCTAACGGCATGAGGTAGGTTGTGCATGGTCTAAAAATCGAATCATTAGAAACAAACAATATTGAAAAAGTGATTTCGATCAGACCAAATCGATGGCATCCTGACCAAATTGATAGTCGATTTTGAATTAAAATTAAAATTTAAAACCAGACATGTATAGCTCGGTTTGACGATTTCGACCGATTCTCCGTCCATTTTTCGATTATTATTTTTTTTTTACTTTATTCTAGACAGATTTTATATTTTTTTTTTTGTTTTAAATTCGATATTTTAAGTTCTGCTTTATGACCGGATTATCATTTATCAATATCATTGCTATGTGGATCAATCATGTGCGACTATGCTCCTAATTCTTATTGGACCCGTACTTTGAAGTTTGAAGGCTTTGGTTATTGTTTGTAGCCCATTTAGTGAATCACTTTTTTGGGTTTTAACTTTTAAACATCATTTTGGGAATAAAACGACATTACGACTTACGAGTATTGCCTCAAACGACAATATCAATTGTGTTTTAGTCAAATACTCAAAAACTTTATAAATCCTTCTAAGTGATACACTTTTTATATTCAGGTGTATCAAAACAAGTGATATACTTTATTTGGTAAAAAATAATGAGACCCACATTCAATAATTATATACTTTAATATAGTGAAATATTTAATATAGTGAAATGACCATTTTATATTTATGTATATTTTTAAATATCATTAACTTCACTTTATTCAAAAATTATGGGATTCATTCCTCACTAACCATCAAATTAATTTAATTTAACTTTCATTATAATTTTTTGACTAAAAAACCCGTAAAAACAACAATGTATCACTTATAAATCATATGAAGTATTTAAAAAGTCAGTCTACAATCAAACTTTTAATCGGGTCGAAAAATTATTGCGAAACTATGGGGTGCCAAACCCGAGAACGTCAAAGATACCATCGCAGATTTTTTTCTTTTTATGTTTCGAAGTCCATGTTTCGGTCCATTTATTGATAGGCGAACAATGGGGAAATATCTGAGTAGCTAAAATAGGGAAATTAACATGTAGCTTGGTTAACGAAAAGACAGGTATGCAGTAAAACATTTACAACTAAGCTTCCATCATTCCAATTTCCAAACACACCCTTTCATCAAAATTACGTTTTAGTTGTTTTAAAAGAGAAAAATATGCACACTTTCTTGTTCTTAAAGAACAACCTTTTTTATGTTATGTATCATTAAAAATTGAAAAGAATGGATATATAAATTAATCGAGAGCCGTTATTATAAGACGCATACTGTTGTCTTTTCATATAATCATTTTAAAAGACACACAATTATGTTGACATTTTTTATATGATTTTTTTTTTTTTTCTAAAGGCAAATAGTACTTTAAAATAGGACGAATTTATATATGTTTTCATTAAAATTATAATATATATATATATATCTTTATTTGCTTTAAAATAAAGTACATGTATCATTATAAAGAGCACTAGGTGTGGTGACTCAAGGCACTACTACTTCACATTAGGATCACATTATTATTTTGTATTTCACATTTAAAACTTTCACTCGTAATACAAGCCAAAACAACTCTTTAAAATTTACTAAAATACCTTTTACTCACAAAATATACAGTATTAAACAAAACATCTCAGATATATTTCTTTTAACAAATTATTATTTCAAAAGCCAACGTTGTTAATTAAAAATAGCTTGTTTTCCGAAAAGACAAACCACCAAATAAAGTTAAAGATTTGTGACAAAATTGGTCACTTTGCTTTTTGGCAAAGTGTATAGTCAGCGGATAAAATTCACTTTCAGACCCACCCATTAGTTATGTGAATCTCTTAACAAAACTTGTCCATGAATTTGAATCATTTTTAGCAACACTAACTTTTATAGGACATGTCATATTTAATTTGAAAATAGTGACATACTGACATACCGAACATTATCACGATTTTAGGAATATAATAACTAATAAGCATTGGTCAGGTTTTCTAAACTGATTTTTAGCTATTTAAAGATACAATTATCGGATACCATCTTTCTCCTTTCTCTAAAAAGGTTTTTGGTGATCGACCTCTTGTTGTCACGTAATTGAATAAATAAGAATCTAACTTTTATGCAACTTTTTTAATAAAAAAATAGGGAAAAATAAACATTAAAAGTATGAACTGAAGAAATGAACCCAGTAAAAAAAAGTTAAAAGTATGAACAAATAAAATGAAGCCGGTTATAATTACAACTTTCTAAGTTTCTATATAAATACATAAATGAGTGCATTGTCTTTAATATGGATTCTTTAATAAGGAGGTAGATATTATCTAGTTCATAATGACTTATAAGATCATTATGAAATATAAATAAATAGATTTGATTTCCTATGATTTATAGTCACAACAAGACTACTCATTCTTATTGGTATGATATGAATATACCACGTCAATTGATTCTATGTGTTGCATCTCTTTGAGAACCTCTATGTATGACCACTTGCATGCTTATATGTTTATATATTAATTTTGTCATTTGTTACTTTTGGTTGATATCTCACACACGTCACAAACACACAATTTTTCATATACATATTCATTCTCACATGTATTTACTTGTGTATGATTTTATAGACATGCACACACATATCATGCACACTTATATACTCTCATTAGCATGTACTTTCGTCGGAGGTCTTTTTGAATCTGGTTTCTCTAACTCTGAGTAAATGTATCATTATTTACATTTTACCTCCAAATATTCTCCTTCATTAGATATGATATGGTTGTTAGTATTCTATATAAAGCTCAAAGGTGTCGATATTTGATACGTAGTAAAAGATATCACAACTGAAAAAGTGGGGAGTGAGATTATTAAATTGCATACTATAAAGTTTTCAATTATTACATTAGTCAATTACGTAAATGCATATTCACCTTGGCTTGTGGGGACAACCCACCACGTTAAGTAAAGTTGCATCTTCAAGAAAATCAAGTTAGTTGTACTTTAAAATACAAATTCGTGGTGCCTCGTTTTCTCTATCATTACTTTACTTTATTCAATAAATGTATTTTAGTCTGTTTTCCAATTGACAACTTCTTACTTGTAATGAAGACACATTACATGAATGACTATTTTGTTTTGCCAAAAGGTTACATATTTACAAACGTTACTTTCTTTTTTTCTAGACAAAACTTTGATTGTGATTGTGGAATGTCTAAGTCATCTAACCACGACAAGTCTACAATTTATATACGAAATGAATAAAAACTTTCATTAAATTACATACTTCCTCTGTTTCAAAATGAAATTTTGGGGTATTTCAAAATAAGTTATACACTTTCAAAACTTATCATATTTGGTAAAGGGTAATGAGACCCACACATACTAACTATCTCATTTAATATAGTGAAAAGATATATGTACCTTTACTTTTACTTTTAAACATCATTAAAATCATTTTAATCAATATATGTGGGACTCATCATCCACTAACTATCCAATTTAATCTAGTTAACCTTCATTATCATATTTTGCTTCAAAAAACGTGAACTACAAAGTGTATCACTTATTTTGAAACGGAGGAAATATAAAATCAAATGCTACACATGTATGTTTTATGATGATAAGTATAATTTTAAATAACTCACCTCCGATCATAGATAAAAAAAAATCTACAAATGGTAAACAGATAATTCAACATATATAACATTTTTGTAAGAGGTGTCTCTAAGAGCACTTGCTCTACCTACATATAGATGTAATGAGATAACATTGTCCACACCTTACCTTTTATATACTCCACATTTAAAGAGATTGAATATCGTTGTTTTTATTAGAATATAAATTGGTTACGTGCCTGTTTTGACCGCTTCTTATGATGATGGATGAATATATTAGCTCCAAATGCATGAAGACTAAATTAGACCACAAAAACCCGTCCAATTGCATCCTTATATCTAACGGCCAACGGCACGACCGTACAATAGAAAACTACATTGTCAAAATCCAAACACGGTGAAAAAGAAAAACATAAGTAAGTTAGTCAATCGTTGGATTAGTTTACCTAATCTGCTCATCACTCGTTGACAACATAAAAAACATTGAAATCATATAAATAAACATTATATTTACCAAGTCAAAAGTCGTGAAGAAATGGCAAAGAAGTTTCAACCATCTAGAAGGTACAATAAATAAGGAAGAACGTACAAGTCATTAATGGATTGATTGGCCATGGGTCAAAATCAAATTGGACAATTGGTGTGTGTATCGCTATGGATTATGGAGGAAAAGGGCGGTGTGAAACACGTATGTGATGATGGTATGCACGCAATACAATGAGGTTTACAAATGATACGTTTTGGGTTCTTATGATAATGTTTACAACCCCTTCACTTTAATAAATAACACAAACGACCCCAATTTATTGTTACAAACGGTATTTGACTATCTGTATGTGTTAAGTTAACATAAAAAAGTGTATAAGCTCATTATTATATGAATAATAGTATAAAGAGTGTCATTTTAATGCATATCTTAGTCAGAAATTACATATCAGTGCATTCACGTGCCCTTAAATTGATCTAATAGAAATCAATTTATATTTGGTAAATTTAAAAGTTATTAAAACTTACACTATAGTCAGTTAGTTATGATTACATATGTTTTAAAATCTAAAACTTTATTATCGATTATTTCATAATTTTTCTATACAGATGATCTGAATTCTGACCGACTTAGCTTTCATTGCGAAGGTAAAAACAAAGATTAGAAGAAAAAAATCATATGTAGACGACATTAGAAAATAGAAATAGCAAATTATTAGGTTGGTTTTTTAGTTCACTCTATCATCACTCTTATTAAAATAGCTAAAAAGGTATTTTGCAGATATGCAAGTTAAAGCATAGATGAGGGGCCACATTTGTAACTTGTTTCAAAGGATTATAATAATTTGGACAAAACCAAAGGAGTATTTAATTGACTGGATGATTAACTTGATAATTCGCCGAAATTCCAGCGAATTACAGTTTTCAAACTTATGTTTCTATTCCCCTGCGCGAATTCAACCCCTCCTTGATTTCTGCGTTTTAAAATCTGCTCAATTTCCTTAGAATCAGAACAGAAAACGGCCGGAATTTGTGTTTGTTTTGTACAATTAATTAAATTTTATAAAAGGGGAAGAGTGAGAGAGGAGAGAGATAAGGAATGCCGGTATCTTTTCATGGCAGAATTCCGGTGACTTTGACATTGGCCGGCGCCGTGGTATTTGTCTTATTACAGGCGGCAGTTGTTCTCAGTGGGTTTCCGGCGACTCTGACTCTCGAAAGAGCTTTTCCGGTGAACCATAAAATTGAGTTGACTCAACTTAAAGCCAGAGATAGTTTACGCCACCGTAGAATTCTACAGCAGTCCGGTGGTGATGTTGTTGATTTCCCGGTAGAAGGCACTTACGATCCTTATCGTGTTGGGTAACTCAACTTCCTTCATTCTGTTTCCATAATTCTGTCATTAAAACAAATAATCCGAAATTATTAATTAAACAGTTTCAAATTAGGTTGCTTGAAAAAGATCCCTACTTTAATTGCTTATGTTTTCAATCTCTTATCTTAATTATGAATTATTTTAATTACTCTAAAGTAGTTTATATATTTGAATTCTGATTATTCATTTAGGCTTTATTACACAAAAGTTCAATTAGGATCTCCACCAAAGGAATATTATGTACAAATCGATACAGGAAGTGATGTGCTATGGGTCAGTTGTACCTCATGCAATGGTTGTCCAACATCAAGCGGACTCAATGTATGCTTGAATATTATTATCGATTTATTTCTCATATAATCCAAAAAAAAAAAGTAACGACTTTTATGTTGCTAATTGTTATAACAGATTCCAATGGAGTTTTATGACCCTTCAACTTCACCAACAAGTTCGTTAATCTCGTGTTCTGATCAACGGTGTTCACAAGCTAGTCGATCTTCTGATTCTGGTTGTTCAAATAATCAATGCAGTTATCAATTTCAGTATGGTGATGGTAGTGGTACATCTGGTTATTATGTTTCTGATTTAATGCATTTGAACACAATTGGTCTTGATCAAGGAACATCCAATTCTTCAGCAAATGTTGTATTCGGGTAAGTAATTAATTATTAAAAAAATAGAAAAAGTCAACACCTTTTGTAATTATTTTTTTAATTTTTAATAAAAAAATTTTGGTTGATTTACAGTTGTAGTACATCACAAACTGGCGATTTGACTAAATCGGATAGAGCAGTTGATGGAATATTTGGATTTGGTCAACAAGGTTTATCGATAATTTCACAACTTTCTTCACAAGGGATTGCTTCTGATTCATTTTCTCATTGTCTGGTTGGGAGTGATAATGGTGGGGGTATTTTGGTCATTGGGCAAATAATGGAGCCAAATATGGTTTATACTCCACTTGTTCAATCACAGTAAGTTTTCTTTCGGTTAGAATTCTGTTTTTTTTAAAATCGTATGAGTTTTAATTATTATATTTATTTAATGCATGTTTTCAGGCCACATTATAATGTAAATTTACAAAGTATATCTGTAAATGGGCAAACATTAGCAATTGATCCATCAACTTTTGCAATATCCGACAATCAAGGAGGAACAATTATTGATTCAGGAACAACTCTTGCATATCTTGCTAAAGATGCTTACAACCCTTTTGTCGATGCTGTAAGTACAGTGGCTAATATTATTATTATTATTATTATTATTATTATTATTATTATTATTTATTATTATTATTATACTATTATTATTATTATTATTATTATTATTATTATTATTATTATTATTATTATTATTATTATATATGAAATTACTATCTGTTTAATCTTAATGTTGTTGCCACTGCAGATCACGGAGTCAGTTTCACAGTCTGTAGAGCCGCTTATTTCAAAGGGAAATCGGTGTTATTTAATTACTTCAAGGTTTTCTTTCTTACCAATTAATTATAGTTATTTAATTCTGAGATATATTTTTGTATTAGTTTTATTAAGAAGGTTTAAAATGTGAATTTCAGTGTCTCAAGCATATTCCCAACTGTAAGCTTGAATTTTGCTGGTGGTGCTTCAATGCAATTAAGACCTCAAGACTACCTTCTTCAACAGAATTCAGTGGTATGTATATGACATTATGTTAATTAACTAAAAAAAGATATTTTTTTAATTGTTTGTTTAATTACGTGAACAATTAAAATTGTATATGTAGGGTGGGGCTGAGGTGTGGTGCATAGGCTTTCAGACAATTCCAAATCAAGGAATTACCATTTTAGGAGGTACAATAATTATTATAATTATAATTATAATTATAATTATAATTATAATTTCTGACCATTATTCGATTATTTTGATCTTTGGTGATGCAGACCTTGTGCTTAAAGACAAGATTATTGTTTATGATTTGGGTGGTCAACGAATTGGATGGTCAAACTACGATTGTTAGTCTCTTCATCGTTTGACTATATTTATTTTTCCCAACATTAAAAAACCATATAATTAGTTTCAAAACACAACTCCTAAACATATATAAATTCTAAGTGTTTTTATAAATTATGATTTTAGGTTCATCATCTGTAAATGTTTCTTCTACTTCAAGTGGTGGCAGAAGTGAAGTAGTAAACGCAGGTCAAATTGGGAGCAGTAATTCATTACAAATTACACGACACGAATTAATTCCGATCCTTATTATTGTCTCAATACTACACTCGATGTTGGGATTTGGTGGTTTTTCTTTGTGACCTATTTATATTTAAATTTTCATTCTTTTTATCCATTTTTTCCTCACTTTAAACAGTTACATACTGCTAGTATTTACATTAGGGGTTTCAGTTATGTAACTTGTCTAGCAAGGAACACGCTATCCTTGTGAAGTTTGTTGTGACATTACTTGTTTATATGCACATATATTATATATATAGAGAGATACAAGTTAACATAGCTTCTCAAGTTGTTTTGCTCTTTAATCTTCTGCTATATGTTGATCTACTTTTGTATCTTCGATCTGTTTTATGTATCGTGTTTCTTGAAAACTATTTCATGAGTGTATTGATATCCTAAATAGATAAAAATTTGAAAAATGTATGATATGTAAAACATAAAAAGTATATAAAACATGTAAATCTATAATTATAAAAGATGATATGAAACATATAAATTTTATAAGGTATGTAGGACATTAAAGTATTTTTTTTTTTTTCTTGAACGACTTCATTAAAAAACTAGTATATTTAAAAATCGTAATTGACATTGATTGGTTTACCATATTTGTTGAATGGGAGCACATGAAAGGGTGTTTGGACTTTGGAGGACATAAATGCCGGTCAACCCAGGTAACGTGGGTTGGGTGTATAATTGTTGGACTTTGAACTGTTGATACAATACAAACACCAACTTTTTGACTAATTCCAAAATATCTCATCCAAAATTAATTCAAAACTTGTGGTATTTAATTTTTAAATCTTTTTTGCCTTAACAAAGAAAAATATCAGTTAAATGTATAGTTGTATTAATTATTTTTCAAAAGATTTGAAGTGGAAATGTAAACAAGTTGTCGTGTCATAAATTTTAATAAACATACTTACATTATGGGATGTGTTTGGTTTCAAAATCAGATCGAAACCGAAAAATACACAAAATAAGAATAAAAAATCAGATCGAAATAATCTCTACTATATTATAAAGAGTTTACACCTTCCATAATTAGCAAGGGCCAACACACTTGTTAATTATGGAAAGATATCCTTTTAGTAAAAAAAAAGGGTGAGTCATGTTTCGAACACGAGACCTTCGGGTGAAATAGTACCGCTTAACCAGCTGCTCTAGCTTCCGTCTGCTGGTACTTTTCTTAACATAATTCTATTAAATAATAACCAGCTGTGTGCTTTGGCCCACCAACTATGTTTACATCGATGGGCTTCAACCCACCAAATTAATATATGCGGCTTTTTAACCCGATTGCTCGTATTTACAATGGGACACCAAATCATTTTAAGCCCTTCGTCTCTTGACATTCACATCCCGCCTGTTCACATGCCTCCTCTAATCCATACGAAATCTCCAGCAATAAAATTGAGGTAAGCATGTATAATTGAAGTTTTTTATTCGAAAAGTGGGTAATTGTATTTTTATAGATCTGTTTGAAAGTGCATTTTTTTATATGTTTTTTTTATCGTTTTAATCATTCAATATTTTGGACAGCTGTGTATACTTGTTCAGATTATGGCAGATTGGAAGAAAGGAAAGTCAGAGGGTATCAAGTAAATGTTTTTCCACGCGATTTGTTTTCTAAGTACAAACTTAGTGTAACTGGTGTGTGTCATCGTGATATTAAGCCACAAAACCTATTGGTAAGATCATATCTTTTTAGCATATTTATTATCATTTTCATAAATAACGTTAAAGTTTTTCTTACAAGGCTATTGATTTGCAGGTTAATCCACACACTCATCGGTTGAAGCTATGTTATTTTGAATGTGCAAAGATTTTGGTAAGTACTCCGGGAACAATTTTTTTGCTACTTAAAGGCAGTTAACATGTTTTGTATGTAACTATTTTCTGTTGGTTGTATAATCTTTTTGCTGTAGATTAAAATAAATTCTTAAAATTGCTGATCTGTAAGAGTTTTGAACATTTTTAGTCTCTTTTTCCTGATGAGAGTGGTGTAGGTCAGCTGTTTGAGATTATAAACATATATTTTTTTTTTATCTTTTTAGTTACGTTTTTTGCTATGGTGAAATCATATCTTTGATTTTGTTTTGGAGCTTTTTCAGTTTTTTGTGTGACCTAATGTAGATTTTGGGGACACCAACAAGAGAGGAAATTAAGTGTGCTCATTACACAGAATTTAAGTTTCCACGTATGAAGGTTCATCCATGGTATAAGATTTGTTAATAATCAAGAAACTTGTGTTGTAGAAATCCTTAACCCACCCAAAAACTTATATATATAATAAAAACGAGGCTTGTGGCCACAATAAAGCAGGAATTCAAATAAACTATAAGACAAACCTAATGGCAAATAAACCTAACCACAAAACCAAAACTAACCAAAACACAAACAAACTAATTTTGAATCTGAAACTTTATATCCCAAATCCTGGCCACCTCATGCACTTGTTTAGAAGCTTTAACACGCACGTACAATTGCAGCTTAATACATTCTTGAATATTCTTCACAATAACATCCGCATGCTTTTTAATATTCTTAAACAATCTTTCACTTCTCTCCTTCCGTATAAAATATACAGCTGTAGCCACTGCCATTCTTCTTAACACACTAACAATAGTATTATTGCAAGGTTTTGCAGCTAGCATTTCCACAATATCATTCCAAGTATTTGGGAAACAAGTAGTATATATCAACTGCTTCAGATTATCCCAAACAATTATAGAAAATTTACGGCCAAAAAATAAGTGACTATTGGAATCATTACATTCATAACCTCAAGGATCTTTAGAGCCACGGTTTGATGTTTCTCAGTCTCGTGCTTGTATGAAGAGTCTAGATTTTTTATTATTGATTAGAAGGTACAAATTTCAACAACTTTTGTTTAGCTTGAAATTTAGAGAATTTGGTTGGTTGGGTAAGTGGGTAACACATATTGGTCAAAACGGGTCACATAAGATAGAAATGGAATTCCTTTTGTCAAATGTGATCACACAACTCTTTTACTTTTATAAAGATTATTCCTGAATAAAAGATTTTCCACTTTACACATTTAAATTACGTTTTGGTCAAATTTTAATTTGTTTGACGTGTTTCTTTTTTCTAATTATGTCGTTTAACCCACTAGACATAAAATATAATCGGATCGACAGTTTCATAAATTTATTGAAATTTTAGTACAACACTCTGATGGGTCTGATCTAATCATGTTTTCTTTTCTATTCTGCAATGATGATATTGAGTATCAAAAAAGGGTTATTCAGAACTACCTACCTTTTGATGGGTTTGTTCTTGACTTTTTTGATGATGTTTTTAGTTTCTATTATTATTATTTAGTGAAATGTCATTAGATAACAACATGCTTTAGGTGGTTACCTGTTTTTGTAATTTAAAGTTCTTGAGACAATTACTTTGTAATTTTCGTGCTAGATAAACATTTGCTTTATTAGAAAAAATGTGTAACCTACCAACCTTTGCTCACCACAAACTTATAGTTTTAAGGAACCCGCCGCCGCATTGCGCGGGTACCAACTAGTGATTAATGATTATGGTGCATTATGATCCGGTTATTTCAATATGTATGAGAAAATGATGATTACTTCCCCCAAAAGCCATCTTAGTTGGCATTGTTCTCAAACCAACATCATTTCAATTAATATTAAAATAGTTGATCTTGCATTTTGCTAATTAATTAATCCAAATACATAATTTCTTCAGTCTTCTCGAGTTTAAAACCATCAGTTACCTCATGTAATAATACAAAAAAAATAAAAAAATCACTTTAAGTCCTCCAAAACATAAAAAATGTGTCAATGCATGTAATTTTTTATTAAAACTAAAAAGTAGGAATAACTTCAGGCAAATATTCTAATCGATCTGAGTAGATAAAATATTGATCAAGTTCTTCTTTTCAGAAAGAAATATTGATCATATTTAATAGAATAAATTATATGAAATTATTATTACATCATATTTGATGAAAGTTGTAGGGTCATTCTAATTTTACTCCTTAGTAGAAAAGTCATTATGAAATAATGATTGAAATGATTGGAAAGATATGTGATTATTAAATCAATGATTGAGAAGTGGTTATTAACTCCATACATTAATAATAATAAAAAAAGATAATACTTTTCTTTAGTAATAAAAATGACATTTTTTGCAAAACAAATATCCAAAAATTAATAGAATATAATAGTAATAAAAATATATTTTGTGGATTTTAAATAAAATCATGTCTTACTAATTTAAAATTAAATTAAATAAAATAACGAAATTTATTTACGTATGTTTAAAAATAGTTTATTTTATATAACGGTGAAAAAAATTTCAATTTAAAATGATATTTTTATTAATCTCTTTTCCTTTTCACTTTTTCTAGGAAAAAAATGACACTTTTTTAATTTTTTTTTCATTTAATATAAAAAGTAATTAAATTTTATAATATTCATAAATTAATAAAATATAATTAACATAAAAACATGTTCAGAATTATTTTAATGTTTGCAAAATTCTTCCAGACGACTAACATATGTGTCTTCCCATATCTAATATATAAATGGAAAAAAGCTAAAAGCACCCTATATATTTATTGTATTTGAGTTCTAAAACCTATATAAAAAATCTATAAGCCTATTATTTTATCTTTTTTAAAAAAAAATTTACGGTTCGACCGGTCTGTTTATCTGGATTCTATGTCCAAATGACTGGTTCTGACCAAATTATGAGCATCAGTATAATCGGCTCATTCCAACCGACTATCTTGTCGTTCCTGGTGTAACCGGGTTTTTATAACATTGGTTTTATAGGTATATATTTATATCACAAAGACACAAACATTTATAAGTCTAGTTTAAAAATAAATATTAAGAGCATTTGTTTTGAGAAAATTACAACATCACTTGGTAAAAGCAGTTCAATTTGATTGACAAAGATACAAATTCAATTATATTATTTAGGTAAAGTAGACTATTTAATTATTATTTTATATCAAATGTCTAAATATAATTGTTAATTATTAAGATTAAAAATAAAATAAATTAGAATGTTTACATCTGGTCAATTCGGTAAAATTGTTGTAATTAATGTTTGGTAAAACAAATGATATATGCAGTATAAATATTTTCAAACAAGATTAATAAAATATATAAATGATTACAAACTATCACTTTTATAAAATGATTGATGGATTGACATTGGTGTGCATTCTTTTTTAGGAAAAAGAAATAGAAAAAGAAAAATGGGAGGAGTGCTTTTAGTAGGACCCAAGTTGTAAGGGTGCTGATATTTTGTCTGTATGATTGTGCTAACACTTTAATAATTAATATGATTATTAATAAATAAATTTATTGAAAAATAGTCAAATAAATTGAAATATCCATGTCAACTTTACCCTTGGACTTTTGTACTAACTGAACATTTGACAAGTAGAGTGTTCGCTCTTGATAAAAGCTCAAGTAAATATAACGAAAATGACAAAGATGTAGATGTTAAGGTGAACTTATGAAAAAGTCATGTTAAATATGTTACCAAATGAAATTTTAAAATAAATCTTGATATAGAAATTATCTATCAACAAAATAAGATTATTTGACTATGTTAATATAGAACACAAAATATATCTTATATCATTTCCCCCTAAATATACATGTAAAAACTAAAAAAATCGACATCTAAAAAAGTACAATGATTTAATAAATATCTATTTAAAATATTATTTTTTTGATTTTTTCAAATAACGTAAAAAATAGGGTAAATTACAGTTTTTGTCCCTAACCTATGGCCGATTCGGGGTTTTTGTCCCTAATCTTTTTTCTTCCGTTTTTTTGTCCCTTAAGTTTTTCAAATTCTGAAAATTTGTCCTTCCGTCTATTTTTAGCCGTTAACTGACGAAAAAGGCAAGGCATGTGAGGGCATTTTGGTACTTTTCACCATTCTTCATCTTCTTCTTCCACAACCTTTTCATCTTCTTGAGCAATTAAAAATCCAGACGAACATTACCTACCAACATTCTTAAATTAATACTCTTTTGGATACATCCAAGAAACGAAACCCACCTCTCATATGAATCTTCCAATCGAAGCTTTTTAAGTAATTAAACTTCAAACAACAAAACCCTCTTCAACTTTTACTTCTTTTCTAAATTAACACATCATATACATTATCTTCGGAAACCCTAAATCAACATCATCTGAGTGACGGTGATTTCCCAACAGTTACTTGGTTTATGGCGGCGGTGATTTCCTTAGAGACAATCTCCATCTGAGCTTCTCCGATGACGGTGTTGCTATTGAGTGGTATGCAAACAATCGGCACAAGATTTAGGTCGGAAATCACTCAGATCTGCAAGTTTACAGGTAGTTTGGTGTAGGAGATGGGGTTGCAGGGGTAGAAAGTTTTCAATTGCAGTGCACGACGAGAGTTGAAGTGCACGGCGAGAGTTTTCAAGATCTGATCTGGTTCGTTTGGTGGTGGCGGTGGAAGAAAGTTTTCAAATCTCTCTGATTAATCAAATCCTCAAGAAAAGTTAGTGATTTACGGTGTGTTTGGTTGAAGCCCTAATGCAGAAAGAATGATGAAGATGAAAAAGTTCATTTGCATTTTCCATTGGTGATGAAGTTCATTGCAGAAAGAAAGAATGATTTACGGTGTGTCTGATTTATTTATTTTTGGATATTTTTTTTCATACTTTGGTGATGAAGGTTTGAAGGATGTTCATAGATGTTCTTGATTTTATGATTAAGACAAAATGGATTTTGATGATGATGATAGGGGTAATTTGGGGAAATTGACAAAAATACCGTCACTTAACGGCCAAATTTGGACGGAAGGACAAATATGCAGAATTTTAAAAACTTAAAGGACAAAAAAACAGAAGAAAAAAGATTAGGGACAAAAACCCCGAATCGACCATAGGTCAGGGACAAAAACTGTAATTTACCCTAAAAAAAATAATTAATCTTCTCTCACATGGGAACAAAAACAAAGACCAGAGCAACTAGTAACCCTAATTTGAAGGTTCGAGACACTATCTTCATTATAGGCTTCCATTTCCAGATCGATCGT